>JAZKJV010002834.1:0-215461 GCA_037367405.1 Ottelia alismoides
TGTCTAAGCTAGGGGTTAATAACTGTGAATTAAAACCATCAAACTGGGTTTCATTACACTTACACCGAGACCAACCATGTCGATTCATCATCAACCTCCTTTGAAAAATACAATATAATGGTCTGAGTACCCATCTGATCTGTATTATGAAAATGAATTTGTCTCAGTCAGGCCCAAATCGCCTAAACCCTCTTCTCACCAGAATCCTCCAACATTCGCGGGAGACTTTCACTCTCGGATGAATCCGGCCCCCTCGATAAATTCCAAGCCACTTTACTCGAATCATCTGATCAAAGTCACCAAAGCCTCATATTTTTCACCTTGACCACCTGAGCAACTACCATCCTGGACTGAACCATCTTATTCTCGATTTCTCGTTGAAACTAATGAACCAATTCAAGGACAAATCAGTTTTGAGACTCATGATTGGTCGAGAGATCAGATCCACCCACCTTCATCATTTCCTCACGATCTTGTTGGGATAAGTCCAAAATTCACAAAAATACAATCGGATTGGATCTTAGGGAATAATATGATGGCTCGATCAAACCGTAAGGAGAGGCACGCACCTAATGATCAACCACAGTGGATTGACCCTAACGATCAAATCCCCATTGACCAACCTGAATACCACTCCTTTGATCAGCCTACACATACAGAGGACCAAAAAAATGATATCGACACATATGCACCCTGTATAACTCCATTATTTGGGGATACGATCAATCATGACCATGGAGTAGACTCTACTCAAACCAACATTACATGTCTGAGCCACGGTATGCTGAGTATGAGACCTACAGATTCTTGCAAAATCCTTCCCACTGAGCAGACTCCTTCCATAAATTTTGAGGAGAAATTTTTAAGAAAATGACAATCATATAATGGATAATCCAAGAGAATCCCCTCTCAGCTCATACAGGAAAATGGAAGATGAAATTACTGAATCTCAAATTCAAAAATAATACCATACACCGATTGCTCCCATGATTGATCATGAAAAGATTTTTGAGGATGATATTTCGAGGATAAATAAGAGATATGATTTAATAGAGGATAAAATTAGAAAGTTCACCGACCGACTAATTTCACTCTATGGTAGCTCGAGTATAAAAATGGATGAGGAAAAGATTGGATCTCATGTTGAAAATTCTGAGGATGTTCAGAAACCCCCAGACTACGATCACCCTAGGGACTACTCTGACAGTGACACTTCCACGTATTACTCCCCTAGGGATGACTCTAACTCGGCATATATAAGCTCCTTCTCATCTAGGGAACACAACTCATCTACACACCACACAGAAAATACCCAAACGAAATATTCAAAAACACCGAAAAAATCGAAAATCTAGAAAAATACATAAAAATTGAAATTTAAGAAGATCTGAAGAATTTGGATCCTGCTTTGCGGGAAGCACTAGAGTAAAGACTGATTTTTGAACTTCCTTTATACAGGCTATTGAACACTTCCCCGACCTTAAAGGATTTGTCATGAACAAATTAATGATGAAAAAGTCAGTGAGGAGAAAAATCAAGAGCCGCATAGTGAAGTGGTTGCCCGGATTTGACTGTGGAATTAAATACACCATATTTACCCATGCTCGAATCGATGATGACTCACCAATCAATATCCTCCTGACCTCTGTATTTAACAAGCTCAAACTTGAA
Organism: Ottelia alismoides; assembly: GCA_037367405.1. Lineage (NCBI taxonomy): Eukaryota > Viridiplantae > Streptophyta > Magnoliopsida > Alismatales > Hydrocharitaceae > Ottelia > Ottelia alismoides. Next base: position 1,672 of record JAZKJV010002834.1, read on the forward strand.
CCTATCAGGAAGATAAGAGAGATCGTTCAACTGGATGATCGATTGATAAAGTGGCCGAGAGGAATAATTTCAGTCATCGTTACATTCCAAGGTGCTCCGCTCAAAATAGACTTCACGATCATTGATATTGAGCATCATGGAGAATTCAACCAGTCTCCAATCATTCTCGGAAAGCCATTCTTGGTATTGACTAAAGCAATTATTGAGTGTTAGACTCGGGAAATCAATTGTATAGCATTGGGAGCACTTCGATCTCAACAAGTCTTTGAGGAACCATGATTTTTTGAGGCAACCCACGAAGCCATCGACAACCATAACCATGAAGCGGTAGATGAGCCCTACCTCGTTACTACACTTGAGATAACGGTTGTTGATGAGACTATTGGTTTAGAGACTCTCCCACTGTTCCATTTCCTGCTGCTCTCACCATGGAAAATCGAATATATGACTCATATGATCCTGAGACATATGCATGGGCTCACCTTGAGTCGGTCGAAACCTTCTATGACTACCTTGATCAAATCAAACCGACACAGGAATGCACCAACATCAAGTCAATTAAGAACGAACATGCAGAGACTCTCCCCACTGTTCCAATTCCCGCTGCTCTCACCATGGAAAAGTGTTTCTTATATGATCCTGAGACATATGCAGGGGCTTACCTTGAGTCAACCTTCTCTGACTACCTTTACCAAATCAATCAACCTCAGGAGTGCACCAACATTAAGAAAACCAAGGACAAATATGTGGGACGTGCACTGACCAAGGAAAAAATTTCAATGGTTATTCATCTAGAGACTTAAGTGTCAACACCTCACTCCTAGGACCAACACCTTTACGAAACAAAATGGCTGCTCCTTCATCTAAAAAGAAAGTCGCCTTTGACCTTCGGGAAGAGAAATCGTCTGATGATCCCTCATCAGGTCTGAAAAAGGTAATCTACATGAGTGAGGTCTGTTCGGCAGTCCTAAAACCCTATCTTCGCAAGGATCCAAACTTCGATTCCCGTTGGACGACTCCTATTCGCACTATTATTCATCCAAAGTCGGTTCTCTTGGTTTCATTAAATATACTGGAGTAATTTCTTATGAGCTGACTGAGACTGGTGCTTCAGAGTATTCATCATCCAAGGACAAATCACTTGATCATAAAAAGGAACAAATTCTGAGAAAACAACTGAAGAAACTAAAGAACAAGAATAACTGGAGTGCCTCCACTTTCAAATACTATTCCTTTAAGGATAACTCCGATGACAGTTATCTTTCATCTGATTCATATGCTTCATCTACTCTCCAGCATGATTTCTCTAAGGATAACACTGATAATGGTTGGGAATCATATGCTTCATCTCCTTCTTATCATTACGATCTTCCACCATAGGGTCACAAAATGATTAGCTGAAAACCACCTTAATCATCGGCTGCCCACCATCCCTCCCGACCCCATCAGTCTCCCTGTACATCTTCTTCCTCTACTTAGGCAAAGGCCAAAGTATAGGGAGGACCGATGCCATATATGCATACCATTCTCCCCATCTCATGATCGCCTCATTTCCACCCTTCTTCTATACTTAGGTTGACCAGAGCCTAAGTATAGGGGGAACCGATGCTCATTTGCATATACTTCCTCATTCACATATCCCGATTGTCTCATTTCTGCTTTTCTTCTATACTTGATTGTTCATAGTCTAAGTATAGGTGGCGGGACAATCTATCTTTTTCTTTTTCACTTTATTACGCTTAGCCCGAACTATATCTTCTCTACGCTTCTTGTGCTCTGAGGACACAGCACTCGCTAAGTATAGGGGTTGTGTATATATACTATGTATATATTTTACCCATAGCTCGTACTTTCACGTAAGTCTATATGTATTTACGGAGTGGATAACTAACTTAAAACAAAAAAACAAAAAAAAGGAGTTCTGCTACTAACACTGACTATGTCCAACCAAAAATTTTGAAAAAAATGGCTTCTTATTCATTTTTACATTAAAAACTTTTTCAAAAAAATCAATAAAAATTCACAAAAGTTAAAAAAATGTGTCTGCATTTCCCACACCTGCACTTCATCCAGCATTACATGCATTTGCATTTGTGAAAAGTCCTTGGGTTCTGAACCGAGTTATGAGCAGAAATTGAGAGTGGTCAGGGCTTGACCTTAATCCACTTAATTTTCAAAGGAACTTCACCGAGAAAGATGATTTTAGAAGCTTCAGGTCCTTTGACTTAATTCTTCGTGTTTCACATGACAATATTCAGTGTTTGACTCTTAGTGTATAACATGGTCTCTTCATTCTGGGTACGACTCTGGAATAGGGAATTAATTTGTACTCTCGCACTATGCACTTAGCTCAACTCAGACGGGATGTTGGAAGGCTGTGTGAGTTTCTTTTGTGGTAGCGTGGACATCTAAAGATCGGAGTATGGGTTGAAATAAAGCTTCGGAAAAGGGATGGACGGCAGGGCACAATTTTTCTAAAACCCCAAAACATGTACAGAAAAAAAGATTCCATATCCGTAGGGGCACAACAAGATCCAAGCAGAGCTACCAAAAATCCAAATACAAAGAAGCCACTACCAAATAAAAATTTGACCAAAAAAGAATCCAAGCTTCAATAAAACCTACAGATCTTGGTGGAGACTTGGCTAAACTGGTCGGGTTCACAAGGAGAGGTGACTACACTGGCCACCCTCCAGTTCTTTTCTCCTTCTTCTAACTTCTCCCTCTATTCGATTGCAAATACAGCGCGACAGACCTTAGAAGGAAATACCTGACTCCTCGAGGACGAGTTACTAGAGAGGAGGTTTGCATGATTGTCCAGAATGGCAGTTCGGCATTCTGGATGGGAAGAGCTAAAACATTTCACACACATGAGTCAATTGTTCAATGTTCATGGGGTATGCTTTTGGAAGGGGATTGATCTAAGATGACTTCTGAGCCGAAACTGTAACAATGATGTGTAGAACTTGAAGGTTGCTGATTTTAAAATTCTAAGTCTCACAGAAGTTCCGCCACATTAATAATCCAAAGGTTAGGTCTAGTTCCATTTTCACCTTCAGCTCATGGTCTTGGTATGGAACCCAATCTCATTTCACCTCATTGCATTTCTTCTGATGCTCAGGGACGAGCATGGTTTAAGTATAAGGGGATGATAAAACTCATATTCATCACTCTAAAAGTCATGAATTAAGCTCAAATCCCTAAAATTCATTGGAATTTCTTCAGTTATTTTGCATAATTAGCATTCATGCATGTTTTGATAAGAATTGCTTGTTATCACTCATTATTGCACAAAATAAGAAGCCAAAGATCCTAGCCAAAATGGCCTGTAAAATAGCCTAACTTCCTTGATTTTTTACCAATTCACACTAACTCCAAATGACCTGAAACCACCTCCATTGTGTACATATTACTAATAGAATAAATGAAAAAATACAAAAAAATTACTTACCTTAATTATTAGACCAAAAACCCAAACCCTAATTATAGGATTTCCGGACTAAAACCTCGATATCTTCCTCATCCAGTGTCTAATTTGATCCTACTCACTTTTGAACATACATTCAATTACCTTCAAAACAAGACCAAGTTCAAGTGAATAGGAGCTCATATGTTAAAGTTGGGTTTTGGGCCTCTTTTATACATTTTGTATATTAGCGGTTTTTGACTTATTATTTTATGTACATAACTAACTCATTTTATTTTGTTTCTTTTTCATTTGTCTTCTTTGATAAAAGTTTTATTAAAATGTGCAAAAATACAAATCCAAAATGAGCATGAAATAAAAGAAACTAACTGAGTCTGAGTCTTCACTAATTATCTGTATAAAAATTATCTTTTTCATATTTTATTTTATTTCTTCTTTTTCTTATATAATAAAAATCCAAAAAATAGAATAATGTGTAAATATTTATCTTTGATTTTATCATATTTTTCTGGATTTTTATCTTCTTTAAAAATGATAAAAAAAAATAGAAAACCCAAAAATCAAGGTATTCTATGTACATAGGATATCCCAAAAATATCACTTCGTGCAAATGATCGATTTTTATGTTTGTATTTTCATGAAAGTTGTAGATCTCATCGAGACAAGCAACTTTTATGAAGAAAACTTTTCGATCCGAGGTCGTTTGCTATTTATTTTAGAATTATCTTGTATTTATTTTTCGATTTTTTCTAGGGCTGACACGTGGCAGCTCCTGGAGTCGCCATGTGTCACCCATTTTTAACCTTTTATTTTCATTTATTTTTATTTAATTTTTTTAAATTAATAATAAATAAATAAAAAAATGCACCATGTGGCACGATCTGGACCGTCCGATCTCGGTCGATCAGACGGCCCTAGACCCATCGCCTTTCTCCCGCTTCTTTCCCAATCGGGGGCATAAGTGGTGCTGCCCGCAAACCTCCGCCACCTCCCCTTTCCTTCTACGGCCGCTCGCACCTCTGACATCCTCGCCGCCCGCCTTCCTATTCAAGTGTCGCCCTCCCAATGAACCATCGATCAAAGATCCTCGTCACATCTTTAACCCTCATCAGTCTCGCCAAATCCCATCATATCTCGTCGCCTCTTCTCTTTCCATCTCCGGCCCCCTCACCCTCTGCTATAAAGGACCACCGGCGGCCATACTCACCGCCCATCCACCGATATCCCTAAATTGAGGAGGGCGGTCGTGACAGCACCTCTCCTCACTCTCAATCCGGCGAGGTCCGGGGATCCCCCCTCGTTGCAGCGCCACCCCCCCCCCCCCCGCTCCGCCGCTACTGCCCCTTCTCCGGTTCTCATGTCGTTGAGCCAATGACAACGATTATCCACTTCACCAACGTGTACCCTCCATCAATGTTCGAGCTACCACTTCAACTCCGCCTCTGCACCCCAGTCGCACCTCCACCTTGTCTTAGCTTCACCGTCATTCCCGCAACAGTTCTTCCATGCCAGCAACACCAGCCAGCCAACCCTGCCACCCTAACGTTGTCTTCAACCTTCAGTCGACTCCTTGCCTCCGCTCTGGTGGCCGGAGCCCTGCTATTCAGTCCTCAAGCACCGCTGCGCTCAAGGCCCGAGGCCCCCTCCCATGTGAGTCGCACATGTTGGGGGAACATCTGCACATAACCCCCCCCCCTCCCGTGACTTTTACGTACGAGCGGTGGACAATTTACAAGAAGATCCTCCTCAGACTGCCATATCTACACAGAGATCCCCTCACGTGATCTACACTTGTACGCTGGGCACATTTTCTTAAAGAAGCCTCGAAGGTCTGCTAATTTCCATCACCCTCGCCACCAGAGGTCACATGCTCTGCACGTGATGCTCTGGAAATTTTGCAAAATTGCCCATGATTTTTTGGTAATTACATAATAGTCCCTCTATGCATTTTTATTTTTAATTTAATTGTAATTTGCAGTAATACCCTTGTGTTCCCTTTATTTTAGACCTCTTTATTGCATCATTTTATTTAAAAATAGGCATTTTGTTCTACAATTATTTCTCTACATCATGGCATGTTTGTGATATTTTTATGATATGTGGTTAATTATTAATTAATTGTTTCATGAAAAATTCCGTATTTTGCCCATCTTATGCTTCGAAATTCATAAGTAATTGACCACTGCTTGATAAATTGCCAAAAATTCATGGATTCGAGGATTAATTGAGTTTGACATCGTGCCCAAACAGAACTACATTACATGCACAGTTTGCCTTATAAAAACTATTTTTCATATTTCAATCTTTAATTTTTAGTAGGTATTAAAACTAAGGTTCTCAAGGTTTAGGATTTTTTTGAGATCAATCACCTAGTGATAGATCTTGGATAATTTTATCTCTTGGAAATAATTAGGTTTAATATTTATTATAACTAATTATTGAAATTCATTGTGTTTGCATTCATAAATTCATAAAATATTTATCTTGCATCCAAAAAATCCAAAAAACTTATAGTACATTCATTTCATCATTATTGACATCTTGGCCAAGTTTCATATTTTTTTGGACAACATTTTATTGATCTTTATATTGTAGTCCCTAAAATTGGCCACATTTGCATTTTGCATCCCAAAATTGCAATAAAAATACAGAAAAACACATCAAAACCCGTACAGGACTTTGATAGATAAAATTCTAGGTTGTTCCTTTGCCTCCTTGAGTTCGACCTTAGGACTTGCCTAAGTAAAATAAACATAAAACCACTTTGAATAAAATTGATTAATTTATTATGGTTATTTCTTGATCGATTCCGATTGCCCGACAACCTGGATCATTGAGAAGGAGCAGAGAGTGACATGCTTTGAGTGGTTTGGGGGAACACCTCAAGGAACCAATTCTCGACTTCCTCTCACTAGATAACTGGATAGAGGAGGGAGCAACTGTGTTTTTGGGTGGGGTCAATTTAGTCTTGGTTGTCTTCTTTGAAGGTCCGGGATGTGGTGTGGTGTTGACTATGGGTTCCTCATCAGATGAATCACCATATAGATTGTAATATTCCTGAGGGGTTGGCACACGGCTCGAATAGGTGTTAGTGATCTCAGCAGACTTGGCATTAGGAGTGATGCAAGCAGTGGGAGTCAATGATGTGTGGGGATTCTCTGATCCAATGGTCGACTCGACGGTCGCTATCTCAGGTGTAAAAGAGAGGTATGACTCATCTACCTCTTGATTGTCACGACTACCAACAGCCTTATGGGTTACCTTAGAGTATAGTGTGTCTAAGAATGGGTGAGGTTGGAGTGCTCCTATGTTGTAAAATCGATCTCCCGAGTCTCACAATCTATAGTCGCCTTAGACGAGGCTAAGAACGGCTTCCTGAGAATAATCGGAGACTGGGTAAACTCTCCTTGGTGCTCAATGTCAATGAACGTGAAGTCGACCGAGAGTAGAGCACCTTGGAAAGTAATGATGACTGAAATAGTTCCTCTCGACCGTTTTATAGATCGATCAGCCAGCTGAATGATATCTTTCGACTTTCTGATTAGCCTGAGTTTGAGCTTGTCAAATACAGAGGTCGGGAGGATATTTATCGGTGAGTCATCATCGATTCTTGCATGGGTAAAGGTAGTGTCTTTGATTTCATATTTAACCCTAGGCAACCGCTTCATTCTGTGGCCCTTGGTCTTTCTCCCCATCACTAAGGAGGTGGCTATATACATATGTGTCTCTCAGTCCTTGTCCTCTTATTTCCCAACCTCTTAGGCATCAATTTACTTCTCACAAATCATTGGAGGTCAGGGAAGTGATCTATGGCCTTTATTAAGGGAAGATTAAAAAGCAATTCTTCATCGAGTGCTTCCCTTTGGGCAGGATCCAATTTTTTTAGGTCTTTTTCATTGTCCATTTTAATGATTTTTTCTGATTTTTCAATGTTTTTGGTCTTTTTGGTTTTCGATTTTTTGTTGTTTTTTATAGGAGAAGGTGGAGTGGGAGGATGTGCAGACTCTGGATGGGAAGGTAAGTGGTTAGTAGAAGAGGGAGGTAGAATGGACTCTAGCTGTAGATAGGGTATGTGTTTCTTTGTATCCTCTAAGTTTTCAACATTGAATATGCTTATTCCATTCTCCACCTCCATACCTGAGCTGGAATATATTGAAATGATTCTGTTGATGGCATTTCTAAGTTTATCCTCAATAAACTCATATCTCTTCACAACCCTAGAAATGTTTTCCTCCAAAGAGTCCTCATAGCAAATCATTGAAGCATTTTTTCTACTTGAAGGATACTACTGAGATCTTGAAGTCTCATACTCGACATACCTAGACTCTGGCATGTAACGCTGGGTCGAGTATGGACCATCCGAAGGACAGATATTGGTTGGAGCCTTGACTAATGGAGTCAATGAACGGGGGGTTGGTACGTCTAGCTCATGATTCCAAGCCCGTACATGTGTAGGCTCTCTGAATGTGTGATATGAAGGTTGGTCAATGCAGGCTTGAGAGCTATGTTCAATCAAATCAGGATGATCATATGGTGTAGGCCTCTCCATTTGGTTTGTTCGATCGACCATGTTATGCCCTAAGGTCATGTTGGGATGTGTATATGTGAATGGTTGTCTTGTCCCAACTTGAGATGAGAATGAGGTCTGTGGGGGCACATAATTCTGCTAGTAATTTATCTTAGCAGTAGCTTGCTCTTCGAATTGTTCATTGATTCCAGCAAGCGACCGACTATAAGGTGAGTTAGTCCAGGTTAGAAGTGGATCAGAGGTGCAAGAAGGTAGGGTAGGTGAGAAATGCAAAGAAGTGGGGAAGTCAGTCGAAATTCTGACTTCACGGTCTAGATGTGGGAATAAGGAGTAACAAGAAGGTGAAGATGATCAGATTATAATAGAAGAGGAGTGACCTAGATATGATGACCAATATCCCGATATCTTGAAGATGAATGGATGAATGTAAGCGGATCGAGGTGGAAAATGTGCAAGTACACAAGATAACGCACACGGACAGACACAAAACAAACGCAAGAGTAACCCCCAAATTCACCAACTCAACACATGAGGGTCGTAAAGGTTCGGTCGAATTATCCTATCAGTTTTAGTTGGTGATAAATTGAACGATTAACGAGTTGTTAGGTGCATGTATTTCCTACAGATTGTCCCGATTCTTATGAAACCCACTTTTAGCCAGTATAGGAGCAAGTGTGGACCGTATGAGGAAAAAGCCTTATAAGGCGTCTCTAAACCTCCCACTATGCTAAGGAAATCTGGATCATTTACCGGGTACCCGTAGATCCTCACTGAAAAGTGGCTAATAATTTTGAACCAGTAGTCTATATGAAAATCCTGGCTTTGGCTCTATCCTAGTGTCGTCTCTCTCTCACTTGCAAGTAAATCAGAAAATGACAGGATTGCTCTCCTGTAAACAAGGGTTAATTTTAGTCAATTTTGTTTAATTGACCCGCTCAATTCAATCCCAATTTTATGTTAGGTTGTCACTTGAATTTTAATCTGAAAATAAAAACACATCTATAGTTCAGTCCCAATTTCCTTTTAAACCCTAAGTTGTAAAATAAGGGAGGAGTCAGACATCAGAATGCAAACATGAAACAATGAAGCATGCTCAGAAGAAGGTATACTTACAGTGACTCCCAGCACACTCCATGTGTTATGCAGAACTGAATTTTAAATTTTTACACTAAATTCATGTAGATCGAGAAAACTCCACCTAAGCAATATACTATTAGTGGGGAAGAAATGATTTTGATTTGGCTAAGTTGTACAATGCTATGTATGTATCATTAAAAATCTCAGAAGATGTTGTTTTCCCAGGATGTGTGTCCTAAACTATGATTGGAAAATACAAATTGCAATTAAATAGCCAGGTGTCTATCCTAATTTCACCACTCAAGTTAGGCCCCACCCTCATCGGAGAGTGAAACAAGCCCGACACATCACAGAAAAATATCCAAGTCCTAGTACACACGTGAGGTTCCAAATGGAATCCATTGGAAATTTTGCAATAAAATAAAATGTATAAAATAAAATCCTATGGACTCTACACTCTCTCACGACTCAACTCGATCTTAAATTTGTGTGACTCCTTCAGTCGACTATTTTCCCAGAAAATGTCAGCCTCCAAAGCTCCTAAGTTTCTCAGTTAAGCAGCTGCTCCGTCGCACCAGGTCCCTTGAACGAAAACAAGATGGTGGTTAGAGACAAATAAAATAAAATAAAAAATGTTAGAAAATAAATAGAAAAATATGCACAAGAAGATCCGGGGGTTAGACTACCCGGGTGTTGGAAAATCTAAATCTAATTTTCTAAAATGATCCTAAGTCGTTTACCTCCCAGGCAACAACGCCATCTGATAAACCTGAGAATTACCCTTTTATTTTAAATTAACGATTAAAAGATGTTCGTTCGTTGCAGTCGGGTAAAAATCAGATTGATCAAAAATCGCAAATTCAATTATTTGTCAATTAAAAGCAAGCGGTCAAATTTAATTAACTTGGGCAAGCCCAAGGTCGAACTCAGGGAGGCCACTGTCTCCTTAGGTTGGTTTTTAGTCGATCTAGATGCTAGGTTTTCAAAGAGGTATTTTTTAATTTTTAAATCCAATAATTGAGCAAAATATAATTTGGACTATGTTCAGGGACTAAAATGTAAATGATGTTCTTATAGTGTCAAAAAATTCTCAAACTTGGACAGAATGTGAAATGCGATGAAAATAGACTACGTAATTTTTTTGGAATTTTTAGATGCAAAATGAATTAACTATGAACAAAATATGCAGACTAGGTGATTTTGAGTTAATTAATTTTAATAAATAAAAAACAAATTATTTCGCAGAAATAAATTTGTCCAAGATGAGTCTATATCAGAGGAATCCAGGAACATTATTAGATCCTAAAAATCATTGATTTATGACCTGTTAAAAATCAATAACGCAAATCACCAAATAATTTATTGCGACCTCGGTATTCGTAGAAATGAGATGAAATTTGAGCACAAAGTAGAACAACCTAAGATCTATCTATTGAGTTTATATATTTTTTAGATCAACGAATAATCGAATATCATTTTCAGAGCTTAAAATAGATAAACTACACAGGTTTTTACCAAATTAGTTTTAAGAAATAATCGGATGATCACAAAAATATAAATGAATGCTCGCTAGATAGAAAATTAAATTGTTCCACAACATGCTATTTTTGCAATTAAAAATGACTTGAAATAAAGGTTCAAATAAATATTCAAAGACATGGGTATATATGCAAGACAAGAAATAAAAAGAAAAATGAAAATAGCGCATAGGGGCACTTCTTTAATTACCAGATCTTCCGAGGGCCTCTTTAAAATTTTCACAGTGAAGCATATGTGCTACGAGTGAATTCCAAGGGATGGGGACGTAAATTGCAGGGAGTCCAGGGGCCTTGCATGTAAAAGTCATGATGCACAAGTAAACCTCACATGGATAAACTGGTGGGGCCACCCTTGCAATAGCTGGAAGGTACGGGGGAGATTCTCGTAATTTTCCAAACCTCATGTGCCACGCACGTGAGGTAGAAATGAGTTGCATGAATCTTGTACGTGGAGATATGGCACGTCCAGAGGCGAGGTAGGCGGCCGCAACGGAGCAGTCGTGGGGACTCGGGTGGAGAGATGGAGCAGCAGCGCAGTGGCGGACATCCGCGGAGGTGCGAAGTTGATGGTGGGCCTCCGTGGGTGGTGCACTGGCAGAACTGTAGGTGCTCTACGGGGGAGGGGGAGATCGTCTGATGTTGTTGCGTGCTGGTGTGGAGAAGGTGCTGCAGTGGCAGGGGTATGCGGCGGTCGTGCGGAAGGCGGCTGGGGAAAGCAAGAGTCACAACGCTGGATCTGGCGGAGGCACATGGCCAGAGGGCTGGCGGCTGGCTGGAGGTGAGCGATGGAGGCTGGAGAAGAGGCGCTCGGGTGTGCAGCTGTGCGGCTGATAGCTGGACCTGGAGAGGGTCGCACGAGGCGCGGAGAAGTGGCAGTTGGTGATGGTTAAGGCATGAGGTTGAGGTCGCTCCGACGATTGACACACAGCCAAGGGTCGTCGAGGCGGAGACACAAGTTCATAGGTGGCTTGAAGGAACCCTCGGTCAGCTTGGCATCGAGTTGGTTGATGTGGCATGTGAGTGAAAAGGGACGTTGATGCGAAGCAATTTGGTGATGAATGATCAAAGAAATTGAAGGAGATTAAGGGAATGCAAGAAGAAAAAATGCAGTAGCTGGTAAAGAAGAGACAAAAGGAGGTATAGAGAGTGGAAGGTTCACCGGAGAGGGGAGCTACGCTCGACCCCTTGTGGCCTCGATCCAGACTAGAGAGTACCTGGAGAAGCTGAGCAGTCATCATCGCAGTTGTTACAATGAGGATAGTCCTCACTAGATCACGCCCAAATGGAGGAGTAGTCGTCGTTGCCATCTAAACCCCCCCCCCATGTTTGTCACTAGAAAGAAGTCTAAAGCCGGTGGTTTTATCTCCTCTCAACGGCGGATGGATGCGAATGGTGGCAGAGCCGTCCTTCTACGGGAGGTTGGAGTGGGCGGCAAAGATAGAGGTGGTTGCGCGAATGGGAGATCGTGGAGAGAGAGAGAGAGGCATGAGCGGGGTATCACGCAAGGCGTGGGGCGAGGTGGGCGAAGGGCGAGCAGGTCCTACGGGTGAGCGATTGGAAGAGGGAGAGGCACAGGGGGGTGAGGGCTGCATGGGTTGGGACGTGCATGGGTGAGAAAACAATGGAGATTTGAATAGAGAAAGAAAAATAGGGGAGAGAGAATACGTGCATTGCATGGGATATGGGTGGAGAGAGAGAGAGAAGAGAGATGTGTGTGCGTGTATGTGAAAAAGAGGGAGTAGAGAGAATAGGGGAGGGACAGAAAGACAAGAAAAGAGAGAGGGATGGAGGCACCATGTGGCATGCATGGGGCCGGCCATGTGGCGGGATAAAAAAATTAAATAAATAATAATAATAATTAAATAAAATATCAAATAATAATAAGTAAATAATAATAATTAAAAAAATTAAAATTTGAAATAAAAGTAAATAAAATAATTAGAGTTAATAATTAAAATAAATAATAAATTAATTAAATAAAGTAATAAAGTAATAGATAAAGATACAATAAATAAGTAGATAAATAATAATTAAAATAACGAATAAAATAAAATAAATTGGGGGACACGTGGTGGCTCCAGGAGCTGCCATGTGTCTCTCCTAGAAAAATCACAAATTAAATGTAAATAAAAAATCAAAAAAGAAATAACAAAAGGGGTCAAATCAAAAAGTATCAACACAAAAACTGCTCATCTCAACGAGATCTATAACTTTCATGAAGGACCAAAAATCAAAAGAAGTCATGTATACAAAAAGTATTTTTGGGGGTAACTTAAAGATATAAAATACCATATTTTTATTTTTGCATATTTTTTATCATTTTTAAATAAGTTAGAAATCAAAATAAAAATAGAGAAAATATGAAAGGAATATTTACAATTTAAATCTTTTTTGGACTTTTAATAATTAAGAAAATAAAAAGATAAAATAAGGGGTAGTCTGGTCAATATGTACAATATACAATAGGGGCTCAAAACCCAAGATTCACATACGATCTCTAATTTTTATGAAATTGGTCTTGTTTTGAAGGTCTTTGTTTGTATATTACTTTAAAGTGAGTAGACCTGAATCAAACACTATATGGGAGAGAAATGTGCATTTTCGTCCGTCTATCTAAGAATTAAGTTTTGGGTTTTATTAGTCAATTTTACAGGTTAGTATTTTTTTGATATTTTCCCTTTATTAATGTAAGTAATATATACACTATAGAATTGATTTTATTGGATTTGGAGTTAGTACAAAATAGATACAAATGAGTGAAGTTAGCTATATACAGGTGAATATGTTCAAGTGAATTTGGCTTCCTAATTAATGCAAATATGAATGCTAAAATGCGAACATTAATTATAGATGCATGAATGCAAATAACGCACAATAAATAAAAATATGCAGCTAATTTTTCAGGAACGAAACTCTATTTTCGACTTTTAGAGTGTTGAATCACATATTCATCGGATAAATGTATGCATCACTCCTCCTATGCTTAGGGTAAAAGAGCCCTAAGTATAGGCAATGACAGGAGCGATGAAATGGAATTAAGAAAGAAGAACACGGGGCATGCACCCTCTATACTTAGGACAAAGTACGTCGTAAGTATAGACACAGAGATATGGTGAATGATCTGGGGTGCGCCAGACATGCGGGAGAAAGAAGGAATGGAAAGACACAACATATATATACAAGAGGTACAGACTGGTGAAGTGCAGGACAGTATATGACAAAGGGATGTCGTACTCTCATCATCGTCTCCCTAGGAGAACAGTGACGCGGTCAGAAAAAGACACCCGGATATTCAATCAAGTAGGTGCCCGCTCCAGGGTCAAAAGATCAAAAACTAAGCAAGGAACTGGTAGCGGAAAGTAGAACATTGGCTCATAAGAATAAAGTGAAGGATCAAAGCTGATACCATGAGACATAGAGGAAGAAGGATTAGCACGAAGTCCTCCAAGTCAATCATGGTCCCGTGGAGATATGAAAGGTGAAGAACAATAGACTCTCTATGTAGCACAATATCTGGTGGACATAAGGTCGACAGATCAAGGATACACCAAACATCAGAAGACATGTCTCAACCCTGACAGGGTCAACAATGTGAGTAGATTCAGAGATCTCAGAATAATCAGAAGACTCGGCTCCATTCTCCAACAGATTGGAGATACAACATAGAGGAGACCGAGTACTCAAATCAAAAGACTCAGCTTCATGCTCTAACAGATTGGAGACACCAGAAGTGAAGTCAAGTGCCCACAAAATGATGTATCCTCCCGCAGATAACCTTCGAGGAGTGATACATATTGGGCAATGAATAGTCAGAACAGAACTCAACCTTGTGAGGGCCATCAAAGAGAGTGGACTCAAAAGAGTTAGATCCATTAGATGGATCGGGAGTAGTGGTCTCAGTAAGCCATAAATCAGCTACCAGCAGAAGAGATCGAAAGATCTAGAAAATGCCACAGCCTCTCGCAAATAACCTCGAAGAGTATTGTGAACTAGGCAGGGAATAATCAGAAAAATCTGGCTCATCCTTGCGAGGACCGTCAAGGAGAGAAGACTCAAAGGAGTCCCGACAACTAGGATAATCGGTCTCATGCACCGATAGATCAGACACATACTCAGACAGTGTGATCGATAAAACTACTTGGCTTCATTCTCCATCAGGATGGACACACAATCAGTGAGTGAAATCGATCGTAAAGAAAATATTGCATCCTCCTGTAGATAGTCCTCAGGGAGTAATGCAAACTAAGTCAATGAAATCATGGTAATGTTGGCATCAAGTCTCGGGTCCACAAAATCAATCAATCATTCATCAATAGGAGGGAATACGACCAAGGAGGGATAAGAGTCATCAGGGTGATCACAATGCAATCCCTTAAATCAACCAAATCAGTTGAGATAGATCAAGATGCTAGAAAAAGATCCTCTAAGTGCTAGATGGGGATGGAAGAGTCAGGAGATGGAGGATAGGTCAGTCAAGAAGATGAGTGAAATCATATGGGTTCCGAGCACCGTCACTTTAAATCACGGAAAGAGGTAATACGTCAAACATCTGAATCAAGATGGATGGAACCCAATAATAGATCATGCAGTCAGAGCTCATGGAATCATCATTAAATCATCAAAATAAAACACATCCTCAATCCGGTGTGCGACATCAAAAATTCTCGATAAAGAATCACACATGTAATCGTGCCATAATTAAAGATCCTCAATAATATCTATGCACATATCAAAAGTCAAATCTACCAGAGGCAGCACACAAATCCCAGCTCCCTCAAACCTTCCCGGCTTACTCAAATAAACAATGTAATCCGTAAACCTTGATGTGGGCCCTGTCTACTAGTGCAGCAATCCCAGGTGATGGAAGGAATGAGACGGAGGGGGACGAGGAGGGTGGGCGAGAATGGAGAAACATAGACAAAATTGTGACTCGAGGAGAGAGTCTCCTTGAACTGGACCAGATATAGGGACATATGGGCAAGAAGAAAGCCGCAAAATCCGACGAAGACGGTGAAGATAAAGATCCGATATCATGACTCATATGTAGAGAGGACAAATATAAACAAGGGAGATGGAAAGGCTCAAATGATCAAAATGACTCATACTCACGGGTTTGCAAACTCAAAGAATGAATGAAACATAGATGGACCCAAAATCACAATCAATGTACAAAGCAAACCCCCAGTTCACCTACTCAACGCAGGTGAAGACTGGGATGGTGGTCTTTTATCTTTTCATTTTAGAGCTAGGTGATTTTCAACAAAGTTATGCAAACATGAAGATAGACCTAGGATTCGGGCACTAATCCTTAGAGTGTATGTGAGAAAAAAATGCACATACAATGAGGGGTTGTTCTCCCCAAAGCAATGAATCCATTAGGTTTTTTTTAAAGTCCAATAGAATTAGCAGTCCAGATTTTTTGTACGTCATTACTTTTTTGTAAATTGATTTTTTAATGCATGCTTAACGAGTTTCCAATTCCATTTAGCACCCTAGGTGATCAAAATCAAAGGGAGAAGGTCGGAAAAGCCATGCAAGTCAGAAATCAATGTTGCATGCAGTGATTCCCAGCTCTCTCCATGCGGGATGCATAACAAAAGTGAAAGCTACACAACATGAGATGCAAGCCGATGAAATCACCCTAAAATAGCAATTCCTATTATCGTGGAACACCAGATGCCAATTATCTAGATATAAAACCTAAGGCCTGGTCTTGGAAACCTCTCAGTGCTCACCATAATGGGTCATGTGAGTGATGTATGAGGTACCTCACAGCGCGCGGTTTCAAGTCTAAATAATCGACAATTCAAATTTGACTAATTCCAAAAGCGAGTCTATAGGCGCATGCGAATATATTAAGGCTTTGGACCTTTATCTTTCGAGCAAGCAAATCCTAAGCTAGGGCTCATTCACACAAAATAAATAAAAACAAAATCAAGAAACAAATGAAAAGAAAGTGAAGAAAACATGAGAAACAGGACGAGGCCCCCAAGGGAATAATCCTTGGGCACTGGACCTTGTAAAGTAGCAATGTCTATGAGAGTTTGAATTATTACAAATTAAATGTCCTTCTCTCACATGAATTAAAAAAATAAAAAATAGAAATAAAAGTACAAATAAAAAATATGAGAAAACTATCTTCAAAAATTCCTTTATGTCCTCCTTTGTTGCTCTCTCCTACCGCCAAAGTCAGAAAGCCGGCTCCACCTTGCTTGGGTGCACAGGTCCTCCTAAGAAGTCCTCCCTTGTGTAGTGGTCCCTCGCATCAAAGTTAAACAAGAAGGAGTGGCAGACAGTTCACAATTAATATCAAATAAAAACGAACATAAATAAATGACAAAAAATAAATGCAAAAAATAGACAAGAGAGCATGAACAAATAAATAATCCAAATCTATGTGGCATTGTTCCCCAACAACAGCACCATTTGATGACCAAGATCCGTCGAAGTCATGTCAATCCACAAGGCGAGTAGACAGTAGTCGAAGCAACCTCAGATGAAACTCGGGTCAATAAACAATTAACCCATAATATATATCAATCAATTAAAGTTAAAAGGTGGATTTTAAAAATTATCTACAAAATTAAGTGTATAGCAAGTAAGTGTGTAGACTTCGAACCATAGAGAGCAAAGTTGGTAACCTATGATTATTGCTAATCAATGTATATTATGTACAAACATGTCCTTTATACATATATATTGTGTGGGTATTTATTTTTGTATATTTTTTTGGATTTTTATTCATTTATATATATAATTTATAGTTATGTATTTATTTATTTATTTATTTTAATATCCCTTTCACTTTTTAGTAGATAATAGAATATAAAAGGCTATACATGCCATAGAGAGTAATATAATTATAAATACTAGTATAAACAAATAAAATACCAAAACTAAATTGTTTTTTTAGTTTTATATATTTTTCTAATGTTTTGCAATTTTTATGGATTTTTGCCTAATTTTTATGCCTTTTTAAAATAAAAGAGATCCCACATCAGGGATTAAATAATAGGTCAGGATTGACATGAAGGTTAAAAACAGAAAAACACATCTAAAACTCTTCAAATCAATCTTAAACTTAGATAATATTATAAATAAAATTCAGAAACAAAAAATATTTTTTTTGGATTTTTAATGATTTTTAATAATTTTTTTGTTGTATTTTGGAGCTTTTTCATTTTCAATCTTTTTCTATTTTAGGGATTTCAACATATAATTTTTTGGAATTTTTCAAAATGATTTTCTATTTTTTGGTATTTTATATTACAAACAAGAACAAAAACATGCTCATTTCATTTTTAATGAATACTTAAAATACCAAAATTGCTAAAATAAAAATGGGATGTGAAAGCACATGTTGGCTAGCATATAACCCTATTTTTGAACAATTTTTAGAGAGTGGGTGTCATTTTTAATAAATGACATTCAAGCAAGAAAATACATAAATCGGGAGGGCTATAATTGCAAATAAAATAAACATCATTGCTATACATGCAATTTTCCTAGAAATAAAAAACATATATTAAAAATTATTTGATTAAATACAAATACAAAAAGCTGCAAGGACATCCTTGCAATTTACCCAGCTCCACATATGTGCTTAGCTGGAAAAGACCCACATGCAATTAACAATAAACATAGGGGACGATCAAAAAAATGTCCAATTTTATTTACACTTGACATTTTATTTACACAATTAATAAAATAAAAAAGCAGGGTTGGATTAGCAATTTACCCCATTAAGCATGTGATCAGACGATGCTGACTATTACACTTGACACGTGACGCTCTCTCCTGGCCCGATGACGCTTCGGTGATGAAGGGCTCTGATATGATCTTGGGTTCCATCGAACGGACGAGACTAGCGTCGAACGGACGGTGAGGATTAGAACTGGGCAAACACCTCAATATGATGGTTACTGCTATCCACGAAGAACAAGGAAGAAGGACCTCTTCCCCGAACTTCGTTCGACTGATTCGTCCACTCCAAGCCTTCTCAGATGCTGCAAAGGTGTGTAAATCCTTCTTTGAGTTGTTCTGCGACCGATAATTGCTTCAAAAATCAACTGGGGTTACAGATAGGGTTCAGGGGGTCAAATCTTCTTTAAGGCATATTTGAACTGTTTAGCCCCCCAGATGGGGCACTTCTCTACGAGAGACCTACAAAAATGAAGTCATGGGTTGAGGGGAAAATGCCTCGACCCAATTAAGCGTAGAATGGGTAGAAGATGGAGCGGATGGAGTTCTCTGTCGATGCGGCAGAGAGAGCACAACTGCTTTGATCCAGAGGGACTCTAGGTGGTTGCGAGGTCGAAACAAGGATGGTTACGGTGAAAACACGGCTGAAGCTCGAGAACTCCGACAAGGGTAGCCAATCTATTTAACCTAAATAACTAACTAAAATGCGAGATAAAATGCACAAAATGAAACCTAGGATAAATTCTAACCTAAAGAAAGTAAGTGCACAGCTCGTGCTTGTCGGTGAAGGCGGGGAGCAGAGGTGACCGGTGAGGTCCATCGTGGGTGCACCTCTGCCTTCCTCAGCTGCTCTCAAACCCTCCAGGGGTATGCCACCTGTCACATGGCGATGCTCTTGGCAGGAGGTGGGAGTTTAGGGGCTTGGAAGATGACAAAAAAGGGAAGGGAAGGGAAGGTCGTATGTAGTTATTTATACACAGGCTAAGCACCCTTATTGATCGGCTTATTAAGAGAAATCTGTTGTATGTACAAGGTCGGCGTGAATTATGGAATATTAGTTATGAAATCATATGAAGGGCTCGAGCGTGATGGATTGATGAAATGCTTTTGAAAAATAGCAGAAAAGCAGGGAGTTGACACCGCGGATGGGAATCAGAGGCGCTAGGGGTAGTTGACTGGGGGTTAACAATCCCAAGGCCTTGATTGGTCCAGATCAGTCGCTTCAGGATAAAACTACATGTATTATTTGAAATTAATTAATTAATTACAGTAAATGATTTTATTACTTTTTGATTACCAAATAAAAATTGTTTATTATTTCATGCAATATTTTAATATGATTTTTATTTATTTTTTTGGTTTTATTTATTATAAGCTGATTTTTAGGAATATGTTTATAGGTATATTCAGCTATGTTTTAGCTATTTTATTTTTATTTTATACATTTTATTAATTATTTTATTATCTTATTTTATGTATTTATAACTTATTTTTAGGTATATGAGTAATTTTTTGTTGTATTTTTATGATGTAATATTTTTACTTAAATAAATATTTGTGTAATATATATAGGTAGTATGGTATAAGTATCTACGCATTTAGCTGTATTTTTCACTAAAAGTATTTTCTTTGTTTTTATTTTTATATTTTTAATAGAATATAAATAATATTTACAATAATATAAAAATATAAAAGAATAAAGAATAGTTTTCCCTTTATTTATATACATGTATCCACATATGTATTTTGCCCATATATTTAGGGATTTTTACCTGGTAGACCCTATAATCATAGTCAATTACCCGGTAGTATAGAATTATTTTAGTTTATGTTTTCTTTATGGATTTGTTATAGTTTTAATGCGTACATATATTATAGATAATATTTACAAATTTATAAAAATATACAGTTACAAAAATAATAAAAAATGAATAAAAAGATTAGTTTATACAAGTATATAGTACAATAGGGGCTCAAAACCTAACATTCATACCTTAACTCCAAAAATTAGGAAACCACCTTCATTAAATAGCTTATTAGAAGTTATATATAATTAAAGTCATGATTTTTGATACATTTTGAGTTTTTTTATTTGAGAGATATAGGTCTGAGAAGTTTGGATTTTGGCTTTTTACTTTGTGTATAAAATGAATATTGTGTATCATTTTTACATGAAATCAATTTTGTATTTTTGTGTAAATTATTTTCTACAACTATATGTACAAAGTTTATTCATTTAATGAATAAATAGTAAAGAATAAAATAGATCTTAAAAATACTTAATTGGATGTATAAAAGAATTGGGTTTTTATTGTATTCTTGGCCCTTATCTCCCCCCTACTTTATTCCTTGTCGACCAATTCAATTCTTGACTTGGTCTCGAGGTTTAGGGTCATAAAATACCTTTGATATTTTATTCTTTTCCTTTTCTTTATTCTATAATTTTGTCATTAAAAACATTATTATTTATACAATGGATGAAACAAATAATGAATGTCATTTTGTACAAATTAATGTTATTTACATGTTTTAGCTATGGTTTTTAAGGCCAAAATGATAGAATAAAGGCAATGAAGTGGACATTTATCACCAGGCGACTGGAAGGGAAGGACAGTTGACCGGACGGTCAGCGGTCTAAGGATTCTAGTTGGTCCACATGGACCAAAAGAAAAGGGCATAGATTTAATCCCTTATTAATTCGATTAAAAATAATAAACAATTTTATTAATTAAAAGTCAAAACATAAATAATATTTCTTATTTTGTTCATTGTTTTATGGGTATTTTTATTTATTTTTACAATCTTAAATATTAGGTAGTAATTTTTACAACTATATGCATAGGTATATTTATCTATATTTTAACTATTTTATTTTTATTTTTTATTTATAATTTTATTATTATATTTACATATTTTATATATGTACAATACATTTATATACATATTTATACATTTTTATTTTATTTTTTAGATTTTATTTGTACACTTAAATAAATATGTGTGTATATATGTTATAGGTATAGTATGCATATATATTTTTTAATACATTGTTTATTTTAATGTATTCTAATGCTTTTATTTTATGTTTGCATTTTAAATTTATTTTAAATAATATTTACAAATATCTAAAAATATAAGAAAGATAAAAATATAAAGAGTAAATATAATGAATAAAATATATAGGTATATGGGATAATGGGACCCCAGAAAGTCGGCTTTTGTATCTTAAATCCATTTTTAATGAAATCACCTTCATTAGATAGATAGCTTAATTTTAAGAATAATAAAGGTGAGTTTGATGAATTTTGAGTTCATATGGAACAGATATTGGTCTATGAAGTTCAGTTTGCAGCTTTTTCATTTGAGTGTCCCGGTCATATTGTACTTATTTTTATGTGTAATTAATTTTATATTTTTCTATGTATTTTTAGGTTAAGTTTCATGCTGAGGGTTTTACTATCTGAAGTATACAAAATGCAAAATAAAATAGGGTAAAAATAGCTATTTGTTGATGAATTAAATTTGGGTTTGGATGTGTTTCTATACATTTGATCACTAGATCTCCTTTATTCCTGGTTGACCAAGTCAATATTAACTTGCTGTCGGGATATAGGGTCATTCAATATTTTCAATACTTCATTTCTTTTCCTTTCTTTCCTCTATCTTTTATTTTGTAATTAAATACATACATTTATACAGTATTTATAGGTTAAATAACAAGTATTATTTTGTACAATTTTATACAATTTACATGGATTTAACAAGGGATTCAAGGCTAAAATGAATGAATAAAGGTGATGAAATGGAGATTCACAACCTCTCTACAGTTGCCTTTGGTAGTCCCTTGCAAATACTTATGATAATGAGTGCATAAAAAGAAAATAAAGAAAAAGTAAATAACTTGGAACAATTTTGACTCTTAAACCTATCTTAATAAAATGAAAGTTTGGAGTTTAGTTAAGACCTCTGGATTGTTAGTACATTCGAAACCACGTTCAAGTTAGGAATTGTGTTTCAGGTTAGGAATTGTGACACAACAACTCTTAGGTTCCATGTTCCTCTATTCAGTTCAACTCAACAACCTAATCAGAACCGTCCTTTTAGGCGCATACTCGCGTAACCTAGAAATGGCAGGTACCATGTGTGTGAATTGTGTTTACCCTTCCCAGACAAACATCTGAACTATCATGTAGTCTTCTCTTCCGGTAGCTCATCCTCGGGGAGATGGATATTTCTTTCTTAGTTCAGGTGTATGCTAGTACACAAGGAGAGGGGCGGGGATCTAGAAGAAAGGGAAAAGAAGTGGAAACGGACTAGTGTAGTCGCATTTCATTGTGAACTCGGTTAGTGTGGCCAAGTCTCCACCAAGAAGCAGACCTTTTCTAGAATCTCAAGATTTTTGGAATTTTTAGTACAGGCTTCTTTTTTTGATATTTATTTGTATGGCATTGCTCTGCGTTCTTGTTTTTCCTTGACAGATATGTAATCTTTTATTTCTTCCATGTTTTAGGGTCTTAGAAAAATTGTGCTAGTAGACCATTCCTCATCTGAAGCTTTATTTCAATCCAGTCTCCAGTCGTTAGATGTCCATGCTACTAGAAAAATAGAGGGTTGAAGCATCGGTTTCGATAGTCCCCAAGAACGGTTCCTGAACCAGCCTTGACGAAGCGGTCTAGTATCATCCCGACTTAGACTCCAATATATTTCAACAGTCCATCTTGGTTGAGCTACGTGCTAAGTGCAAGGCCTCAAGTCAAGTCATGGTCTCAAGAGTCATATGAATGATATGAAAGGTTCTAATTAGACACATTGAATCGATTCATGGACACAGTCTCATGGAACTTAAAGAATTAAGTGAAGGTGACCTGACGCATCTCAATTCCAGTCCTTCACAGGTTCCTCTAAAATTCAGTGGATTAAGGTCTAGACCAAGCTCTAATCTTCAGACTTTATTTAGACTTATTTAATTATCAATATCATTCTGAAAATGCAAATGCAATGCAAGGAAAAATATTTTTTGATATTATTTTCTAGTTTTGAACATTTTATGGGTTTTTGAAAAAGTTTTACAAATTTTATGGATATTTGAAAACATTTTACAGATTTTTATAGGTTTTGATTTTTTTAAAAATGGGGTTTTTTATAAAGTATATAGAAAAGGTGTATGTACAAATATTAACAGGAGAGCGAGTGTATATTTAGAAGAATTAGATGTAGAATTTACACTGGGAATTTGTACAGAAGTTAAGTGCCAGTTGTTATTCATAAATTTTATAAACAAGGGTTACATATATAAAAAGGATTTTATTAGAGTTGTTATTTATCACAATTATATACAAGGTTCTCAAAATAATTTGAAAATATTTTTTGCAAATATTTTGAAAACTTTATTTTGTAAATAATTTTTACAAACAAGTTACAAGCATTTACAAAATTTGATAATTATTTGTTCAAGCAAATGAAACAATATTTTGTAAATATTTACAAATAGATTTTTCAAAGGTTTGAAAAAATTTCACAAAACACTTTCCATACGGTTTCAAGAGATTTTTCAAGATATTTTACAACCATTTTTCAGATGCTTTTGCAAAACACTATTAAACCAATTTATTTACTATATTTACAAAGAATGTTAGAAAATGTTATACATATTTATAGTGTATTATTTACATTTGATTTATTGTATACCCTTACCAGATATAGTATCTTATCTATATCATTGAAAATATGAAAGTACGAATTATGGCTAAAGTATATGCAATGTATATACTGCCCCGTTATACTTAGTGCAAACTATGTCCTCATAGTGATCAAATAAAAATAAAGGAAGACATGTGCTTGCTGAGTATAGAAAAGCCTATAATACAATGATTGAATAAATGAATGAGAAGTCGGTCGTCCCCCTTATACGTAGGATCTATTAGTCCTGAGTATAGTAGATTGTAAATATAACGAGGATGACTGCGGATCAGAATTTACAAATCAATGGCCAGGTTGTCCCCCTATACTTAAGATGAAATATCCCTAAGTTTTATAGACATAATATCAACAAGTTGAGAGACAAGCGAGGGGATCGAAAGAAATGAAAATTGAAAACATCACTTCACCTATAGTTAGGGTAAGAGATCCCTAAGTATAAGCAACACTGGGAGTGATGAAAATAGAATGAAGAAAGAACACTCGACTCGTCCACCTCTCCTATACTTAGGATAAAGCACATCTTAAGCAAGGAAAACACACAGATTGAGCTGGGCAAGAGAACAAAAGATAGAATGAAATAAACAAAAGAGAGTATATATAAGGCAATGAATATATAATGATCAAGAAGGTACAAACTTTACCTTCTTGTGTGATAAATGAGGAATGGATCTAACAAGGTGCAAGTCGATATCGAGGTCAACAACTAATGAAGCTTGATCAGGATTGACATGGTGGAGATCCTTAGTGGTATTAAAAAGAAAAGGCATGAACGCATCAATGGAAGAAGTAAGTTTAGTTCCGGTCTGGGAAGTCTGAGCTTTCTCTGCCCTTTGCGGTAAGGTGTCTATGGTGTAAATGTTGTGGATCTCATCAACACATCGCCATACACAAAAAGAAGGAACACATGGGTATATCCTTTCCGAGTCTTTGCCCTTGAAGAGGAATTCTCGGGTCTCAGTATCATCCATGGCAAAACAAACATCTCTAATCTCAGCAACATGGTCACAGTCCTCTGAGTCTACTGACATAGATACACTCTTATTAGGGGTGGGTTTTTGAGTGGTAGTGAGTGTAGCGATTGTCTCAATCAGAATGCTCTCGTTGTGGGAATGAAAGCATATCTATCCTAATCCATAATCAATAACGACTGTCATAGTAGCGAGGAAAGGTCGACTCAAGATATTTGGAGTATGCTTTACAAAGGTTGAGGTCTCCATGGTCAATACAAAAAAATCTACAATGTTTCTCATGCCCAGGATCTGAAGACAACATTTTCAAGAATATCCTTCGACCTCTTTATTGATAGGTTAGCAAATTGAAAAATAATCCAAGTTTTCTTGAGAGACCTGAGATTGATCGTATTGACAAGTGAGGAGGGTATTATTTTAATCAATTTGTTGTTGTCAAGGAAAGTGTAATCAAAATGATGGTCAAAAATGACACATCTAATGAAGGGTGTACCAGTGCCCCTTTAGCGTGGGAAATGGCCATGGTCAAAATGTGGTGCTCAGTCCTACGACGTATCTTCTTTCTCTTGGGTGCAGGTGAAAAGTTCATGGCCTAGTGAAGTGGGGCTTCAATGATAGCTTGAATAACAGCCACCACTTCATGTTCAGAAAATATTTTTTTTAGATTTGTTATTTCTTCTCGATCATGGAAGAGGTCAGAATCATCATGTTCACAAGGTTGACAAGAAGATTGTACAAAGTCATCCTTGATAGATAGGGTGGAAACTGTGGCGTATGTATGTATGGGCAAAGTGGGTGGGATAGGTGCCTTCTCCTCACGGTCTGTCTTGTCTAGGTGTCTCACATTATTACCTATTTGGCATTTTATATTTTGCTCATTTTTTTATATTTTTGGTGACTACGACCTCCCAGGGGTGGCCTCTTATGACTCCATCACACCAGAAATTGAAGCAAGAATGTGGATCTTATTTTGCTCGATGAGGGTCTCGATCCTCTTCTGCATTTGCTCCACTAACCGGGTCACGCAGTCAAGAGTCAGTTCCACTGGAGGAAAATCCAAGATTGTAGCATCAGGTGGGGGTGATGGTGGGTAATGTGGTGGTGAGGGTGGGTACTCAAAATCCAATGGTTGACACTGTGGGTGTGAAGACTGCCCTAATGGATATGGAAAGTCAAAATGTGCAGGCTGCCAGTGTGGCCATTCGAGAGGAGAGTCCATCTCGATAAGCGTGTTTATTGGTGGATATGTACAAAAAGAAAAATCTGGATAATACTCCTCATGACAAAATGGAAGCACCGTCTAAAGAAAAATGAGAGAAATCTGTGAAGTCTGGATAGAAGTCGCTCCATTTGGCCATCTCGATTTTCAAGAGGAGAGGATCAGGGAGAGCATGATAGTCAAGTCAAAATATGAACAGAAAAAGGTGCAAATGCAAGGAGTGGTCAAACACACATAAAATAAATACAAATAAAACCCCTCCATTCACCAACCCAACATTGTGAAGACTGTGAAGGTTTGATCTTTTATCTTCTTTGTTTTAGAGTTAGCTAACAAAGAAATTATTTACAAGCTCACATGTGCAGTCTTCTAGAGTGACTATGTTCGAGTTGGCATAGCACACCTACTAGAACACCGGAACACTTCGTCTAAGGTCGGAGACAAATGCTTTTAGCAATAATAGGGTCCAAGAGCCAACCCAAGCATTTAAGGCACAAGTCCAGGGCTAGGGGTTCTAATCCTTACATGTAAGTGCCTAACTCGGTCAGGAGTGTACCTATGACAATGAGTATGTTACTCTACCAAAAAAATGATATTTATCCTTACATTTAGTTAGAGTCGAGTTCAGTTAGCAGTCCTAATTTTATTGGTCATCATTTTTTGGGTCTTTTTGAAAAAGAAAACATCTAATGAATTTTTCAATTCTTTTTATTACCTAAGTCTATGAAATAGGGGAAGAAACTCAGAAAAGATAATACACAAAAATCAATAAATGAAAATGTTAAAGAAAGGGATGCGTACCTTACTCTGACAGTCTACATGGAAGATGATTTGCGCATGAAAAGAAATCTATCATATATGTATGCAAGTGAAAACCGTCCTAGCAGGAACTTTTACTCAGGAAGCACATATTTATTAATTTTCCTAAGTCCAATGATCTATAGGTATAAGAATCTTGACTAGGGTTCGGACCAAGTACTACCTGGCTCAACCAAATAAAATCCTAAAAATAGGGGCTTCAAGCACACAAAACAAAGTAAAAGAAAGAGAAAAACTCAAAACACCAGAAACAAATTAAAATAAAGATAAAAATAGAGAGAATGAAAAGTAGAAGTGATGAAAACACGATAAAAATCAAACAGACCCCTAGGTGAAAAGACACCTAATGAAATGGGGCTGTAAGTGTCCCAAGTGTCCAGAGAGTTAATTATTACAATACTTTACAAATGTTACTCTCTCACACACACAAAATGAAAAATAAGAATCAAACATATACTAAAACAACTCTGCTTTGCTCTTATCCTTGGTCTTCTCTCTTGCTCTCTCCTACGGACCTGCAAAGAAGGGGTCAGCCTCCGCTCTACGTGGCTGCCTCAATCTACTAGAAGACGATCCTCACGTAGTAGAACCTCCTAGAAAAGTTAACAAAAAGATATGATTAGAACATATAAAAAATTAGTAAAATGAGGAATATTTACACCCATAACCCTGATTAATTTCATAATTACCACAAAAACCCTCTATAATCACGAATTACACCCAGGACCCTAAACAGTGCTTAACTCTTACAATCATAACCCCATGTTAACTTACCCTAAAATATTCTGATAACTATGATGATATCCGTCAAGTATTATATATATTACACACTTTAAGTTCCACTTTATTTATGAATGGCCTCTCCCCTTCCTCCCCCAACCTCCTCTGGCCAGGCAACCACCCCCCACCGACGTCCTCCCACCAGAAGCTCGACCCCCATCAGATAAACCCCCTCCCTTAACCTCCTCCAGCCATGCAACCCACCTCCCTCCTACCGACATCCTCTCAGCCCCACCAGGCACCCCCCATCCCCATCTTCGAAGCCCGAAGCCCCACCCCCCAGCCTCCACCAACCGTATGAAGCCCCCCGAGGGAAGCATGAATCATGCTGCCCCTCTCGAAGTCCGCAATCCCTCACTGTCACAACCTGCAAGCCCAAACAAACCGCACAAAGCCCCCCCCCCCCCCCCCCCCCCCGTGGAAGCTTGACACCAGCCCCTCTGCATCTGTTTCCGCTTGTAAGAGACCCCTCCCCAGCCTCCACCAATCGTACGAAGCCCCCTACCGCAATACCCCCACCCCACTAGCCTCTACCATCCGTACAAAGCCCCCCCTGTGGAAGCCTAACTCCCACCCCTCTCGAAGGCATGCATGCCCCCACCGTCGTTAGTTGCAAGTACCCCTGGTGCATGCATCTCTGTGGAAGCCTGACCATCGCAAGCCCTCGCCATTGAAGCACCCCAATGGAAGCATGACCCTAGCCCCCGCCTACAAGCCCCTCTCGAAGCCCCCCTCCCGGCACCTGCAAGACCCTCTCGAAGCCTCAACCACCTCATGCAAGCCCCGACCCCTGGCCCTGTCGCCTTTCCTGTAAGCCCCTCTTGAAGCCTTACAAGCCACCATCCCCGATGTTTCCACCTGCCCCCCCCCCCACCTCGCCTGCAAAAAAATCTTGTTCTTTTATTTTTCAGCTTTAGTTAGTTCTAGCCGTCGGATCGTAGATTGGTTAGATTAACTCACTCATATGGTTGAGTTAATGAACTAAACTAACAGAAGGTTATAGGTGCAAAATAGAGTATTTATTCAAGGTTCTGGGTGTAATTCATTATTATAGAGGGTTTCTGGGATAATTATGAAATTACTCAGGGTTATGGGTGTAAATATCCCTTTAAATAAAAATAAAAAAGTAGACATGTATGCATATAATATGTGCAACTATCTAATCATAAGAAATGCCCACCGACAACAGTGTCATTTGACAGAGATGACTGGACCGAGGTGCCAAATGTCCACTCTTGGAGGGCAGGCGATGTTCGACAAATCGGATCCGACAAACGTTGTATAGATGACTCTCTCAGCTGTTAGTGCTTGAACCAATCACTAAATCAACAATCAACCCACAGCAATATATATTAATGAAAAATGAAATTTATTATACCCTACAAAATGTGTATAGTGGACAAGTGGTAGGGGTCGAACCAGTTAGAGTAACTACATATAATTATGAATCATTAATAATAATTAATATTTTTTTATTTCTTTTACTTTTTTAGTCCTTTTTTAATTTCTATGGATTATTTTTTATTAATTTATGGATTATTAAGTGTTATATATATTTTATATTTTTTAAATAATTACCTTTTATTTTCTTTTTAAATTTGCAAATTTTTAGTTTCATTTTTATTTTTAAAATATAATACATATTTAGAAATAATATTAGTAATAATATATACTAAATAAGTAATATAAAATATATATTTTTTATATATTTTATATATATATACTCAAAACATATAAAATAAAATGTTTTTGTATTTTTGATATTTTTCTCTATTTTAGTAATTTTATATATTTTTTGCTAATTTTTATATATTTTTAAAGTATTAAAATAAACAAAACATGGAATAAAATAATTAGGTCGAATAGTTTTGGGTTTTAAAAATGGATAATAGGCTCAAAAATTCCCAATTCTATTTAAATTATATTATACATAATAAAGAAAATACAGAATAAAAACATTTTTTGGATTTTAAATGTTATTTTTCGTATTTTTATAGTGTTTTAAACTTTTTTTATTTTTAAGATTTTCTTTTTATATTTTTTAGTGATTTTTGGTCTGAAGGTAGATTATATAATAATATAGGTATTGTAATTCTTTTGGACCTTTCAAAGATGATTTTATATTTTAATGGATTTTAATAAGTAGATAGGGAATAAAAGTTCTTTTTATTTTAGAAAATAGGAAATATGTGTAAAATTTCATGGGAAAATTGGGCATGAATAAGCATGCTAACATGCATTTAACGTGAATTTCCCATAATTTTAAGAGCAAAAAAATATTTATAATAAGCAAAATATAACAAATAAAAATGTTCAGCGGTAAAGGGACCAATTTGCAAATACGTAAAGCATTCAAGGCATTTAATAGCACGTCCTAAAAAGAGAGGAGCATGCATGCAATATTTACAGTGCAACACATGCACAAATACATGATGCAGGAGGACCTACATGTAATATCTAGGAAGTTCTCAATTATGGAAAAAATTGAACAAAAAACAAATAGAAAAAAAGCCGGCTATCGGAGTCAAACAGATGACCATCGCATTATAAATGCGATGCTCTAATCTCTGAGCTAAGCGGGCTCGCATAACATAAAAGAAATCAAACAAAATACTACATAGGAACTCAATAAAATAGTATATAGGAAGTCAATAAACCACAAGTATTTTAATTAACCATTTTTTGTTTTTGTTTAACTATTACACTATTAATTATAAAATTAGTTAATATTAATATATTAGTTGGCATATAATTGGCATATATTAGTATATTATCTAATATTAATTATTAATAATTTACTTTATATCTTAGTATATATCATTGTATTTCTAATTCTAGAATATAATATTTAATATTCATTTATTTATATCATATTCTATTTTTATATTAATATTTAATTCTATTGAAATTTAAAATCAATTTTATTTACATTACATATTAATATATACATATACCAATATTAGAAATTTATCATTTTGGTTTTTTTATTTTATATTCTATTTTTTTATTTACCTCGGAAAAAAAGATAAAATAAGAATGTCACTGCTCAAATTTTCTTTTTTTGTTCACTAGTATAAATCCAATTATTATATAAATTCTCGTTTGTTTATAAAATAGTTTTTCTGTCGTGTACAAAAACATTTTTCGCTCTATCATTTCTGAAAAAGTGGATAAACTAGGTGGGTATGTAAAAGATATCCTTGTGCAATTTATATAGAAATACTTAAGCACTACTAAACATTTACAAGACTTAATAATAACACAAAAAGGCGGCGACTCTACTTAGAAAATTACCCCTTTAGGCACTCATTAACGGCACTCAGAGTTCCATGTGGTCCGCTTTTGCGCGATCGGGCAGCTGAGGTGAGGCACCGCTTCGTCCCCAATAGACAGCCCATACTAGATCCGAGTCGAGCTCCTAATCCGGTGGCTCTGGAGGTGGCTGCAAGAATGATCAAGAAAATTGTATCGTGCCTACTCAAATCCACGTTTTCTCATGCCTCTAACATCCTTCTTCAGCTTCGACAAGCCCATCACGTCGATAGAGCTTCATCGCATCTGCAGGTGGGCATGAATAATGTCCAGATCATAGCGATGGGGACCAGGAGGTCTTATTTTCTTCAGTAACTTGGAGGGGGTTTATTTAGTCGAATCAAGGCCCGAAAGGCTCCTCAGGTATTGACTCCTGCACCAAAATGTTAAGGGGTATGAGGACTATATCCTCTAATGAAGTTGTTATGCAATGGGAGCGAAGGGAAGAGAAGCTCTGATGATGAGCGGAGGGAGGAGATCGACAGACTTAGATCATGAAGATCCAGGGTGGTTTAATGAGGGGTCTGATGAAGAATATGTAGAGGATCGAGATGGAGGTGTTGGCAAGTCGAATCACAATTGAAAGAACGATGAATTAGAGCTGGAGCTTAAAGCTCTTACGGACAAAAATATCGAGATTAAACTAACTCTAATAATTAATTGATTAAACTAACAACCAAATTATGTTAAGCAAATGAAATGCTAACTAGAACACTACAGCTAATAACTCATACCTGCCTAATGTCATGGAGCATATGAGCTCCACCAGAGGTGGTTCATCGAGGCTTAGATCACCTTCCTCCTCCACTTCCTCCACGCCGATTGGGTTGGGGATTCAAGCAGACACCAAGAATCCACTTCACATATATCACTTTAGGGTTACAACGAGAGAGGGATTAAAAGGCAAAAAGGGGGAAAGGGTTTTATTTAGAGACAAGGTTTTCGGATGGAAGGATCACGGGATTACCATTGATTTGCCAAAGTTTTCAATCATCAGAGCATGTGGTGAGATGGTTCATAGTATGGGGAAGAGGATTGGTGAAGAAATCGAAATCCATCGAGCCATGGATTAGAGCCAAAATGGGGAAGGTCAGAGGGATGCATGCTCTAACATGGGCGGCTGGAAGGAAAGGATAGTTAACCGAGTGATCAACAGTCTAAGGCTTCTGGTTGGTCCGTGTGGACCAACCAAAAAAAGGTATGGATCTAATCCCTTATTAAATTCATTTACAATAATAAATGATTTTATTAATTAAAAGTCAAAACATAAAAAATGTTTATTATCTTATTTAATATTTTATGGGTATTTATATTTTACAAGCTTATTTATTAGGTGGTATTTTTTACAAATGTATACATAAGTATTTTTACCTATATTTGACCTTTTTATTTTGTATTTGTTATTTATTACTATATTCACATATTTTATATATTTATAATATATTTAAATAAATATTTATAAACTTTTATTTTGTTTTCCAGATTTTATTTCTACACAAATAAATATGTGTATATATTATATGTATAATATGCCTATATATTTTGATACATTATTTATTTTAATGTATTCTAATTCTTTTTATTTTATGTTTATGTTTTAAATATATTTTAAATAATATATAGTAGTGTTTAAAAATATAACAAAGGTAAAAATATAAAGAATATATATAATGAATAAAATATACATGTATATGGTACAATGGGACCCCAGAAGCTGGCTTTTGTATCTTAACTCATTTTTAATGAAAACCTTCAATGGATAGATAATTTGATTTTAAGAACAATAAAAGTTTCTTTGATGAATTTTGAGCCCTCACACTTATCAAAGAAAGTCTTCTTGATTTTTGAAGATACAAGAAATTCCAGGGACCTGTATCCAAGCAAGCCATTTCTCTCTATAAATGTAATGCGGATGAGAAAAGTCCCGAAGGGTTCCAATTTTCTACCTCTAGCTTTCCCCCCAAGCTGAGGGCGAACCACTCGCTAGCTATTCGGTCTAGTCCTATCGGATCTTCACTTCGAGCCTCATACGATGGAGAAGATATTGGTCTGTGAAGTTCAATTTATGGCTTTTTCATGTGTGTGTCACAGTCACATTGTGTCTTGTTTTTATGTGCAACTAATTTTGTATTTTTCTATGTATTTTTATGTACAAGTTTAATGTGGAGGGTTTTATTATTGAGGCAATAAAATGAAAAATAAAATAAAGTAAAAGTAGTTATTTATTAATGACATAAATTAGGGTTTGGGTGTATTTTGTGTACATTTGGTCACCCTATCTCCCCCTACTTTTCTTCCTAGTCGACCAAGTCAATATTGACTTGGTCTTGGGGTTTAGGGTCATCCAGTATTTTCAATATTCCATCTCTTTTTTCTTTTAGTTCCTTTATTCTTTTTTTTACTGGCTTTAATTTGATTAAAGTAAGTCTTAACACATTTAACATGTTTTTTGATTTTAACCGTTTTCATATGTACTTGCCTATGTAGGTTCATAACCAATCCGAAACTTTGTTTCAACATGGTAGTTACCTCATGGTAGTTTGTCTATGTTTCCCTTACCCTTGGTGATTTGTTCTAAGTAAGTTACTAAGGTGTGTGTGTGTTTGTTTTAAATTCAACTACATATGTTTCTAGCTTGTTTGTGTTAACCCTAAGAGTTCTAATTTCTCTCATGATATTCTTCATATAAGGAAAGATAATTAGTAAGTTCATGAATTATTTTTTTAGCAAGCTAACTTCATTTTCATGCTTAACAATTGTGTTGTGTGCAATATATTTTAACAACCTATTTTCCTTGTTCATTTTAACAACTAATTCATGCAAAGCAGTAGTAACTTATTATAATTCTTCTAAAAATGGTTCCTCGAAGGTTACCTCATCGTTGTCTATTGCCATTAGTCCGAGCAGAGATTCTTCCCTATTTGAGGTGTTTCTGTCACTCCCAGAAGAGCTGGAGGGGTCTGAGTCGGAGTAGTCCCAAGGTGCTTGAACATTTTTTTTCTTCGGATTCTTATGGAAGTGTCTATGTGCATTTATCCTTTGTTCCTTCTCAGCTCATTTTCTCTTGCTCGATTTGTGGCCTTTTGACTCTTGATTGACACTCTTTCTGAGAAGAGGGCAACCCTTCTAAAGATGACCCTTCTTTTTGTAGTTGTAACACTCTAGCTCGTTTTCTTTCTTTCGATCACCTTTCTTGATGGGTCTTTTGAGTTTCCAGAAGAGAATGGTGATATCATCTTCAGAGCTTTCGTCTGATGATGTGGCTTCATTTGCACAAAGAGCAATGCTCTTCTTCTTTTTGACTTCCGTTGCCGCTTCAAAGGTCTATGTTTTTTCAAGTTCGTAGGAAAATAGTTTCCCTACAAGCTTATCCACGGGGAGGTTGTTGGCCTCATTTGCTTCCTTGATTACGGTAGCAATTGTGCTCTAAGTAGAAGGGAGAGATAGGAGGATCTTCTTCACTTAATTAGGTTCTGAGATCTCCACATTCAGATTTTAGAGACTATTGATGATTTGTAAGAATCCTACATACATGTCCATGATGGACTCTCTGGATACCATCGTAAATCGTTCATATCTTTTGTTGATGGAAATTGATCTGAGTCTCTTTCAACTCTGAAGTTCCTTTGAACATCATGATAAGTTTGCTCCATATCTCATATGCAGACTTGCATGTTGAAACACGGTTGAACTATTCCTTAGTGATATCAAAGAAAAATGTGTT
Source organism: Ottelia alismoides (assembly GCA_037367405.1). Taxonomy (NCBI): domain Eukaryota; kingdom Viridiplantae; phylum Streptophyta; class Magnoliopsida; order Alismatales; family Hydrocharitaceae; genus Ottelia; species Ottelia alismoides. Next base: position 36,465 of record JAZKJV010002834.1, read on the forward strand.
CATATATTTGGATTGTAGGTTGCTCTTTTCTTTTCAGTGTCTGTCATTAGTACACCTTTGATAGGCGTAAGACTTGTATGCTTTGATTCTATGACATTCCAGATATCTATATTAATGAACTTAAGAAAGATTTTCATTTGCACCTTTTGGTAGTTGTAGATGGTTCCATCGAAGCGTGGAGGCCTGATAATGGATTGGCTTTAACAACTAGTGCTTGTAGATGCTGTCATAAGTGTTGTCGAGTATTTATGTTGAAGCACGAAACCTACTCTATACTACTTGTGAGTTCTTGGGTATTACGATACCATCAAAGGTGGGTGATGAGTACTCTTCCCTTCGCGGCTAATTAATGAAGAAGTCGGTTGTAGTAACCGTGAAAGAGAAGGGTGTCTCGATCAAACAAAATTCAGAGAATAGAGAGAGAAAATATAAAAGATGAATAAAAGAATAGAAGTCTCTCTCTATCTTTGTTCACTATAGTTAACCAGGTAAGTCTCCTCGAGTCGAACACAAGGAGGCACATGGTATAATCGGATTTCGAGATTAAATATTTTTATGACTTATTTTTTTGGCCTTAGTTTTTATTGTTTTTTATTTGGTTTTATTATTTTTGCACAAATTTATTTTATTTTGTAATTTTTATTTGATTTTCAAAAATGATTAATTTTATTAAAAATAGTGATATTATATAATAGGTGGAATATAGGGTAATGTACTATTCTAATATAGTGGAGACAAAAAAGGAAAAGAAGATGTTTTTTTATATTCAAAAAGAAAAAATATATTTTGCAATACAATATACTATATAGTCGGAACGAAGACGCCAAGAAAAGCGAGAAGCGAGCTCGAAAACACAAAAAAAAACTAAATCAAGATGAATTTTAGAGAATTAAAAAAACCAATGATGCGATGAAAATGCACAAACAATGTGTCAAAATCATGCTAGGGTAGTTGAGAAACTACCCTAGAAAAATCTACAAAAAATGATGTCTGGATAGTGCCCAAATATGTCAATGTATCCAGGGGTTCAAGTAAAAATAAAAAAAGTCTTGTAGTTCAATCCCTGATCAGGGACTAAAAGTGAAGAAAATAAATTATTCTTACAATTAGGACCTAGCACGAGGACCTAACTGCAAATAATGGAAAAGCTGGCGACGGTTGCAGATATCAGAACTTAGTTGGGTTCTACTACAAATTTTCCACCGATTGGCGATGAATGGCTATGATTAGATCATACAATGTGATATTAGCCGTTGATGGCGGACAGGTGTCGTCCATCACTACTTTGGTTGTTCTTGATGATCTACCCAATTCTAGAGCAAGGGCAGTGATGATTGGGCTTCTGGTATGGCTCTGATGTCGATTGTAGTAGCTGGTGGCTGTCTGGAGCATCACCGGCTAATCGGAGGTGGGCCACAAGGGGGCGCCTCCCCCTTCGAGCTCGCCTATTGGAAGGTGGAACGATGAAGGATGAAGATCAAGTGCTAGGGTTTCAGGTCAGAGGTTCTTCCAGTTCTTGCGCTAGTTGCAACTGAGATCTAGATGCGTAGAAGTGGTGTGTCTTTGCGCAATAGAAGATGGGTTCAGAACGAAGTTTTCAAATAAAATAGCTAGAGACCCAATTTACACTAGGAAAAGGTTTCGATTGGAATCAGTAGATATGTGATTAAGGTGACTGAGTATGGTGATTAACAACGCTAAAAAGGCAATGAAAGAGAGAAAGGAAATAAAATGAAGGAGGTATACTTGAGAAGTAGAGGTTGTCAAACCATCTGGTTGTTGCTTGAGGACCAGTATTTACCTGAGCTTCACGCAACAATGGTGTCACTATACAAGGAGGACACATCTTGGAACTCTCCACCGAAGATCCTTCTTCCACAGGGAGGCTCCGCCATTGTCGACTGTCTCCCAAGGTGGCCGACACAAGGCTAGGAAGGTGTAAGGTACGTTCAATGATTCTATTGTTGGAGGAGTTGAGTTAAAATGACAAAGTTCATGGATTTAAAGAGGGGAGATGGTGACGAGATGGAGTAGATCCAATGGGGTAGCGTGGACTAGGGGTGTTAGGGGAATAAATTTGACGATTTAGATTAGGGATTGAGTGTTGGATATAGGCGGAATAATTAGGTGAAGTGAAGGTAATCAAATAGAAAACATCTACTTCTTGATGAGGAAAAAACATTGTGGTATTGACACGTGTCAGCACCACAATATTCCAGAAGTATAATTACATTACAAAATAGATATTAAATAATAAATATCATTATTTTAAAAAGTGTAAGAATAAAAATTATAGATAATTAAATTATCTAGTTTATGGCATATTATATATATATATGTATAAATAATATATTTTAGGATATATAAATAAAATATTGATAAATATATAGTATACCTTATAAATAACATATATAATTTAATTCAATATTTTAATAAATAAAGTATAATTTTTATATTTTTTAAATTAATATAATAATAAGTTATTGTTGTCAGATTTTAATAATTTAATTTAGATAGATTAATAAATAAAGTATATAAACTTTAGTTCAAATTTACATATTTTTTAGAGTTTCTAATTTATTTAAAACATTAAATAATGATTTTTATTTTAAAAATAAACTACAAGATCAAGAAAATAATTAAAAATTGTTGAGTCATTTGTACTATAAATAGTATGTATATAATAAAATAAATATCTTAGAAACCAAGTTGTCATTAAGTCCGAAAACTGATTTTTTGCATACGGGCTCCGGTTTCGATGAAATCACCTTCATTAGTTAGATAATTTTATTTTATAAATTTAACGATGAGTAAGAGTGAAATTGGGGTTCATATGAAGAAGTTATGAGGTTCATAAGTTGGGAAACAGACAATTTGTAACTCATATTTCTTGGCATATTTACATGTTGGATTTTTTATTATTTTTATATTTTTATATATATTTTTATAAACCTTTAGTAAATAAATTAGAAAAAAAACATGTTCATATGAATTAATTGAATTTATATGAATATTATATATAATAAAAAAATGGAATTATTATATTGTGTACATGGTTAGTTATTTGTTATTTTCTTCCTTATCTCCCCATACTTTATTGTTTGTCAAACAATCCATGCTGAATTGATCTCGGGCTTAGGTTTTATAAATATATATTACATCTATATTTATATATTATTAGTTATCTTGTACAATATATACATATTACACTATGTCTTCCTTTTCTTCATTTTTAATTTTCTTTTTCTTATTTTTTATATCATTTTAATGAATAAAAATGCATTTTTATTCATGAATTAGATTTTGATAAAAGATGGGAATTAATGCATATTTACATATATTTGTTAAGGGTTTTAAGACAAAATACGACATAAATATTAATGAATCGTGTATTCATCAACTTCCTATACTTAAACTTTGCTAGTCCCTTGGCAAACACTTATTTGAAAAATAAGGAAAAGAAAGAAAGTTAGAATGAATTTGTTTTCCTAAACCAATTCATGAGAACAAACAAAGGATAGAGCATGATCGAGCCTTAAAATAGGCATTTTGTCAGAGCCTTAACGAGGAGTAGGATTTTAGTTTCAACAGTCCTCAAGTTGCACAAATCCTTATTTAGGTTCACCTCAACATCCAGCTCAGATCCACTTATCTGTATCACTAACTCTTTCAACCTTGAATTCAATTTGTATTGTATGTGAATTGTGTTAGCTTTTCCTGCTTAAAGAAGTGAAGAAACTGACCACCCTAGTAGTACACTCCATGGCTTCCTCGTCCAGCTACTCGATCCTCGAGGAGGTGGGTATTCCCTTCTAAGTTCATGTCGTGTTGTGTCCACAATCGAAAGGGGAAAGAAGTAGACGAATGATAAGAGAACTAGAGTGTAATCAGTGTAGTCATATCTTCTTGTGAATCTTGGTTAGTGTAACCAGGTCTCCACTAAGATATGCAGACTCTAACAAGCTTAGACCATTTTTGGTCAATAATGTATTCATGATGTTTTCATTGATGTATATAGAATCTTTTAGTGCGCTCATGTTTTGGGGCAATAGGAACAATATCACTACATTCTTGTGTGCCCCGACAGATATAGAATCTTTTGTTCTGTCCATGTTTTGGGGTCTTAGAAAAATTTTTCCAGCAGAGCATCCCTCATCTGAAGCTTTATTTCAACCCCAATACTCACGTATTTAGATGTCTGTGCCACTAGACAAGGATGAAAATATTCCACTAAAATGAACAGCCCTTCGCAACCTCATACAAGTCGAGCTAAGTGCGGAGTGCATATGTCCAAAATTGGTCCATTGTTAAAGAGTTAAACGAATGACACCAAGTGTTCTACTTAGGTAAATTTAAGTTGAATTCCGAACATGGTCCTATGGAACCCAAATATTTAAGTCAAAGAACTGAGAAGTTTAAATTCCAGCTACAAACTAGGCTCCTTAGAATTTAACGTAAAGGCCATGATCAAGCTCCATACTTTGGATTATTTCCAATCTTTAGTTTACGAACTCAAACTTATTTTGAAAAATGCGAATGCAAATGCAATAATGTTTTTGTGAGGTAAATTTTCTGAAATTTAATCATTTTTATATATTAAAAAGATTTTAAAATTTTATGGATTTTAGGACTTTGTATTTTTTATGTTTTTTTAAATTTTTATAAGCAAGCACCAATATTTTATTTTGGATTAAATAACTAATGTATGTTACAAATTTTAAATACAAGGATTTTAAATATTAAGTTATTTTTACATATTTTAATAAATAGGATTCTAAATAAGTATTATACACCTTTAAATACATATTTTAAATACCAGTTTTAAATAAGGATTTTAGATAAGAATTCTACATATATTTTAATTCTTTACAAGCTTGTATAAATACTTAATAAATAGATTTTACCCACACTCACTTTTTATGGATTTTATAGATATAGAAAATACATAAAAGTATGAGTTATGGACAGAAGTATATATACAATATATATGCACCCTCTATACTTAGCTTGTGTTATGTCCTCATAGTACCAAAAAGAGAAAAAGGAGGACATAACCCATGCTAAGTAAAAGTGGATGAAAAGAACGAAAGAATGAGAAGTCAGTCACCCCCTCATACTTATAATTTGGTCATCCTAAGTATGGTGAAGACAAAAATGAGGTGACTGAGTAAAGAATAAACAAATGAAAGAAGAAAAAAGAAAAGAAAAGAAATAAAATAAACGGGATCACTGAGTCCCCCCGATACTTAGGATAAGGTATCCTAAGTATAGAAAAGAATGTGGCAAAAATTAGGAATGACTAATAGGTGTAGAATAATGTACACAAAAGAAAAGTAAAAAAGAACAAAAAATGAAAACCAAAATCAACTATGGTCCCCCTTATATTTAGGATCTGGTATCCTAAGTATAAAGACAAGCAAAAATGAGGACGATTGGGATCTAGGAATCATGTACAAGTGGTGTGAACTCCAAAATGAAGTGTTCCAACATCTTCTCGTTCACCACGAATGGCTCTACACCAGGTGGCACATCTGATATGGCTATACTTCCATTGTCGTGCACCATTCTGACTATGTTGGACATGTGAGCCCACGGTGAGCCATTATGAAATAAATGTTATTACGAATATCATTCCCTGATATGAAATGAAGAATAACTAATTTGCATAATAGGTCCCTCTGTACAATTAGGGTTATGTACCATGGCCATCTTAATAATCATACAGCTGTTGATTCAATAATTGAATCATAGAGGCTGGTGTTTGGATGAATATCTAAGGAGTTAGATTGAGGACTCATCAAACACCGTCAAATGATTGTTAAGAGATGATCTCCATCCTGAGTAGGAGATGGCAATCCTTTCTCGTATAGGCTGATATCTGACCGACCTCTTGATGCAGGTCCTCTACATAGGAATAGAGATTCGGAGGTGTCAGATTAGTTAAGTCAAAGGGTTGACTTAACGAGATCGAGATAACCAAAGTCCTACATCGTATGTTGTCGCGATATAAGCACACATCCTCTGACCGGATACAGATGTATTGCTATATGTCTGAGTATGTACATTTGGCAGACCAATAGGTTGATGACCTAACCAAGGTCTATACATCAGCAAGCTGGTGTGCATATAAGGGCATACGAGTAATACGATCTCTCAAATGGATCATATAGGTTCACTTCTGAACCGGAAGACATGAGCTCACTCATAAGGTATTGGGACTGATCAAATTCAATGCATGGTCGTCGTGCTTTAGAAGCATGACATGAATTTGAAGGTATGATATATGCTTTTGGAAAGCATATGATCAATACCAAATCCCAATGACCAAGATTGAGAAACTTGTTGATGAATCCCTAAAGATGACAGTGTAAAATTGATCAATATCTTCGGGTTGATCATAGGTCTTCCAGTATGCAGGATGTACAGGTATTAGGAATACCTGAGGGTGATGTGATCAATAATCGATTGTATAACCATGACGCTTCCATTCCGAGGGAGTGATGAAATAGGTCTGGATTTTAGTGACTCCTCTCAACAGAGAAGCAATCTGATCTTGGTCCAGTGTTGGACATTGATCTGAATGAGATTCAGATGCAATGAGAAGATTAGATTTGCGGCCTTGATTAAATCAAGCATCTCTGGGAGGTCCGTGAGATCTTGATTTGAGATGTGATGTCAATATCCAAGTCACTATACGTGGAACAATACAATCGCCATGTCCTTATCTCCAAGTATCTGCGGAGAAAGCGCATTATTCTTGAAAGAGTTCAAGAATAATTCCAAAGGTTGAATTATATATGAGCATGGAGAAATGGATAATTAAATGTGATTTAATTATCATGAATAATGTGAATTTGATTCACATTATCTGAATGCATGAGAATGAGTATCCAATGTAATTAAATGTGATTTAATTAATGTGGATATGGATAATATGGATAGCACTATCCAATTATCCATGTATATTATAAATACGATTTTCAATATACATTAGAGAGAGACTTGTGTGATCTAAATTTGTTGATTAATTGTTAATGTGGATGGGATTCACATTGAATAATTAATTGAAAATATAATTACATTTAGTTTTTGGTTGTGAATGAGATTCATAATTTTTTCAATGGCTTGATTGATATTTTCTGAAAGATAATTTGGAATTATTTTTTGTGAAAATTATTTTCGACAAGAGTTATAGGAGATATCATGAGATAATGAGATCTCATGATATATTAGGAGATTGACCAAGTCCTATCTAACAAGAGAGGACGGCTACAACTCTCCATGAGGAGAAGAGTAGTCGTCCCCCTTATTTAGGAGTGGACCATGGTCTTCTCATTATCCTATCTCTAGTCAAATGTGATTTAATTTGAGATTAATTATGTTGATTTATCAATATTAATTAATTTGAATTAAATCACTTGTTGGTATGTTTTACCAACAAGATCCTAGCCGTTGAAAGGAACACAAATCAATCTCATCCGTTGATTGTGTGTTGTCCATGGATTGGGATCCATGGACTCCCAAAACCCTTTATAAGAAGAGGCATGCCTTGCTCTTCGACTTGAATACACCGACTTGACAAAGTCTCTCTACTCTCTCTCTCTCTCATTCTCTCATGCCCTCTTCTTCTTCTCTCTTGGGTGGCCATCCACCCTTCCTTAGAAGGAAGAAGGCCCTCATTGTCTCCTTGCGTTGCTTCGACAACTCTCGCTACTCCATCTTCTTTGGTGCTTCTCGCTTGCAAAGAAGACATATGATCTTGTGTGACGAGATCAGGAGTTCCCTTGCTTGGAAAACTACTTGGATTGCGAGATCACCGCGACTCATCCCCGCGCTCGTAAGCATCTCCTCCGAAGGTCAGACTTGAGACAGGAGGCTTCTTCTCTTAGAAGCTCGATCGCAACCACGCTACAACAGGTATTCCTATATCTACTATATGGTTTGACAAAAGGATTCATAAATAGTTTATGGATCATGTGGTTTCGTCGTTTAAATTTTTTAAATTTCCGCTGCACCGAGCAACTAGTATGACTAGTCACTCTTGATCGTATACGATACAATCATCACGCTTCCGTGATGCGCTTGAGGATCCTCCCGTATCCTTCAGCGTTCCAACATCTTCCTGTTCACCACGAATGGCCCTACACCAGGTGACACATCTGATATGGCTATACTTCCATTGTCGTGCACCATTCTGACTATGTAAGGACCTTCACATTTACTTTTTAACTTGCTAGGAAAGATTTTCAACAGGGCATTGAATAGCCAAAATCTTCTGTCCAGGAACAAAGGTCTTGTGGCGAATGTGTACGTCATGCCACCTCTTGACCTTGTCCTTATAGAAGAGATTGTTCTCATATGATTGGTTTCGAATCTCAGCTTGCTCATTCAGATCCATATTACTCTAGGTTATAGCTCTTTGTAGATAAAGTGATATCTCTCTGATAGCCCATTCAGATTTATACATGATCTCTACGGGCAAATGGTATGGTTTCCCATAAACAAGCATGAATGGAGAGGTACCTAGAAGGGTCTTGTATACAGTATGATATGCCCAAATAAGTTGGTCTAGAAGCTGTGACCAATCCTGTTAGGATGTACCAACTTCTGAAGTATGGATTTCACCTCCCTATTCGAAACTTCAGCCATGACATTCGTCTGTGGTTGGTATGGAGAAGCTACTCTATGATTTATAACATAATTCTTCACTACCTTCTTCACATATTTATTGATAAAATCACTACCCCATCAAATATATAATACGTTGGATCTCGAATCATGAAATAGTGTGTTCCCTATGGAACCTGCAACCTGTCTTTCTATAAATGGTTCGTATGGGTATAGCCTCCACCCATCTTCTAACATAATCTACATCTGGAAGTATGTACTCGAAGCCACTGCTCGAAGAAAATGATCTCGTAAAATCAATGTCTCAAAAATCTCAAAAATGATCACCGATCGCATCAACATCGCATCTCCTGTACTGATCGTTCCTCCTACCTTCTAACAAACCGAGCAACTCTTCACAAATATGCAAGCATCTCTCATTAGAGTTGGCCATCAAAAACCACTCTGAAGTACCTTTTACGTTGTCCTCGTCCATGAATGGTGTCCCCTGCCTCTAGAGAATGGCACAAGGTAAGGACACTATTGTATTCCTTCTGAGGAATGCATCGCCTGTAAACACAATCTGGTCCCTCACAAAAAAGAATCGGATACTCCCAATGGTAGTAGTTCCTTGGAAGTTAGTCTGTCAACTCGATCCTTCGTCCATCCCTATGGACTCTTCTATGTAACTAGAAAGTTCACTATACAAGCATACCACACAATTTATTAAACTACAAAGATGCACTCGTCTAGAAATCTTTCTGCAATATCGAGAGTACTCATGGAGATTGCTCTAATTGTAAAAGAGAGAGGTGATCAGGTACCATGTTCTTCACTCCGAGTTTGTCCTTAATATCCAAATCAAATTCCTGAAGTCGAAGAATCCATCTAAGAAGATGTGCCTTGCATCCCTCTTTTCAATCAAGTATCGTATAGCTGAATGATCTTTGTAAATTGTAATCTTGGATCCTAGAAGATAAGATCTGAATTTATCCAAATAAAAAACCACTACCAGCATCTCTTTTATTATCAATGTATAGGTACGATGTGCATCATCTAAAGTTAGGCTGACATAATGAACAGCAACTGGGACTCCATTCCTCCTCTGTCCTAATACGGCTCCAACCATGAAATCTGAAGCATCCATCATGATCTCTAAAGGAAGTGGCCAATTGGATGTCTGTAGGATAGGAGCATTGATAATCACTTCCTTCAATGTGAGGAAGTCATTAAGACATCTGTCATCCATCAAAAACTCGATGTCTTTTCCTAACAACTCAGTCAACAATGAGCAATCTCGGAGAAGTCATGAATGAGCCATTGGTAGAAACTAGCGTGCCCTAGAAAAGTCTGTAACTACTTGACTAGTTGGTGGGCTGAGACGCTTGATGACATCCACCTTGGCCAAGTCAACCCCCATGTCTCGCGTGGAGATGAAATGCCCCAATACAATCTCATTTGTAACCATAAAATGGCTCTTTTCCCACAACAGGGTATTCATCTTACAACATTTTTGAAGCACATGGTGTAGGTATGCTAAACAATCGTCAAACGACTCACCATAGATCGAAAAATCATCTATAAAGACCTCGAGAAAATCACCTACCATGTCTGCAAAAATGGCAGGCATGCACCTTTGGAATGTAGCAAGGGTATTGCACAAACCAAAGGGCATCGGTCGAAAGCATATGTGCCAAAGGAACATGTAAAGGTAGTCTTCTCCTAATCCTCAGGATCAATGGTGACCTAATTGTATTCAGAGTAACCGTCCAAGAAATAGAAGTACTTCTTCCCAACCAATATCTCTATGACATGATCTATAAAAGGCGGTGGAAAGTGGTCCTTCTTCGTTGTGACATTCAATCCTCTGTAATCAATGTAAACTCACCATGATGTGGTTACACTCTTTTGAATCTCCTCTTCACTCTCATTTTTAACCATATGAATTCCCAACTTCTTCGAGACAATATGTAATAGGTTAACCTCATTCAGAGTAGGAGATAGGATAAATAAACCCTGCATCACACCACTTCTTAATCTCTTTCTTGATAACGTCTCATAAAATGAGATTCAGTCTGTGTTGAAACTCTATGGATGGCTTGTTGTCATGATCAAGATAGATGTTATGTGAATGTAAAGCATGATTTATGCCATGGAGATCAGATATAGTTCAACCATTGGCCTTGTGGTTTCTTTCGAGAATCTCCATTAAATGAGATTCTTGCTCTTTGGTCAATGATGAACTGGTAATGACCGAAAACTTTTGGTGTGGACTACAAGGAAAGCATACTTCATATTTGGAGATAAAGTCTTCAACTCATGTAAGGTAGGATCTAGCTCTGTTAGCTCATCTGAATCTGGATAGGAAAATGTGATGGTGGTAGATGTATCTACAATAGGGTTATCCACCATCTCAATGTTCTCTACAGTTTGACTACATAAGATGTCTATGAAATATGAAATAACATCATCCGACTCTGTGTTGTACTCATCCTCAGAATGACTAGATCTAAAGAACTCAGATAAGTTATAATCCGACTCAAGATCATCTGAAGTGGAGGAAACAAGTAATCTCTATGAAGCATCCACAATAATCTCATCAATCTGTTGCTCCATATGATCAGTGTCTACGTACAAGTCTGTCTCAAAAGAACTGCCACCTGTTGTGCATGACACATCCTCTATGAGGATATCATGGGTCTCAATATGGTACCTCTTAAGGTCATCATCATGAACCTCATCCATGTAATCGCAGATGACTAGAGAACTCAGGACATCTGAACTGGATGATTCTCTCGCCATCTTGATCTATACCTTCTCGCCCTTGACGTAGAAAGGTACCTTCCTAGTATCATAATAAAAGAGAGCCTTCATGGTCTGCAAGAAAGGCCTCCCGAGAATGATTGGGGTAAGGTGTAACTATGTAGGATAATCCATGTCCAGGACTATGAAGTCCACTTGGAATTGCAGACCCTACATAATCACTACAATGTTCCTCAACATGCCCCTAGGTTTCTTTACTAATCTATCAGCAAACTAAAGGATCATGTGTGATTTATAAAGAGGACCTAATCCGAGTCTATCGAGTAAACAAGATGGTATCAAATTAATGGATGAACCATTATCTAAGAGAGTGCGATCGAATGTGGGATTGGATATCTCGCATCTGTGTGATCGAATGTGGGATTGGATATCTCGCATCTGACATAATGTGCACATGATCTCTCTTCTTCTTTGGTAGCTTGTTCTGGATAGCACAAGACATGTCCTCAATCAAAATGTGTTTTTCTGTATGTGATTTCTTTTTCCTACGTGTTGTACGTATGTTCTTAAATTGATGCTTGAGTGTAGGAAAATGATCCAATGCATCATGGAGTGGAATCTTTAGAAATGTGTGATCTTCAAGTAACCTCTCAGTCTCATGAGTCACATCATTCTTTTTCGCTTTTTTCTTTCATTTACCAAATAGTGCATCAGGAAAAGGAACAAGCTCAAGAACAACAAAATTTTCATCTTTATTCCAATCATCATCATAATCAGCATGCACATCGAGAGTCTTAGAAGTATGTACAAAACTCTCAAAAATAGAAGAAGAAAATCCTTCGAGAGTGTCTGCATGGGCTGGCGTGGCATCATCATCTGAATCGCATGTGTCCATATCTGTTATCTCATCATCGCTCCCATCTCTAGCATCATCATGCATGGCATCATCAAGAATAGTATCATCATGATGCTCCTCCTCAACATCAGAATGTGTGGATTGTAGGTCATCATCATGTGTGACTCCCTCCTCAACTGGATTAGGGTCTGGTGGATGTCTACCACTCCTGAGATGAATATAGTTAGATAAAAATTTAGGAAAAGGAAACTTACTAGTGGATTTATCTGTGATATCTACCTGATATGGGTGATGGCCCTTGTTGTTCGGATTCATCAATGGTTGCACTAGAAGGGTAGTCTTGGTGCGGCTAACTCATTCAGACAATGGTTAACCCGCTCCATCTCTGTCTCATGCGCTATCTGGAGAGTACTAAGCATGTCCATAATCCGGTTCATGGTCAAGGACTGTGCAGATGACTCAGGCTCAAAAGCTTGTCCATGGCTCTCTAATATCTCATGCCTCAAAGTGTGCGGAGACTGTGAAGTATATGGCTGTGGAGATCGTTGATGTGTAAATTGTGACTGTTGTTGTTGGTAGTAAGGAATTGGAGAATGATGACTTGTTCTCTGATAGGAAGGATGGTGAGACTAGAGTTGCTGCAAAAACTAACTTCGGTGTTGGTGGTAATGTGGACGTCCTTATAGCTGGTGCAACTGTTGCGATGTATGATGGATGCTCTATGGTGTAGACTGATAAGGAACTGGACCGTACCATATACCATTGATCCCGGAAGTGGGAGGTACATCAACACCATTTAATATAGGTGAACTGATCTATCTTTGACTAGTTGTGGACGAATCCTCAAGCCAAGCTAGCTATGGAGTGTTTGTAGAACATCATGCCCCACATTGTACAAAGTGCACCTGACGGGTGGGAGGAGCGGGTAAAGATCTCTGTGTCTGGTGAAATTAAGGTTATTGTTGCCTCTATCTCCACATGTCCTCCATCTTCTTCACTAAATCACTCATCTATTGAGGTAATGAAGATAACTTCTCTAACTCTCGCAGCTTCTACAAATCCTAAAATTGCTTCTGAATCACATAGACAACTGTAAGCTTCTCACTAATAAATCCATGTTGGTAGATTGTGAATCAGACTCAGCTATGTTGGCCACCTTCTGATGATCTCTATGGTGTGGTGGCTGGGTGGTCTTCAAGTATGACCGAGTGAATTCAACAACTCTTGAATTCCTGGCCTTCCCATCGTAGATGGTCCAAACTGACTCGGTGTCCCTATTGAGATAAATGCCGCCATGTGCGGCACTGACCAACCCCTAAACATAAATGCGAAATCCTTCATAGAAATTCTAGACTAGCACCTTCAATAGTATCTCATGATGAGGGCACTTATCTGTTATATATTTGAATCGCTCCCATGCCTTGTGGAATGACTCATGAGAGTGTTGCATGATGTTCGTTATGTGGTTCCTCATCATTTGTGTTCTCCCAAGAGGAAAATATTTACTTAGGAAAGCGGACTTCAGATTGTCTCAAGTAGAAATCTTCCTCTCCAAATGATTCAGCCAGTAAAGAACCTTATCTGCTAAGGCAAAGGGGAAGGCTTTGAGGCATACAAAGTCCCGCATAACATTCCAGTAAAAATTCGTACCACATATCATCTCGAACTGTGGAAGAAAGATAAACAACTCCTCTGTCATGTTCCCATAAATTTTAGGAAGTAGTGAAATAAATGATGGCCTCAAATCATATGGACCCTTAGTCAGTGGAAACCCAATCCCGTGTTATAGCATACTCTCTCCAAGGTCGTACTTGTCACGTAATGTGGCCATGGGAACTACTGCAGCTAGCAGGTTCCCTCCTCTTGCTCTCAAAGTGGTTATCTGTTGAACATGGTTTTTCGCGGGTCTAATTTGTCCATACAAGGCGAAGAAAATGCCAATGTGACAACCCACAAGAAACCTGGATTTAGACAACAATTAACCCACAAAATAGATTAAATGATGCAAAATAAAAGGTGGAAGTTAAAATTTATTATAACTCTACAAAATGTGTATGTAGGTGCAAGTGTGTAGAGTGTTAAATATAGGGAGATAAGTCGGTGTAGTAGGTATATTATCTATAAATAAATAACGAAAAAAATAGTTTGTCTTTTGTATAATTATCCACTCAAATAATAAATGAACTAATACGTGGGTTAAAATAAATTAAATAATTCCTTTTTGTTTATATTTATATTTTTTATTTTTAATTTTAGATGTTTTTTATTTCTTTTTATAATAATCTGATTTTAATTCCTTTTCTTTTAAATATATAATTTATTTATATATTTAATTATATATAATATAGGGTAATATAATTATAAATGCACCCAAAATAACCAAAAATTACATAATAAAAAGTTTTTGTGTTTTTATATATTCTTCTAATGTTTTTTTTATTTTTGGTGAATTTTTGCTATTTTTTAAAGTCCAAAATATAAAATAATGGGAGTTTTTTATTAGGATGAATTGTTTTGGAATTTAAAAATAGCTAAAAGCCTCAAAATTCTCCAAAACTATTTTAATATGGAATAAATAATAAGAAAAGAATTCATAAATAGAAATAAATATTTTTAGATTTTTAGGGATTTTTTATAATTTTTCAAGGATTTTGGATCTTTTTTTATTTTTAGTGATTTTCTTTTTCTATTTTTAAGAATTTTATCTAAATGTACAAAATACAATAATAAATAGATACTATTTTTTTTGAAATTAGATATTATTTAAATTTTTTTGGATTTTTTAAAGCAAATAGAAAATAAAATATGCACTTTTGATTTTTAATAAATAGGAAATAAGCCTAAAAATATGAAATAAAAATATAAGTGAAAGATCAAGCTAGCATGCACAAACCCTATTTTTCGTAATTTTTGGTGCATGGATGATATTTTTAGAAATTAGAAAACAACTATAAAAATTGCTTGAATTAGCAGGGGTATATTTGCAATTAAAATAAAAGCTAGGGGTAATTAGGCAAATAACCCAAAAGTTTACAACTAATATTTGATTTTTAAATACTAAAAGGCAATTACAAAATGTCGCAAGGGCTTCCACACAAAATTCCTAGCTCACGTGGGATGACACTTGAGCTGAGCTGGATTGGACCCAAATACGTGAAATGCTCAAGGGTCGTTTTGCAAATATCCCCAAATATAAAGCGTAATTAAAATATTATAGGTCTAAACAAAAATAAATAAAAAACTAGGGTCAAAGATGCAAAATACCCCCAAAATAGGTGCCCGATCATATGCCTCAGGTTCTTTCACTTGACATGCGTCGAGCTCTCATCACACGATGATGCTTCAGCTGTGGACGGTTGAGATTAGATCCCCAAATGGAATCTGATGGTGGAGGCTCAACGAATCTGACGAGACCTATACAATCTGGAAGGTTGATCTTGATCGGACGACGGATGAAGATGGTGGAGGAACTGGTGAAGAACTCATCGCTAGCGAGTTTGGATTCTAAGATGCTCGAGCCTCCGACCACCTACAGCATCGCCGAGGGTCACTTCTTACTCTTGCAGCCTCTGTGCTTCTCCCAGACCCTTCAAACCGTTCCAGAGCTCACTGATCGAGCCTTGGAGTTCAATGCATCCAGCAAAGGACCTGGGGCTTCGTTCTGGAATAAATTGGGGCTCAGATGCCCCCTTCAAGACTTGTCGAAAGCTAGAAATATCTGTGATGCATCGGTGGAGGTCTTGTTCATTATTTGGTGGTAGGTCAAGGTCGAGATGGAGCGGGCGGCGAGGTCCGACGGTCATGGAGGATTTGGACCTCAATTATTAGATCTGCAATAGATCTGGTGAGTTTGATGGATTGTGGAGGTAGGGATCAACGGTAGGGAAAGGAGGTGGGATGACTAGTGGGTGTCGAAATGGTGAGAAGACGACGGAACAGAGTTGGCCAGATCTTTAGAGCTCTGGCTAACCTAAAATTTATTCCTAAGCTAATGCGAGTAATTAAAAACTAAACTAAGAAAGGAAATGCAATACGGGAAGAAAATGCAAGTAGAAGACCAAGAAACTAACCTCGCTCGGTTGGAGATCGAGAGGTGGAACCTCGATAGTGGAAGACCATCGAAGATGGTGGAACCAGACTTCGATCCATTCCTACTTGTTGCAAGCCTGCTCAACATATCGTTGTCGCCAACGTGGAGAACATGAATGGGTCCGAGGGGCTAAGAATGGGGAAGAAAGGGTCAACCTTCAAAAAGGGGGCGGATGAGGTGACTTTATACAGTAAGATGGAGTGAAATTCTATGGAGGGAGGCAAGCGAAGGACAGAGGATGCGATGCAGACGGTGGTTCGACGTCGATCAGGGTGGTACGAGGAGTAGGATTGGTGAAGGGCTTAAGGGCGAAGAAGATATTGCGAAGGCATGAAAAAGGGAAGATGATGGGTAGGTCGCACGTCTGACAGAAATCAGAAGGGCAGAGAAGACAGTTGACTTGGGCTCAATGGTCGGAGGGCTTTGGTTGGTCAACATGGACCAACCAGAAAAAAGGGAATAATAAATGGTTTGTAAAATCAAAAATAATTAACAAATAAATTAATTAAATTAAAGTTATAAAATAAAAGTTGTTTATTATTCTATGTAGTATTTTAATCCGATTTTTATTTTTTTTATGGATTAATTTATTGCAAGTTATTATATACAAGTATAATCATATGTATATTTACCTATATATTGTATATTTTATTTTTATTTTATATTATTTATTATTTTATTCACATGATTTACATATTTATAATTTATTTAAATGCACTTAAATATATTGTATTTCTTCTGAGTTCATGTGTAACACTTAATTAAATATAAGTATAAATTATATAAGTATATGTGCAGTATATTCATCTACGTATTTTAAACAATTATTTATTTTAGTGATGGCTTTATTTTATTTTAAAAATATACATATATTATATATAATATTTACAAAATAACAAACAAATAATAAAAATGTAAAGAAAAAATAAAATGAATATTTTATTCAGGTATATTGTACAATAAGGGTCCAAAACCTAACTTTTGCATCTTAACTCCAAATTATATGAAACCACCTTCAGTAAATGGCTGATAAAAAGTTATATACAATTAAAGGTGATTTTGATGCATTTTGAGTTCATAGTAGAGATATGAGTCTGGGAAATTTGGGTTTTAACTTTTTATTCAAAGTGTAGAATGAACATTGCACATTATTTTTGTGTGAAATTAATTTTATATTTTTTATGTATTTTTATCAACAACTTTAATGTATGGAGTTTATTGTTTTGAGGAGGAAATAATAAAAAATAAATTAGGTCCCACAATGCACTATTGAAAAATAAATAAAGAGGTTTTTTATTGTGTTTTTGGCCCTTATCTCCCCCTACGTTATTCCTTGTCGACCAAATCAATTCTTGGCTTGGTCTCGGAGTTTAGGGTCATAAAATACCTTTGATATTTTATTTATTTATTTCTTTTCATTCCTTTATTCTTTAATTTTAGTTTTAAATACAGTATTTTGTACAATATTTATAAAATAAATAATGAATGTTAATTTAAACAAAATAATGATATTTACATGCATTTAGCTAGGGAGTGAAGGTCAAAATGAAAGAATAAAGGTGATGAAATAGAGACTCATCACCCCCTATACTTGCCTTTGTTAGTACGTAGCAATTACTTATGCCTATAAGTGTAGAAAAAAAAAAGAAAAGAAAAAGAAAGGACTCGAATTGATTTCTACTTTCGACCTTATCTTTATAAAATCAAAGTTTGGAGCTCAGTCAGATTGTTGGACATTTAGGTTTGGTCGGAACCTTGTGTGGGAATCGAACTTGAAAATAATAGCCTCTGAGATCCACAAAACTCTTCCCAAGTCTCCTCAATATCTAGGTCAAAATAAGTCAACTCATACGCAAACCCTTATGACTATGAAGCTATCTACTACTATATGAGTGATATGTAACTCTCCTTGGCTGAAGCGGTAAAAGCTAGTCTTCTCCAACATGGTGACCCTAATTCCCCAATCCAATAACTCTTTCCTCAAGAAGCGGGGTATTCCCTTCTAAATTCAAGTGCAACCAACTCAAGAAGAGGAAATGGAGAGAATAATGAATGGTAGACAGTGTAGCTACCTATCTGATGAATGGTATTTTGTGAGGGTCTAATGTAGTCTATACAAGGCAAGAACTACATTTTCGCTGAGGCGACCACTCATGAAATCTTGATTAATCAACAATTAACCCACAATAAAAATTAAGCAATGAAACACAAAATATGTCGAGTTAATATTTATTATAACTATACAATAGATGTGTATAGCGTGCAAGTATGTAGAGGTTAAACACAGGGAGCAAACGGGAGAAAGGAGGCAAATGAATGCACAAAATTGTGTGTTTCTTGTTGTCTATATATTTTTGTTAGTCTTTTATTTTTTATTTTTTTATTTTTGTTTTTATATATTTATTTGTTTTAAATTTTATATATTTATATTTTCTTTATTTATTTTACTGATTTTTTATTTCTTCTTCTTTTTGAAGATATACTATAGAATATATAAGGCTATATATACAATATGGAACTAATATAGATATATACAACTAAAAATAAGTAAAAATTGCATAATTAAATATTCTTGGGGTTTAAATAATTTCTACTATTTTTGTGATTTTTTAAGTATTTTTTCAAAATTTTATGGATATTTAAAGTCAAAAATATCCCAAATCAGGGAATAAATGAATAGGCCAATTTAAAATGGAAATTTAAATAACAATTAATGTCCAAAATTTTCCAAATCAATTGTAATAGATAAATAATAATATAAATAAAATTATAAGATAGAAAATGATTTTTTTGGAGTTTCTAGGAATTTTTCAGATTTTTATAAAGGATTTTGAGATTTTTAATTTTTATGCATTTTCTTTTTATATTTTTAGTGAATTTTGGTCTAAAGGTTCAAAATAATTAAATAAACCACCCCGGGGTCTCAAGTCATGAAATTGGCTTTCTTTTTCTGACTCCAACGATGCCTACTCCTTCGACAGTTGATCTTGATCCCTTATCTTGATGATACTACCTTGATCCCCTCTTCTTTACAATGCTTTCAAAATATAAACTTTTGGGAATTTTTTAAAATGTTTTATATTTTTTTGGTATTTTAAAAGCTTAAAAGGGAAAAAGTGTGTTCTTTTTTATTTTAAAAAAATATTAGAAGTCCTAAATTACAAATCTAAAAATATGCGCATGAAAATATACTCCAATAAGAGCTTAACCTTATTTTATGATATTTTTAGAGCATGGATGATATATTTAACAAATAGAACAAATGCACAAAAAATCAATGAACTAGCAAGGGCATAAAAATAAAAAACAAAATGCAAGAGCCTTTCTCAAATTTTCATAAAAATATATAACTGGAATAAAAAATTAATGGACAAATTTGAAATATAAAAAGCTTAAGGGCTCCGGTGTAAAATTCCCACCTCACGTGGGACCGCACTGAAGGATAGATGAATCTCATATTCATCATGCTAAAATTGGTCATTTAGGCTTTGTTCCCCATCATTCACTTGTAATTAATCATTAATAGAGCATTATTAGCATTCATACATGTGTTAATAATATTTGCATTTCATCATGCATAATTGCATTAAAAATCCCAAGTGTAAATTAGCCCAAAAGCTGCTAACTTCTCTTATTTTTAATTAATTCATCCTAACTCCGATTAACCCCAAACCACCTCCATTGTGTAGATAATACTAACCTTATTAAATAAAAAATACAAAAAAATACTAGCTCCAATAAGTGTCAAATAATCCCAAAGTCTAATTTCACATCTGATGGACTAAAACGAGCATATCTCCCAAGTGTCCGATTTTGGTCTACTCACTTTTAAAGTACTCCATTTTCAAATACCTTCAAAACAAGACCAATTTCATAAAATTCGGAGCTCATATGTGAAAGATGGGTTTTGGGCCTCTTTACGCATCTTGACTTTTTGCTATTTTTTACCACAGTTTTATGTACTTAATTAACCCTTTTAATTGTATTTCTCTTCCATTTGTGTTCTTTGATGAAAGTTTTATTAAGAAACACAAAAATCTAAATCCAGATTAAAACTGAAATCAAAGAAATTGACTGAGTCCAAATGTCCGTTGTGAGTCTGTCCAAATATTATGTGTTTCTTACTTCTATTTTATTTTCCTACTTTCTTATTTATTAAAAATCCAAAAAAATATATTATTATGTAATTAATTTTCTTGTATTTTATCATATTTTTTCTATAATTTTTATCCCCTCTGAAACCACCAAAAAAATACAAAATCCCAAAAACCAGATTTTCTATACACGTGGAGAACCAACAAAAATACCACTTCGCACAGGTGACCTCTTTTGCTCATGGGTCCTTCATGAAAGTTGTAGATCTCGTCGAGACAAACAACTTTCATGAAGGAAATTTTTCGATCCGAGTCTTCTTTTATCTCTTTTTTCCTCTTCAAATTCGAAAATTATTTTGGTGCCACGTGGCAGCCCCTTGGCATGCCACGTGGCACCCACATGTACCCCACTCTCTCTCTTATTCGGGTCACGTGCCTAGCATGTGACCCCCTCTCCATCCTCCTCCAACAACAGCTCCACTTCCCCTCTCCAGCCATTACCCCTCTCCACCTCCCCCGTCGTTTCTCTTCCGCCATGCGCGGCCATCAACGCTCCACCATGTGTGTGCCGCCTCCATTCATTACCCCATCCTCACCCTCCTATAAAGCCACACCAGCCGCAGCCTTCTCCGATCATCCACTATTAACGGATGTCTCGCCCAGCTCCGATTTCAGCCCTAGTGACAGTAGCGGCTAAAGATCCGTCGAATGAGGAGGAAGTCAGGTGAGATCCTCGGCCATCTCCGGCCGAGTTGCTGCTCCATTAGCAGCTAAGCTGGGGTCTTCTTTTGACGGCTCTCTTGAGCGTCAATCCCCTTCGCCACACACATGCTCCCACTGGCCATGCACAGGCCGGGAACCTTCCCTTTCGCCACACCTACGCGCTTCGGTCGTCAGTCGCCCTCCCCCCCCCCCTTTTTTTGGTGTTTTCTCTAACATGTTGTAGGTCCATCCACAGCCTCCTTCAGACCTCGTCTGACGAGCGTCGATCGGCCGAGCCTCCAGATCGTACCTCGATTCTTGCGCTTTCGTCTGCTCCGCCCTGCACCTCGCCGTCACCACCTCGCAGCTCGGACCTCCACCGGTCGTGTGTCGACCGGCCGAGGTGCGAGCACCACCGCCCGCCACGCCCTCGCGCACGGTCGCTCACCCGTCGCCTCCGCCTGAGAGGGCCATCTCCCCTCACACCTTGTCTTACGCTTTCGGTCGCTCCGCCAGTCGAGCCCCAGTGCCTGTGCCACGGAGCCCCGCCCCTCCTCCGTCAGTCGTGTGTCGACCGGCCCAGTGCCTCCGCCGTGTGGCCTCGCCATCGTCTCCTCCGCCCCGGCCGTTCGCACCCTACAGCTGCCGTTGGATCAGGGGGTCATCCCTTGATCCAACGGCCACGATCTTGCCACGTTCTCCCGCCCCCGAGCCTCAGCCCCAGCCTCGAGGCTCGGGTCCCCCGAAGCACCTCCCTATCGCCACGTAGGCTCGGCCTCCGAGCCGGAGCCCCGACGCCCGAACCTGCGGCTTTTCTCCATACCACAGGCTCGGGAGCCCCGAGCCTTCGCCCCCCTCTGAGCCTCCTGCTCACGTGCTGCGCACGTGCTCTTGAGGGGAAATTTGCATCAAAGCCCTCGGCATTTTCAGATATTACAAAAATACCCCCGCTAGGGGTAAATTACATCCAGGCACCTCTGACTTTTAAAAATTGCAGATAAGTCCTTCCAGGGATCATTTTGAAAGAAAAACTTTATTTTATTTACGTTTTAGTCCCCGAAATTTCATTTTAGCATATCTTTTTCATACGAACTCCGTTTTTTGCGTACAATATGTCACTTTGAAGCTATTTTCATGCTCTACCATTTAGCATAGCTTGTGAACAGATCTGAGGTTGTTTATTATCAATTATTATTTGAGGATCATCATTGACTTTTGCAGACTAAGTTTGACATACTTGTGCTTGAGAAATTAACGATAAATCTGTTGCAGGAGTTTGGTTGAGGATTTCAATTTGAATAACCCCTTGTGTTTATTGTTGATTATTCCCAATGATTTAATCTTTACAGGTGTTAAATCGAGGATCAATTTATTTAACTCTCGACTTGTCTGATCAATGATTAATTTTAAAGAGTATATTACATGGAATATTTTATAGGATATTTATTGGTTAAATCCATTTTCATGTTACTGGGAGTTGATAAATTTTATGGGCTTAATATCTTTTGATCTGTGATACTCTCTCGACAATTAATTACTGAATTTCATTGAGGATTGAATTGTATACTTCACAGATACTGGGCACAATCATCTCTGTTTACTTTCTTTGCATTGCATCTCATTGCATTGTATATTTTCTTAACGCATAAATTAATCAAGCATTAATTAATTATTTAATTTGATTTAAAACCAAGCAACTAAGAATCACTATTCCTTGTGTTCGACCTTGGTAGACTAGCCAAGTAAAAATATTCCACAACATTCAAAGATTGTGGTTTTTGATCGACCGAAATTCGCCTCCTATACTGCAATTATCGATTATTAAAGAGGCGGATTTTGCGTTCATCAAATGGCACCGTTGCCGGGGAACGGTGAATTTTTAGTGTTTTAAATCATTTTTTATAATTAATTTTTGTGAAGTTAATTTTTGTGTCATTTTTTCCTTTCCTTTTGCATTTTTTTCTTCTGATACTAACCGCACTTTCTCTCTTCGCAGAGTACTCTGAGCATATTTTGGATATAAACCAAGAACCTGCAAAGAAGACTGATTTCTAATTTTATTTTGTGAGAGAGAGCTTAGTTTAGGTTTACTTTTCTGCATTATTCACAGGGTCCCTCTCTCCTTGTACCCTGTTAATTTGTAATATTCAGGATTGGACTCTCTGTGGCATGACGTAGAATTTAGGAGCACTTACGTTAGATTAGAATTATTTGATTGTGCTCGTAATTCTTAGGCCACACATTCACTAATTATACGCATTATAGATCGTTCAACATTAGCCAAAAATTTAAATCAATTCTTTTGCTAATAGAACTATCTGTTTAGGGCATTTTTCATCTGTGCATATCATTTAGTGTAAATTTTAATTCCTTGTACTGCATCCCGCATGAAGAACGCGAGGATTCATTGTAAGTCTTTCTCTTAAGCATGCATCATTGATTTACGTTTGCATTGGCTTTTACGATTCTCCTTTCTCAAGTTTTAAAACCTAGGATTTAAAGGAATTGGGACTGCTCGTTAGGCGTGAATTTCTATGCTCACATAAACTACAGTGATAACCTTAACTTAAAACTGGGACTGCTAACCAAGGAGACTATAAATAAATTGACATAAAATTAATCTGTGTTTGATGGAGAGGAACCCATTCATTGTCTGTAAGGACCAGAACGCACACTTAGGAAAGAGCCCAAAACTGAAGTACTTCAGTCAGACTACTGATTTTAAAACAATTAGCTACTTTTCAGTGAGGTTCTCCGGTAGCCGTTTTACGGTCCGACTTCCCTTAGCAGAGTAGGTGGTTTAGAGGACACCGCGGAAGGCTCCGTCCTCAAGTAACACGGGTAGCCGTTTAAACAGTCCGTACTTACACCTATACTGGCTGAAAGTAGGTGCAACTAGTTGTATGAATTCAGGACAGTCTTTGTGGAATATTTCGGCACCTAACAGCTCCGCTTAATTTTCAAGATTGTTTTGTCATTAAATTAAGATTGAAAAGATAAGCGGCCGAACCCTAACGTGCCTTCACCAGTGTTGAGTGGGTGAATCTGCGTGTTTGTTTTGAGTTTGATTTGTGTGCGTCAAAGACCTTGCAATCGCAAGCAAATCGTGGTTCGCTGATCATTCCATCCCTCTTGAGAAGATATCGGCACAGTGGTCTTCTTTTCCAATCTCCACGACCTCGTCCCGATATCTTTCTTCTCATACTCCTCATGTTAACCTGATCTTCAAATCAGGTTCCTCTCAGCCATCATGCTCTTCCCGCCCATACATCCCACCCTATGACCACACTTCTTCTTCTTATTGTAATAAACTTCTCTCACATTCTGACAATCTTATGGACATAAGAGAGAGACCATAATTGAGGATGAACAATAGAGTAACCGATATTGATAATAGAACACGATTTCCGGTTACTATGATCTCACAACCTCTTGAACCATCCCCTACTCAAGATGACTATCCTCTTGAGTACAATCAATTTTCCTTTGACAAACCACGAGAAAACCAAAGTCAAGGAAATATAACTCATGACTATACCATAATGATGATGAACAATCAATACTCTACTCGAGGTTACATGCCATAATCACGACACATGGAGAATGATTATTCAATCACTAGTCATGATATGTTTGAGGATGAGATTGCTCGGATTAATCATAGAGCAGACGCTTTAACTGAGAGAATATACGATCTCACCCAATCCATGCAGAATTCAGAAAAAGTGAGGCCACCACCATGCGAACCACTGGATTATCATGTGACTCACAATCAGACACGACCATTGACCTCTGACCCCCTACTAACCATATTACAGAAAATACCAAAAAAATGAAAATTTTGAAAATTCAAAAAATGGACAATTCTGAAATGGAAGCATTTTGCAAGAGTCTGATCTTAGAGCTTCCATTAATCAAACCCATAGAATATGTGCCTGATCTTAAGAGATTTGTGAAGAGTCGACTGAACCCCAAAGAAACGGGCAAGAAATGATCCAGGACTGAATATCATGTCATATCTTTGGCTAGTTCTTTGGGGATGAATCATAAAATCAAAAGCCGCAAAGACAAGCGGTTGACTCGGATCACATGTGAAATTGAGGATTCAACATTCACTCATGTTCGGTTAGATGACGACTCCATAGTAAACATCCTCCCCAAGTCCGTCTTTGACCAACTCAAACTCGGAAAACTCAAAAATACTAGGGTGATCGTTCAATTACCCGATCGATCTACCAAAAGACCGCGGGAGATTGTTTCTATCGTTGTAAATTTCCGAGGCAAAGAACATAAAGTGGACTTTATTGTCCTTGACATCGAGCACCCCGAAAGGATGTCTGAGTCTCCTATTATTTTAGGAAAGCCGTTCTTAGCCTCTGCTAAGGCGATCGTCGATTACGAGACTCAGGAAATCAAGTTCCCGAACTCGGACCACAATGAACAAACCCCCAATGACACGTCCTGCTCTGAGGAAAACCAACTTGAAGCCGACAGTTATGATCAGGAGATTAAAATTTCACATTATCAGACATCTCCGCATGACACACTGATACCTAAAAGACTGATTGTTGGACATACTTCGGATTCTCACCACCCTATCACTGCTCCTAGGAAAAATCATGATTTTGGAGCTTATGAGGAATTGGATCATATTACTGAAGATCAACACAATTATTTGAGTGGTCCAATCTTTGAGTCGGCAGTAATTCATGAGATACTTGAACCATATAAGGAACCGACTCCGGAAACATCCGATGTCACCAAAATTCACGACCATCCAGAAGTGACATCAAAAACCCCAGCCATAAACCACAAAATCACAAGAAACAATCTCCCTCGACCGAAGCAGCGCATGACCCTTCAAGAATTGGTCGACTTTTACGGGGATTCATCTGACAAGGAACTCACGAATGTCACATCAGTTACTCAAGACAAGGAGATGAAGACTGACCAACTTCCTCCCAATACTTCCCAAGGAAACAAACAGACCAAGAAAGTCACCTTTGACCTTAGACATCAGGTGATTTCTGAAGAGTCCTCGTCCAGTCCTGATGTGGTTCATCAGATAAGTGCAATAGGTACAGCTCTGATCCAAGGGCACTTACCTCTGATCGATAAAAGTTGGAGATCCTCTGCAGATGACTACTAATCCCCTGAGGACGACTCCGACGATGACTGGTCTTCTTCATCAGCCCCCTCTTCATCACACTTCACATCTCCTTACTATCTCCCTCCACTCCCCCAAGAAGGTCCGTCGCAAACCTCCTTGATCTTGTACATCCGCAAATCTACCCGATTCCCCATCTGTAATTATCTGATTATACTTAGGCTGACCTGAGCCTAAGTATAGGGGGACCGCTATCATTGTTTATACAGCGCTTCTCTTTTGTTTTTGACCCATCTATACTTCGTACGAGCTATTTCTACATTTCACTTTGTGCCATGAGGACATAGCATAAGCTAAGTATAGGGGGATGTGTCTGTATATATTTTATCTACTTTATCCATAGCTCGTACTTTAATCATTTTTAACTAACATCGGGGATGGGTACAAGTACTGTGTATAATACCTATTTTTCAAAAAAACAAAACAAAAAAACACCCAAAAAAACACCCAAAAAAACTTTTTGCATTAAAAAAAATCATACTCATGGTCTTGCATTCCATCAAGCATTTCATGCATTCCTTGATCAATATATTCCTGACACATTCACCATCACTCAAGGCTTGAGGATTTTTTAGGACACTTGATTTCTGAGGTCTTGAGATTCTGAGTTAGCCAGCCTTAGTCATTAGGGTTTTGAACTTAATTATCCACACTTCCCTAATTTGAAAGATTGAGCGCTATATTGCACTCTTCATCTCTACCTTCAAAAAAGAATATGATCAGCACAATCACTTTCACAACTGCATGATTGATGAGATGAGCTGAGATATCACTTGAGGAACTAGGACTAGAGATTTGAGTTTAGACCCGATCTAATTATATTCGAGGAAGGGATAAAGTTAATGAAGGCTTCAGAAAACCTGAGTGTCAGCAAAAACCTAGCCAGTATGTGAACAAGTTCATATTCTATCTCTTTGATAAATGACCTAAGTGCCGGGGTGTGATGAAATTTAATGAAAATTATTGATCAGTGTGTACCAACTTTTGGTAAAAGCAGTAGAGCTAGCCAACAAAAGAAAAAAAAAGAAATGTCAAAGAAAAGCTCTATCATCCAAAGATAAATTCCAAATGAGCTTCCACCAATGGCGAGCACTCCCAAACATTTTCAAAGTGTCCACTTGGACCAAGCGCTAATTAGGACCAAGGAGTTGGGATGACACCATAAAAGGGATATGCATCGTAAGCGATACAAGTCTGGGTGTCGAAGGTATCTTAGATACTCAAAAGAGACACACCCCGGTGTATTCCCAGAAAAACAAGTGCAGACGACTCCAAATTCTCTTGACGCACATTGATCAACAAAATAAAAATATACTTGTGTTGAGTAATAAGGCACTCAAGAGGCACCTTGTTCCAATGTGAGGGAGAGAAAATTAGACACAATCCTATGCCCTCCATCATCTGGCCGTCCATCTACACTTTCAAGTCTGACAAACTAACGAGACGGATGACTAAAGCAAGAATAGACTTATTCCCTAGTGTTGAGGATTAGGTCTAGAGGAGAGTCTCTTGGATTGGAACTTTGGGTGATGTCTCGACTTGACTCTCATGAATGCAGTACACTAAAAATCATATCCTTATATTATAGGGATTTTATCATTTGTGCCCCTCTGAGATATCGCAATATCAGTTATGCCCCTATCTTTTTGGTAATATCAGTTGTGCCCCCGACTTCTTGCCAATATTTCACTTGTGCCCCTCAGAGGGGCATAACTGATAAAAATCTTTTATCAGTTATGCCCCTCTGAGGGGCACAAGTGAAATATTGGCAAGAAGTCGGGGGCACAACTGATATTACCAAAAAGATAGGGGCATAACTGATATTGCGATATCTCGGAGGGGCACAACTGATAAAAACCCTATATTATATGTACAAATAGAGAGTCTGAAAATTAGAAAAGTTGGATTCCTTCTGATTAAAGCATGGTTGAGCCCAGAATTTTAGGATCACTCGAATTAAGGGTCCTCTATGAATTGAGCCTTGAAAATGCACATGCACGGTCAGGGATGTATTCAACTAAGTCATTCATTCATTCATGCTCGGGGACGAGCATGGTCTAAGTATAGGGGTATGATGAATCCCGTATTCATCATGCTAAAATTGGTCATTTAGGCTCTGTTCCCCATCATTCACTTATAATTAATCATTAATAGAGCATTATTAGCATTCATACATGTGTTAATAATATTTACATTTCATCATGCATAATTGCATTAAAAATTCCAAGTGTAAATTAGCCCAAAAGATGCAAACTTCTCTTATTTTTAATTAATTCATCCTAACTCTGATTAACCCCAAACTACCTCCATTGTGTAGATAATACTAACCTTATTAAATAAAAAATACAAAAAAATTACTAGCTCCAATAAGCGTAAAATAATCCCAAAGTCTAATTTCACATCAAACGGACTAAAACGAGCATATCTCCCACATACAGTGTCCGATTTTGGTCTACTCATTTTAAAGTACTCCATTTTCAAATACCTTCAAAACAAGACCAATTTCATAAAATTCGGAGCTCATATGTGAAAGATGGGTTTTGGGCCTCTTTTGCGCATTTTGACCTTTTGCTATTTTTGACCAGAGTTTTTATGTACTTAATTAACCCTTTTAATTTTATTTCTTTTTCATTTGCGTTCTTTGATGAAAGTTTTATTAAGCGACACAAAAATCCAAATCTAGATTAAAACTGAAATCAAAGAAACTGACCGAGTCCAAGTGTTCGTTGTGAGTCTATCAAAATATTGTGTGTTTCTTACTTCTATTTTATTTTCCTATTTTCTTATTTATTAAAAATCCAAAAAATATATTATTGTGTAATTAATTTTCTTGTATTTTATCTTATTTTTTATAATTTTTATCCCCTCAAAAACCACCAAAAAATACAAAATCCCAAAAACCCGGTTTTCTATACATGTGGAGAACCACCAAAAATACCACTTCGCACAGGTGACCTCTTTTGCTCATGGGTCCTTTATAAAAGTTGTAGATCTCGTCGAGAAGAACAACTTTCGTGAAGGAATTTTTTTGATCTGAGGTCTTCTTCTATCTCTTTTTTACTCTTCAATTTCGAAAATTTTTTTGGTGCCACGTGGCAGCCCCTTGGCATGCCACGTGGCACCTACATGTACCCCCACTCTCTCTCTTCTTCGGGTCACGTGCCTAGCATGTGACCCCCTCTCCTTCCTCCTCCAACAATGGCTCCACTTCCCCTCTCCAGCCGTTACCCCTCTCCACCTCCCCCGTCATTTCTCCTCCGCCATGTGCGGCCATCAACGCTCCACCATGCGCGCGTCGCCTCCATTCATTACCCCCTCCTCGCCCTCCTATAAAGCCACACCTGCCGCAGCCTTATCCGATCATCCACCATTAACGGGCGTCCCGCCCAGCTCCGATTTCAACCCTAGTGACAGTAACGGCTAAAGATCCGTCGAGTGAGGAGGAAGTCAGGTGAGATCCTCAGCCATCTCAGATCGAGTTGCTGCTCCATTAGCAGCTAAGCTGGGGTCTTCTTTTGACGGTTCTCTTGAGCGTCAATCCCCTTCGCCACACACACGCTCCCACTGGCCTTGCACAGGCTGGGAACCTTCCCTTTCGCCACACGTACGCGCTTCAGTCGTCAGTCGCCCTCCCCCCCCCTTTTGGTGTTTTCTCTAACATGTTGCAGGTCCAGCCACAGCCCCCTTCAGACCTCGTCTGACGAGCGTCGATCGGCCGAGCCTCCAGATCGCACCTCAGTTCATGCGCTTTCGGCCACTCCTCCCTGCACCTCGCCATCACCACCTCGCAGCTCGGACCTCCGCCGGTCGTGTGTCGATCGGCCGAGGTGCGAGCGCCACCGCCCGCCGCGCCCTCGCGCACGGTCGCTTACCTGTCGCCTCCGCCTAAGAGGGCCATCTCCCCTCGCGCCCCGTCTTACGCTTTCGGACGCTCCGCCAGTCGAGCCCCAGTGCCCGCGCCATGGAGCCCCGCCCCTCCTCCACCGGTCGTGTGTCGATCGGCCCAGCGCCTCCGTCGTGTGGCCTCGCCATCGTCTCTCCCGCCCCGACCGTCCGTGCCCTACAGCTGTCGTTGGATCAGGGGGTCATCCCTTGATCCAACGGCCACGATCTTGCCACGTTATCCCGCCCCCGAGCCTCGGCCCCGGCCTCGAGGCTCGGGTCCCCCGAAGCACCTCCCTATCGCCACGTAGGCTCGGCCTCCGAGCCGGAGCCCCGGCGCCCGGACCTGCGCCTCTTCTCCATACCACATGCTCGGGACTCCGAACCACAAGCTCGGGAGCCCCGAGCCTTCACCCCCCTCCGAGCCTCCTGCTCACTTGCTGCGCACGTGCTATTGAGGGGCAAATTGCATCAAAGCCCTCGGCATTTTCAGATATTACAAAAATACCCACGCTAGGGGTAAATTACATCCGGGCCCCTCCGACTTTTAAAAATTGCAGATAAGTCCTTCTAGGGACCATTTTGAAAGAAAAACTTTATTTTATTTACATTTTAGTCCCTGGAATTTAATTTTACCATATCTTTTTCATACGAACTCCATTTTTTGCGTACAATATGTCATTTTGAAGCTATTTTCATGCTCTACCATTTAGCATAGCTTGTGAACAGATCCGAGTTTGTTTATTGTCAATTATTATTTGAGGATCATCATTGACTTTTGTAGGCTAAGTTTGATATACTTGTGCTTGAGAAATTAGCGATAAATCTGTTGCAGGAGTTCGGTTGAGGATTTCAATTTGATTAACCCCTTGTGTTTATTGTTGATTATTCCCAATAATTTAATCTTTATAGGGGTTAAATCGAGGATCAATTTATTTAACTCTCGACTTGTCTGGTCGATGATTAATTTTGAAGAGTATAATACATGGAATTTTTGATAGGATATTTATTGGTTAAATCCATTTTCCTGTTACTGGGAGTTGATAAATTTTCTAGGCTTAATATCTTTTGATTTGTAATTCTCTCTCAACAATTAATTACTAAATTTTATTGAGGATTGAATTGTATACTTCACAGATACTGGGCACAATCGTCTCTGTTTACTTTCTTTGCATTGCATCTCATTGCATTGTATATTTTCTTAACGCATAAATTAATCAAGCATTAATTAATTATTTAATTTGATTTAAAACCACGCAACTAAGAATCATTGTTCCCTATGTTCGACCTTGGTAGACTTGCCAAGTAAAAATATTCCACAATATTCAAAGATTGTGGTTTTTGATCGATCGAAATTCGCCTCTTATACTGCAATTATCGATTATTAAAGAGGTGGATTTCGCGTTCATCAAGGATATGGTTAGATCCTTAAGCTCATCACTGAAGCGTGAGGATTACATCGTATGCGATCGGGAGCGACTAGTCACACTAGTTGCTCGATGCAGCGGAATTTAAATTTTTTTTCATGTGACGAAACCACATGATCCAAGAACACGTCTCGGATCATTTCGTCTAAACCACAAACAAGTAATAGAATTAACTCTTGAAGCATGGTTGCGATTGAGTCTCTAAACGAAGAGACCTCCCGTCTCAAGTTCGATCCGACGGAGGAGACGCTTGCGAGCATGTTGATGAAACACGTGATTCTCGCAATCCATATTGATGATCCAAGCGACGGATCTCCTGATCTCGACACATGAGATCTGACGTCTTCTTCACGAGCAAGGCGTACCGAAGAAGACGGAGATCTATGAGCAAATGATCGGGCAGCATAACGACGACGCTGCGGCGATGGAGATTCTCTCTAGGGCATCCATGGTGGATGGCCATATGAGAGAGAGAGAGAGTGGGCGTGTAGAGAGAGAGAGAGAGACTTATATTCTCATTAGCATATGAAGAGCAAGGGCTGCCCTTCTATTTATAATATTTTGGGATCCATGGATCTCAATCCATGGGCAACACAAATCCAATGGCTCTCATAATTTGTGTTTCTTTTAATGGCTAAGATTTGTGTTGGTAAAAACCAACAACAATTAATTTAATTTAGATTAAATCTATATTGATAAATCAATATAAATTAATCCCAAATTAAATCAATCAAGCATGGAGATTATGGAATGAAGATTGCCCCCTTCCATAATATGGGATTTGGTTGCAATCTCATGTAATCTCATGATATCTCATAATATTACATTATTCATGGAAATCTCCAAGATTTACAACAACACTTGTTGTAAATTATTCAACAAAAATAATTCATAATTATTTTGTGAATATTGCAATCTTACCATTGGAAAATTGTGAATCACATTCACAACCCAAAATAAAATGTGAATTACATTTTTCAATTAATTGTCCAATGTGAATCCAATTCACATCAACATTTAATTAACAAATGTAACACATTTATAATATATATGATCAATATGGATAGTGCTATCCACATTATTCATATTCATGATAATTAAATCACATTTAATCATCTTGGATCTCTATTCTCATGTGCCCCAATAATGTGAATCACATTCACATTATTTACATCTTTAATAATCAAATCACATTTAATTATCTTAGATAACTCTCTTTATAATATGAATCCAATTCATATTATTCGTGACAATTAAATCACATTTAATTATCCATTTTCTTAATGCTCGGATACATATATCAACAATGACATTATCTTGAACTCTTTCAAGGATAATGCGTGTTTTCCGCGAATACTTGGAGATAAGGACAGGGCGATTGTATTATTCCACGTCTAGTGACTTGGATATTGAGATCGCATCTCAAATCTAGATCTCAAGCCTCCCATAGATGCTTGATTAAATCAAGATCGCAAATCTAATCTTCTCATTGTATCTGAATCACATTCAGATCAATGTCCAACATTTGGACTAAGATCAGATTACTTCTCTACTGAGAGGAGTCACTAAAATCTAGACCCGTTTCATCACTCCCTAGGAATGGAAGCGTCATGGTTATACAACCGTTTATGATCGCATCACCCTCAAGTATTCCCAATACATGTACATCCTGCATACTGGAAGACTCAGAATAAACCTGAAGTATAAGATCAATTTTGCATTGTCTACTTCAGAGTTTTATCATCAAGTTTCTCATTCGATCATTGGGAATCGATATCGATCATATGCTTTCCAAAAGCATATATCATACCTAGGTGTTGATCATATACTTTCCAAAAGTATATATCAAACCTACAAATTCAGTCAAGATTCCAAAGCAAGACGACCGTGCACGGAATTTGGTTCTCCCCAATATGTTATGAGTGAGCTCATGTCTTCTGGTTCAGTAACTGAACTTGTATGATCCCTTTAAGAGATCGTATTGCTCATATGCCCTTATATGCACACCAGCGCGTCGGTGTATAGACCTTGATTAGGTCATCAACCTATTGGTCTACCAAATGTACATACTCAGACATATAGTAACACATATGTCTCCGGTCAGAAGATGCGTGCTTATATCATGACAACATATGACATAGGACTTTGGTTATCTCAATCTCGTTAAGTCAACTCTTTGACCTAACTAATCTGACACCTCCGAATATCTATTCCTATGTAGAGGACCTGCATCAAGAGGTCGGTCAGATATCAGCCTAAATGAGAAAGGATTGCCATCTCCTACTTAGGATGGAGATCATCTCTCAACAATCATTTGACGGTGCTTGATGAGTCCTCAATCTAACTCTTTAGATATTCATCCAAGCACCAGCCTATATGATTCAATAACAAAATCAACAGTTGTATGATCATCAAGATGGCCATGGTACATAACCCTAATTGTACTAAGGGACCTATTATGCAAATTGGTAATTCTTCATTTCAGATCAGGGAATGATATTCGCAATAACATTTATTGCATAATGGCTCACCGTGGGATCGCATTTCCAACAATCTCCCACTAGCCCAAAGAGCCATTAATGGGCTAATCATTTAAACCCACACTCATGTGACAATCATATGCTATTTAAAAAATAGCTAGGTAAGCTGATCAGTCACTCTGTTCACAAGAAACTACGCCAAGTCCTTTTACTGCACTTGCATATGTAACAGTGCTCGCATCCAATGCGAATGTTGCATCTTATGCAACCAATACTCAATTTTGTTATAGTGCCCTTGACACTATAGCTCGATAATTATTATAACAAGTATGTCCATAATCCTTATAAGAATACCTTTATTCCTGGAGATCTCTATCTCCTAAGGTATCTATAGTTAAGACCCTTATAGATTATTATCTATAAGGTCTTAAACTTTTGAAGATAAGACTTTGAGATCACTATATCTAAGTTTCATCATCCTTCAATATATTGTTATTACTTATATCAAGTGTTTAATCACCATAGTAGGATCAGTAACCGTTTACTACTCCCACTGTATGGCAGACATCTGGCTTTTGTACCATCTATCATACACCCGGCTTCTTGGAATTGATGCACAAGGACAAGCAGTTTTAGCATTCACAACCTCAACTCCTTGAGGTGCTATCCTTTTAGAAGTCAGTACCATATCTTGAGGGAAAGAAGCCTTTCTTGGAATTTTCCAGAAAATGGAAACGTCCAAGGTGTACCATTAATGTGACGGTCCCAATATCCTCTTTCTTTGCTTCTGAACAACTTCAGAACTAAGAGGTATTCTTGAGATCATATCTCAAGGCATGGAACAACCAGATTATGAAACACTTATTATTATCCTTATATCATTTCATATGATCAAGATATTATCTACATTTAGCATGATGAACACAATGACACTCCCACTAAACTTCACACGGCTCATCAAGATTCTATCTGAAATTATAACATTTATAATTTCTTCAAATTTGATGTTCCAACTACAAGAAGCTTATTTGAGTCCATAGATGGAGTTTATTAGCTTGCACACCTTGCTTTCCTCAACCATGAAGCCCTGGGGCTACTTCATGCGACTATCCTCAAAGAGGTATTCATATAGGAATGCAATCTTGACTCACGTCATGAAGATGTCATAGTCAAGTTGTGTAGCTATGGTTAGCAATATTCTGATGGGTTAAAGCAAGGTCACTGCAAAGCAAGTCTCATTACAAGCAATGTCTTCTCTTCGATGTGCAGCTCATGGCTACGAATCGTGCTTTGAAGGTCTCTACCTTCTCATCAGGTTCCCTCTTTCTCTTGAAGATCCATTTACACCTTAATGGGTCTTACCCATATAGGTGGATCCTCGAGGGTCCATATACAACACTTGTATATGAAGTCTACTTTATACTTTATTTCTAACATCCATCTTTCCATGTCATGATCTTTAGAAGCTTCATCATATGAAGTTAGATCACAGTCAGATTCAACTGACACATGGAATCCATCTTCAAACTTATTTGAAGAGGTATTAGTGTTTCATCTTTAATTGTCCTTTTAGTTTCCGATTCCATGAGCCTCATTATCATCTCAAGATTAAATGAGTTCCTTGACTTCATTTTCATCTTGATTCTCAAGAGAGTCATCCTATAAGAATAATATTCTCAAAGATGAGATCTTTTAAGAATCTCAAAGTCATAAAGTATGTATCCAATACCATCCATTATTTTCCTAATGAAGTAGAACTTTCAAGTGCTAAATTCCATCTTACTTGCTTGGAACCTTATTAAGGATATACATCGTAGTCTCTACTACATATATACCTAGAAACTAATAGGTAATTATGCTAAAAATCATTATTGATCAAACCATGTCATACATGATCCAATTGTATCTCCCTACAACTCTCTTGAGTTTAGGTTTATTAGGAGGAGTGAGATAAAAATAATATTCATATCTCTATAAGGTATATTATGAATTCATCTAATAGGTACGAACTACCTAGATTAGATCAAATTCTTTTAATCTTCCTTCAAACTTTGGTTCTAAACCAAACTTGTGAAATCTTTGAACATTTTAAAGGTTTCTAAGTTAAGAGAAGAAATCTCATATCATAAATAATCATCAATAGATATCACATATCCATAATGTTTATTCGGATATAGATGATTCACATACATCAATATGCATGAGATATTGAATACCTTGACATCTTACACCATTCCAAGGAAGGGTGTATTGGACATTTTTACTTTTGAATACAATATTCACAAGTATGTAAGATTTGAACCTTTAGACAATCTAAAGTTTCATCTCTCTCTAGTCTATTGATCACATCAACGGACAAATGTCCAAGGCTTGATGCCAGATCATTATCAAATGATCTTCATTCTCCTATTGATCTATTAAGGTTTAATTTCAGTATTAGAAATGTTAATGAACCATTCATTATTTTTCTAATTTAGTAGAGTCCACAAGATTTTAGATTACTATCTGAAATATCTCCAACATAACTCTTTATGATAGGTTTATTACAGATTCCATGTTTATTTTCAACATTTAGAAATAAACAATGAGTGTATTCTAATATCTAGGTCATAGAGACATTCTCTAAGACTAAAAGCTCTCCCATTGAAATTATGAAGTCTATCAGTCCAATAGAAATTATTGCAACAATTGCATCAATATCCATGTGGATGACTATTAAACCTTAGAATCAAATTTTATAGTCTTCTAATATATATGAAATCAATTGCAAGTGTTATTACAATTATTAGACTTTGATCTTATCAAATAAGAAAGTCAATTTCAATGATTATATGTAGATGTAGATTATTCTGATGCACCATCTGGATCCTTCTCTAAGGATCCTAGATAGACAAGATAGTCACACTATCAATACATCAGCTTATTGCAGTATTGGCATTCATCCAACTATTTGGATGTCATATGGAAGTCACAGAAGTACAGTCAACTCTTTGACTTTCCTTCTTACTTGGGTCCAACCCATGCTTCCACTGTGCTCCCTTTATCTATAAACAACCATTGCTTGAGACGAAGGATCTCTTATGATGAATTCAAAAGATTTTAATATAAGAGCATTTCAACATTTGTACATGCTTCATTCAATTCATACAATATGAATATTCTGAAGCTTCATGAATAACTAGAGTATAGATAGTAGAATGACGACACTCATCGTATCTACATCCATCTAAACTCTTAAAATAATGGTTCAGGTAGGTACTCAAATAATTTGAATACAACATTTCTTATAGAGCCACCATTCTGCATGATGTAGAGAACCATGTTATTCATGATTAAATGTCGAGAGCACATATGTATGCCAGAACGTCTTCTTAGAATTTTATAAGGATTATTTGATAATTATGATCATCATCGACATGTCACTTCCAAAATACATTCGATGAGAGATCAGGACTATATAGACATACAAACCCTAGGGTTGAAGTCCTATCGTCTATTATAATTGTCATTCCTCATTATTATGAGGAAACTTGCACATTGCAACCACATACATTATATGTTCAACTGCAAGTACAATATCTTTATCATGGATCCAATCCATGATATTTTACTGGTTATTATTGAGTATAACATTGAGTGGGTTTAATGAAGGATTATCTGAAATAAGAAATTTGCATAAGTTCGTATATATATATATATATATTACTTTGATTTAGGAGTTTTTATATAAAAGTTGTCTTGCCTTTTCAACAATGAAAGTTCATTCCCTTAATCACTTTCAATGTAAGAGATATACTTACCATTATATATCAAGCAAGATCTGGGATCTCCTTCCTTATCTTTGTTACATCCCAATAATATGAGAACCTGTAACTATGATAAAAAGAAGCGGGAACACATTCCGCCTTGCAAGTCCAACTTGCATCTCCCAATTCAGTCTTTAACACTCGGGCCCACCACCCCTAAGGTGGTGTTGACCCGTCATAATTGAACCAACCGTCAACAAGAATACAACTCGCTATGCGCAATCCAATATCGCCCCAATAATATGAGGACCTGATATTGGGGTCACTATGCATACGTCCTTACTCTTTCGAGAAGCGAAGAGCCCGATCCAAATGAATTATATGCAGGAGCTGTCACTTCGGACAGGTGTCTCCTACATACAATATCTGGCGGCAGAACCCTCCGCCTTGACGGAAGATCATGGATGTCACTTATGTGATCCTCCATATCATATTCAAATTCTAATTAATCATCATGAATCATATTCATTATGATTAATTCTTCCAAGGGAAAAAACATCTCTATTCATAATAGAGTATTTTAATTTTAATTGGATTCCAATTAATCTAATCATATTAAATTAACAATCCAATTAATATCCAACAAAATACTTTACTGTTACTTGAATTATGGTATTATCTCAAATACGTATTATTTCGAATTTTAGTAATTAGAAATACATCATGATTTCATAAGCATTATACCAACCCTACCTGCTGTCATGGCCAATACCGGCATGAGTGGGACACACCGCACACTGTGCAACCTGCTACCCCAACGCTCTCCGACTAGACACCATATCCGCCTCGGGAAAGGATAGTGCAAAATAGATCACTTTGTACTTGAGATGATCATCGGTTTTTCAACCGAAATTATACCATATAATAATAATCAAAATATTTTTGATTAACATTATAATAAGATTTGCTAAACAAATCCCAAATCCTATTCAAGCAACTTGTTTGTTGGAAAGTAGATTGTGTAACCAATTGTGATCTAGATCATAACTAATCAATTATTGGTTAAGGCAATGTCATTTAAGGAAATAATTATCATCAAATATTTCACAAATATTTTTCCATAATTATTCCAGAAAATTAAACCATTTAATTTCACTAATTGATTAAATGACAATCACAAGGATCTTGATTAGGAAAGTAATTTCCAGAAGTGACCCTCACTTACTAAAATTAGCATATCTCAATCAATTTAAACCCAAAGTAAGCAAAGTAAGTTTCCAAAGTTTGCTAACTTGATTTACAACAGAACTTAAGTGATTTTGCATGCATTTAAAGGCGCTTCAAGTCAGTAATTAACTCCTCAATTACGTCATGATTCGCAGTCCCCGAAACAGTGGATACATGTTCACTAATTTGATCATAACTTGAGCAAATGGATTTGAAATCACGCAAATTCAGATCTTATAGTTTCCTTATTTAATGGGGAACAAAATACAATTTTTATTTTTGTGTTTAAACAATTTAAACAGGTCCGAAAATAATCACTAAATATAGATGCGAAAATGAAATGCGATAAAACTTTCGCAACCCTAACGAACCCAAGTCGGCATAGGTTTATGGATTGTATCCAAAACCTTAGACCTAAGGCTCTGATACCACTTGAAGGATATGGTTAGATCCTTAAGCTCATCATGGAAGTGTGAGGATCGCATCATATGCGATCGGGAGCGACTAGTCGTACCAGTTGCTCGATGCAGCGGAATTTAAAATTTTTTCATGTGACGAAACCACATGATCCAAGAACACTTCTCAGATCGTTTCGTCTAAACCACAAACAAGTAATAGGGTTACCTCTTAAAGTGTGGTTGTGACCAAGTCTCTAAATGAAGAGACCTCCTATCTCAAGTCCGATCCGACGGAGGAGACGCTTGCGAGTGTGTTTATGAAACACGTGCTTCTCGCAATCCATGTTGATAATCCAAGTGATGGATCTCCTGATCTCGACATACGAGATCTGACGTCTTCTTCACGAGCAAGGCACACCGAAGGAGACAGAGATCCATGAGCAAAAGATCGGGCAGCATAATGACGACGCTGCGGCGATGGAGATTCTCTCTAGGGCATCCATGGTGGACGACCATATGAGAGAGAGAGAGAGTAGGTGTGTAGAGAGAGAGAGACTTATGTTCTCATTAGCATATGAAGAGCAAGGGGTGCCCTTCTATTTATAATATTTTGGGATCCATGGATCTTAATCCATGGGCAACACAAATCCAATGGCTCTCATTGATTTGTGTTTCTTTTAATGGTTAAGATTTGTGTTGGTAAAAACCAACAATAATTAATTTATTTAGATTAAATCTATATTGATAAATCAATATAAATCAATCCCAAATTAAATCAATCAAGCATGGATTTTATGGAATGAAGATTTCCTCCTTCCACAATATGGGATTTGGTTGCAATCTCATGTAATCTCATGATATCTCATGATATTACATTATTCCATGGAAATATCTAAGATTTACAACAACAATTGTTGTAAATTATTCAACAAAAATAATTCATAATTATTTTGTGAATATTACAATCTTAGCATTGGAAAATTGTGAATCACATTCACAACCCAAATAAAATGTGAAGTACATTTTTCAATTAATTGTCCAATGTGAATCCAATTCACGTCAACATTTAATTAACAAATGTAAATTACAAATTGCTCTCTATTAAATATGATAAATCACATTTATAATATATATATATATATATGATCAATATAGATAGTGCTATCCACATTATTCATATTCATGATAATTAAATCATATTTAATCATCTTGGATCTCTATTCTCATGTGATTCACATTATTTACATCTTTGATAATCAAATCACATTTAATTATCTTAGATAACTCTCTTTATAATATGAATCCAATTCATATTATTCATGACAATTAAATCACATTTAATTATCCATTTTCTTAATGCTCGGATACATATATCAACAATGAAATTATCCTGAACTCTTTCAAGGATAATGCGCTTTCTCCGCGAATACTTCGAGATAAGGAGAGGGCGATTGTATTGTTCCATGTATAGTGACTTGGATATTGAGATCACATCTCAAATCCAGATCTCGGGCCTCCCATAGATGATTGATTAAATCAAGACCGCAAATGTAATCTTCTCATTTTATCTGAATCACATTCAGATCAATGTCCAACATTTGGACTAAGATCAGATTACTTCTCTACTGAGAGTAATCACTAAAATCCAGACCCCTTTCATCACTCCTTAGGAATGGAAGCGTCATGCTTATACAACCGTTTATGATCGCATCACCCTCAAGTATTCCCAATACATGTAAATCCTGCATACTGGAAGACGCAGAATAAACCTGAAGTATAAGATCAATTTTGCACTGACTACTTCAGAGTTTTATCATCAAGTTTCCCATTCGATCATTGGGAGTCGGTATCGATCATATGCTTTCCAAAAGTATCATACCTTGGTGTTTATCATATACTTTCCAAAAGTATATATCAAACCTACAAATTCAGTCAAGATTCCAAAGCGAGACGACCATGCACGGAATTTGGTTCTCCCCAATATGTTATGAGTGAGCTCGTGTCTTCTGGTTCAGTAACTGAACCTGTATGATCCCTTTGAGAGATCGTATTGCTCATATGCCCTTATATGCACACCAGCGCGTCGGTGTATAGACCTTGATTAGGTTATCAACCTATTGATCTGCCAAATGTACATACTCAGACATATAGTAACACATCTCTCTCCGGTCAGAGGATGCATGCCTATATCATGACAGCATATGACATAGGACTTTGGTTATCTCGATCTCGTTAAGTCAACTCTTTGACCTAACTAATCTGACACCTTCAAATCTCTATTCCTATGTAGAGGACCTGCATCAAGAGGTCGGTCAGATATCAGCCTAAATGAGAAAGGATTGCCATCTCCTACTCAGGCTTGAGATCATCTCTCAATAATCATTTGATGGTGCTTGATGAGTCCTCAATCTAACTCTTTAGATATTCATCCAAGCACCGGCCTCTATGATTCAATAACTGAATCAACAACTGTATGATCATCAAGATGGCCATGGTACATAACCCTAATTATACTAAGGGACCTATTATGCAAATTGGTTATTCTTCATTTCAGATCAGGGAATGATATTCGCAATAACATTTATTGCATAATGGCTCGCCATGGGCTCGCATGTCCAACACGCACGTGAGGTGAGATGGCATGGACTCATCTATAGATATGAAAAGTTCGGGGGCTATTTTGAAATACATAAAAATATAATGACCAATGAAAGTTTATAGACTAAATATTAAAATACAAAAACTATTGGGCTGAAGATGCAAAATACACAGCCAAAGGGCACGATCAGACAGCTTCTAGAACGTCACTTTCCACGCATCCGCACGAGGAGGGTCGTTGACACTTCATGCGCGGACGTCTCTTATTAGATTCCCAACGGGGATTCGACAGTGGGGGCTCGACAAGATTAGACGGTGGGTGCACTCCTTGACGAACTGGGGTTGATCCAACGATGCGAGGGTATTTGGAAGAACAGTGGATGAACACCGCCTGGGAGAGACTCGATCCCCTCCTCTTCTCTCGTTCATCGTCACCAGGAGCTCGTTGATGGTGCAAAATCCTCCAAGGATTCGTCCGCACCAGATTGTGCCATCAAAAGAGACCCAGGTCCTGTAAAATGGCTCAGGTGCGGGGCTCGACCTGGGGCTTATCTCCTGCTACTGATGCTCCTCAGATGGAGCCTTCCGGACCTGCAAGAAGGTGCAAAAGCGTTGCAAGGAAAATGTGGGGTTCTAGGCCTTTATTGGTGGAGGATTGAAGGGTAAATGATGGAGGGTGGTGAAGTCCAACGTAGGGCGGTGGAAGAACCTTGAAGTCCAGATCCTATGAGGAGCCCGGTGGTCTAATGAGTCAAAGTGATGAAGAAACAGAAGGGGAAAGTGTGTAGATGGTCGACGAAGATTGGAAGGAAGGGTTACGATGCAATGGGGGGTCGGAGCTTTAGAGCTCCGGTGAGGACTAAGACCTAATTTCAAAGCTAAACATGCAATTAATGCGGAAAATAAATGCAAAAAATGAAACTAGAGTTAATAGATAACCTAAAGAGCGAAGAGAATCGTACCTCGACTGGCTGGCAGCCAAGAGATGGGACCTCACGGCCAAGGTGGCCAGAGATAGGTGGGAACGCCCCCACCTAGCTTCTTCATTGCTGCGAAGAGCGACAGAGGCTCCTATTACAAGCCTCAACACCATAAAGGTGCTCCGAGGGGTCGAAATCAGGGGAAAGTAAACCGAGCACAAAAATGGTGGAGGAGGTTATTATGTATAGGTGAGCGAAGGTGCGACATTCGAAGGCAGATCATGGGTGAATCGAAGTTGTTTTGTCCTAGGAGAAGGCTTAGCAAGAATCAAGGATATGCAGAGATGAATCTTCGTGAAGGGTCCCATCCTCCTCAAGCAACGCATCAGGCGTGAAAAATATGAGAAGGATGGGGAGAAGGTCGTTCTAGCAGGGTCTACGAACTGGGATCAGAGTTGACCAAGGTCAACAGATGGCGTTGCCTGATTGGATCAAGTTATCCGAAAAAAGATAAAATCAGACTAAAAATCAAAATTAAGTTAAAATAAATTAGTAAATTATTTTATTACTTTTACGTTATAAAATAAAATTGTTTTTTTAATTTTTTAGTATTTATTATGATTTATATTTATTTTTTGATCTTATTTATTATAAGTTAGTTTTTAGGGTTTGATTTATAGGTATATTTACATATGTTTTGGTTATTTTATTTTTATTTTATAATTTTGATTTTATTATTTTATTTTCTTATTTTATCTATTTATAACTTATTTTTATATACATAAATATATTTTTATTATATTTTTATTATATAATAAATATAC
Source organism: Ottelia alismoides (assembly GCA_037367405.1). Lineage (NCBI taxonomy): Eukaryota > Viridiplantae > Streptophyta > Magnoliopsida > Alismatales > Hydrocharitaceae > Ottelia > Ottelia alismoides. The sequence goes on from JAZKJV010002834.1 coordinate 80,246, forward strand.
CTAAATAAGTAGGTATATTAAATATATAGGCATAAGTATAGATATTTTATCTATCTATTTATATATATTATTTTATTTTAATGTTTTTATGGTTTTATTATAGTTTTAATATGAACATTTGTTATAAATATTATTTACAAAATCATAAAAATACTAAAGAATAAATAAAATGAATATTTTATATAGGTAAATTGTACAATAAGGGTCCAAAACCTAACTTTTACATACTAACTTCAAATTAAATGAAACCACATTCATTAAATATATTATTAAAAGTTATATACAATTAAAGGTGATTTGATACATTTTAAGTTTTTATTTAGAAGATATGGGCATGTGAAGTTGGGATTTTGGCTTTTTTATTTAGAGTATAATTTGTACATTGTTTATTTTTGTATGAAATCAATTTTGTATTTTTCTATTTATTATTATCTATAAATTTTATGTACAAAGTTTCTTTATTTGAAGAATAAATAATGGAAAATAAAATAGGTCCCAAAAGATGCAATATTGACGAATAAAGAATGAGGATTTTATTGTCTTTTGACCCTTATCTCCCCCTACTTTATTCCTTGTCGACCCAGTCATCAAGATGCCTAGGTCTCGGGGTTTAGGGTCATAAAATACCTTTGGCATTTTATTTTTATTCTTTTCTTTTCTTTATTCTATAACTTTGGCATTAAAAATTGTATGTTATACACAATAAATGGAACAAAGAATGAGTGTTACTTTGTACAAATAAATGTTATTTACATGCATTAGCTAGGATTTTAAGGCCAAAATGATAGAATAAAGGTGATTAAATGGATTTCCATCACTATCATAGGATGCTTGACCAGTGTAGCCAAGTCATCCGACTACAGGCTCACATGAATATGACTTTGAAGCTCAAGCTTGTTTACTGACTATACAAAGATATACAAACTCTGTCGGGAATTGATTTTCTTGGAATTTTGCCCGTCTTTTATTTTTGGAGTTTTTAATTTTTTTCCCATTTTTTTGAATACTATATAAAGCAGCATATACATATGGACTTTTTCTTCTTGAACCAGTAGACTATCCCTCTTTTAAAGCATTATTGCAACCCACAACTTTTGTCATTAGACCTCATGGCTATTGTACAATGGCCACAGATATGTGACTTCCTATGTTTCCATTGGCTTGTGTCTCATGCTGGCAAATCCAGCCCTCTACCACTTCAACTGAGGTGAGCAAAGTGTAAAGTGCAAGTGTGCAAGCCATGTCATTATCAACAAGAGTCATGCTTGCTTCGAAATATTCTACTTAGGGAGTTAAGACGGCACTGAACTAAGTCTCATGTTCTCAAAGAATTAAGTCTAACATACATGAAGTGTCTCAATTCTAGTTCATATAAGGTTCCTGTGATTAAGTAGATTTCAGGTCCAACCAAGCTCCAATCTTTAGATTTTATATCGACTCGTTCAATTATTAATATCAATCCAAAAAAATGCAAATTCTATGTATAATGTAAGGAAAATATTTTTGTGATGCAATTGTCTAGGTTTTGAACTTTTTATGGAGTTTCAAAAAGTTTTGCAATTTTATGAAGATTTTTGCAAATGGTTTTGGGATTTTCCAAAAAAATCTTAAGAAAAGAAATACGTGCATTACATGGGAGTGCTTCTTTAGTATTTACAAGAGTTAGAGTTCAAGAATTTACACCAGTTGGCTATCCACAAGTTTACGTATAAATTTAAAGAATTTTATTTACTTGACTTGTTTATATAGTTCTCAAAATAATTTGAAAACACTTTTGCAAATATTTTGAAAACTTTATTTTGCAAACTAATCTGAAAAATAATTTTTACAAAGATTTAAAAAAATTGAAAATCATTTTACAAAGATTTTTCAAATATCTTGTATAGTTTTTTCAAAATATTTTTGTAACCATTTTCCAAATGATTTGCAAATAGATTTTCAAAATATTTTATTTCAAACAAAGAAAATAAATTTTTACAAACAACATATTTTTACAAGTGTTGAAAACATTTTACAAATTATTTTTCAAACATTTTGCAAAATATTTTTAACTGGATTTATTAATCAGTATTTACAAATAATTGGTGTGTGTTTTAATTTTATTAAGTAGCCATATTATTAAAAATACGAAGTATGAGTTATGGCTAAAGTATATATGACCCCCTATATTTAGCCTAAGTTATGTCCTCGTAGATCAAAGAGAAAAGAGAAGGCATAACTCGTATTGAGTATTGAAGAGCCTATACTACAACGACTAAATAATGATGAATCAAAGAATGAGAAGTCAACCATCCCCCTATACTTAGGATGAATTAGTTTTGAGTATAGCAAGTTGTATCTACATGCAGGGAGGTTTGCGGGTAGGAATAAACATATCATGACTCAGTCTGTCCCCCCTATACTTAGGGTAAGATATCCCTATGTATAGACATAGATATCAGCAGGAGAAGAGACAGTTGAGGGGATCAAGAAAGAATATGATAAAAGGGGAAAATATGTAAGGAGAATGTATGCATCACTCCCCCTACACTTAGGTGTCGTTCGGGTAGGAGGTGATGAATGTCGAATTTGCCTCTTTAATAATCGTAAATTGTCGTAGTATAGGAGCCAAATCGGTTCAACAAAAACCACAATCCTTTGAATGTTGTGGAGTATTTATACTTGGCAAGTCTACCAAGGTCGAACACAGGGACACGAGTTACTCTTTCTACTTATCGAATTTTGATTAATGAAACACATGTGTGAATTATTTCACAATTCCAGGTCTTCATGAAAATGCATGATGCACTATGCAATAAAATGATGTATGTAATTTTTTGTTGATTTTTATGCAATTATAAAGTGATGAATGAACAATTATGCAAGGTTAAATATATGATATGATAATGCAAACAATTAGGCCTAAGAAAGATTATATAAAATGAGCAATAAAATACTGGTTGAAATTAGAGTCAAATAGAATATAAGAATAGAAGCAACCATCTAATCAGGGCATACACATATGGAGCACAACATCTCATCTATCATAAAATATTCATTTCATTTATAATAGTGGTAGATGAGAAAATTAAATATGTCATGATGTAGAGGAAGAAACAAGGATCAAAACGACACTAAAATTATGCAATTTGGACCTACAATGCTCAGGTTATGAAGAAAACAATGCAGGGGCATAATTATAATAAAAATGCAAGAAAATAAAAGGATAAATATTACATTTAGGTCCTTGGAGGGACTTAAATGAAAATACCAAAACCGCCTGGGCCACATTGTAATTTTCCATGCGCGGGGGCATCTTTACAATTTCTGGAAACTTTGGGGGCCTCCCTGTAAAATACCCAGGCACGCACGTGAGGCACGTGCCTGGGGACCAAATTGTAAATACCAGAAGTTATTGGGTCCTTCGTGCAAATTACCCAGGACCTCACGTGCGGTGCACGTGAGGGACCTAGGCTCGGGATGCGTTGCTGTCTCGGGACACATGGCAACATCGGATGGCTCAGCTCAAGGTTTGGTGGACGCGAGCCAGTAGGTTCAGTTGGAGACTCGGTCTACCACGCGTTGTCATCACCACCGTCTGATCAGAATGATCGGACGGCAATTGTACTTCGCCTCCACCGCAGGCCACCGCAGAAGGCGGGGCTCCGGTGACCTGCTGGTTGCTCCGTTGTGCCCCTCCGTGCAAGACGGAGGTCCGGGGAGCTCGCTGGAGTGCTGGCAGAGATCCTGAAGGTGCGGCGAGGCTCTGGAGATGGTCAGAGGTGAAGTTCGGTGAAGCCTCGCCGGAGTAGAGGAGCTCAAAGGAGCGTCGACGCCAACTCCGGCCATTGAAGCTTGATTACCTGCAATTGTTAGATAGCCGAAGCGTGCGGTGAATAGTGAATGAGTGAGGGTCGTGGGGCGACGAGAGGTGGTGGCCCGAAGTCTTCTTCTCCGGCGAAGTGGAGCAGAAGGTGGGACGGAGCGGATGGGGTTCTGGAGAAGAAGAGGGTGGTCGGCGAGGATGAGGGTGGAGTTGCGAAGCTCGAGGGATGATCAGATGGTGGTGGAGTGTGGTGTATACGGTGGATAAATTGGGAGAAAATCAAAGAAAAAGAAGGGGATGAAGGACCTCGTCGGAGAGGGGAATCCGGTGGATGTAGCAGCTTGGGCTGAGGCTCAGACGAGCCTCGAGGTTGTGGCCCAGCTCGGCAGCAGAACCAGTGAGCACAGCGGACGCCAGAGGCACCGCGACACGACGGAGGAGCCGAGGGTCGACACCGAGCAATAAGCCGCCATCGCCTCGACGATACGCCCCTCTGCTGTCACCGGAGGGGTAGGGGAAGCTGGGCTTATGCCTAGAAATGGTGGACGGGGGTTGACGGTGGCGTAGGAGGTGGTTTTATAGGAGTGGAGGATGGTTACTGGCGAGGGGAGTGAAGGTTTTGATTGGATGTAGTGAAGGCTTGGAGTAATGGTGGGGAGGGTTGGGGATTACGCGAAGTAGACGGAGGAGTTGGCTACGAGGAGAAGTGTTTCGATGCGGAGGGGGTGGCTTGTGGTGCCTTCCAAATTTGGAAGGGGGCGACGCGTCGGAGAGGGTAACGATTGGGCTCGGAGGTAGACGATGAGCATCAGACATAGGATCTAGTGATCCAACAGCTTGGAGGAAGACGCTAGTGGAGGGTTGCGATCAGATCCTTAGGATCTGATCGAACGGCTGAGGTTAAGGCGCAGGTGAGCGGGGGAGATTGGAGGAATGAGGAAGATCCAACGGTTTATGATGAAGGGATGAAGTGGAGCTTGGTAGATCGTAGGATATGAATGGGATCGGGCGGCTGAGGTGAGGGGCGACATGGCGCAAGGAGAACTGTTGGATAGGGAGTGGAATCTACGGTTGTGGATGAGGCGTTAAGTACCAGCGGGGATTAGATCTGGGAGTCAGATCTGACACCGGGGAGTGGGCGAGGGATGAACAGTGGAGATGGAGGCGGCATGAAGAGGATCCAACGGTTCGGACGGGTGTCGGGTGGCAAGAGAAGAGGCGGGCCACGTGGTGGCTCCAGAGAGCATCACGTGGCCAAATCAGAAACTTCAGAATATAAAAACAAAGAAAAATACAAAAAAATAGTTAGAGGCAAAATCAGGAAAAAGTCAAAACATAAAAGTTGCTAGTCTCGACGAGATCTACAAGTTTCATGTTGGGCAAAAATCTAAAATAGGTCATTTGTACAAAAAGTATTTTTAGGGGTATTTTTAAGGGGCTAAAAACACCGAATTTTATCTTTTGATTTGTTTTTGTATTTTTAGTCTTTTTAAGGGTTAGTGATGTTATGGACAACTAATACCTAATTTTTAGGGGGTTTGATGAGAGAAATAAATAAAAAAAATAAAGGACATTAAATACTATTAATTAAGGTTAATTATACACAATATATTACAAGATAAAAGTACAGAATTAAGGGAGATTCTATTGGATTGATTAAGCCAGGGATTTAATACGTGATTTTTAGCATGATGAATACGAGATTCATCATACCCCTATACTTAAACCATGCTCATCCTCGAGCATCTAAAGAATGAAGGAGTCGGATTAAAGTGCAAGTGAAGATTTCAAGGCTCGATCTTTCGAAGACCCTTAATTTAAGAGCTCCTAAAATTCTAGGTTTATCCAAGCCTTAGTCAGAAGGAATCCAACTTCTCTAATTATCAGACTCTCTTTTTGTACATATAAAATAAGGATATGAAATTAGGTGTACTGAACTTCATGAGAGTCGAGTCGAGGCATCACTCAAAGTTCCAGTCCCAAAGACTCTCCTCTAGACCTCATCCTCAATACTAAGGAATAAGTCTATTCTTGCTTCAGTCAACTGTCTCTTTAGTTTGTCAGACTTGAAATGTGGATGGACGGCCAGATGATGGAGGGAATGGGATTGTGTCTATTTTTCTCTCCCTCACATTGGAACAAGGGGCCTCTCGAGTGCTTTTTTACTCAACACATGTAAATTTTAGATTGTTGATCAATGTGTCCGTCAAGAGAGTTGGAGTCGTCTGCACTTGTTTTTCTGGGAGTACATCGGGGTGTGTCTTTTCTGAGTATCTAAGATACCTTCTACACCCAGACTTGCATCGCTTACGATGCAGAGCCCTTTATGTGGTGTCAGTCCGACTCCTTAGTCCTAATTAGCACTTGGTCCAAGTGGACACTTTGAAAATGTTTTGAGAGTGCTCACCATTGGTGGAAGCTCATTTATAATTTGACTTTGGATGATAGAGCTTTTCTTTGACATTTCTTTTCTTTTCTTTTGTTGGCTAGATCCACTGCATTTACCAAAAGTTGGTGCACATTGATCAACAATTATCATTAAGTTTCATCACACCCTGGCACATAGGTAGATATCAAAGAGGTAGCATACGAATTTTGTTCACATACTGGCTAGGGTTTTGCTGACACTCAGGTTTTCTGAAGCCTTCATTAACGTTATCTCATCCTCGAATATCATTAGATCAGATCTAAACTCAAATATCTAGTCCTAGTTCCTCAAGTGATATCTCAACTCATCTCATTAATCATGCAGTTGTGAAGTGACTGTGCTGATCATATTCTTTTGAAGACAGAGAAAAAGAGTGCAATATAGCGCTCAAATCTTTTAAACTAGGGAAGTGTGGATAATTAAGCTTAAAAACCCTAATGACTAAGGCATGTTAACTCATATTCTCAAGACAACAGAAATCCAGTGTTCTCAAAATCATCAAGCCTTGAGTGAATGTGTTTGTGTCCGGAATACACCAACTCCGTTGTTAGTGATTTTTGGCTTTTGCAAATTTTTATGGATTTTAATTTTTAATTTTTTTTTGAATTCTTTGGAGAGACAATGACTGGCCCAGGCTCAATTGAATAAAAGTATCAACTCTCGGCCAGTATGGGTGTGAGTACGAGCCGTTAGATGGACCCATGTTACTTGAGGATGGAGCCATATACAGTGTCCTCTAAACCACCCACTCTGCTAAGGGATACCAAAATTCCCTCACTAAAAGTGTCTACTAAGCCTAGTAGTCAGAGTCTAATTCAAAGAAAAGCTTTTTATTTTTTTTCTTTTTTTTTTGAAAAAGGAGTATTTACACATATTAATCCCTCAATTTTTAAGAAAACAATATACAAGGTTTTTACAAAACTCAGTTCACAAATTTACCAAAACCACGCCCGAAAAAAATTCAAAGATTTTTAAAAATACGAGCTTTTAAAAATACGAGCTATTGCTAAAGTAAATATACAGTTATATACGGTATACCCCCCTATACTTAAATTTTGCTATGTCCTCATAGCAAAAATGTCATGAAGCCATGGCTCAATCAAATATAGGGTGATATAGTAGAACTGAGGAGGAGGGTCCCCCTATACTTAGGTCAAGAATTGACCTAAGTACAAGAAGACAATGTGAGGGATAGATGGGTAGACAACACCCCCTATACTTAGGCTATAAATAGCCTAAGTAAAGTCCTGAGTTAGGGGGTCTGTATCTGGAGAAGTATTTTCACTATGATACAAAGGTGGAGGGTGGGTGTTGTATTTCTATAGCTTGCTAGGGGGTAGATGGGGGGTTGGTGAAATATACAGAGAGAGAGAGAGATTGTGAAATATAGAGAGGGAAGGGAGATGGGGGTGAGTGTGTTTGTGCAAGTGTGTGGGGGGTAGATCATCAAGTGATCTACTCTCTTTTTTTCTTTTCTTTTTTTTACAACATACAAGCCCTCTAATGAGGACTGTTAAAATAATTATGCTCATGCAACATTTTTTTGCAGTATGCAATTGCAGGCTGTCTAATAAAAGATCCTAGAATTTCCTTCACCTATTCTTTTGCGGCCTCTTCAACGAAAGCTTCTAACTTCTCGCCTCCATGAAGATCAAGCGTCCTCAATTTTCATGGGCCCTGCCACAAAAGAGAAAAGTTAGAAAAATTCCAAGGAAATTAAACAGCAGACATGATGCAAAAATGATGCATGAAATGAGGACCTGTAATTCTTGAAAAATATTCAACAAAGATGAGTCAAAATTCAACAAATAAATTAAGTTAAGCTGTGTCCCCAGCAACGGTGCCATTTGATGAATGTCGAATTTGCCTCTTTAATAATCGTGAATTGTCGTAGTATAGGAGGCAAATTCAGTTCAGCAAAAACCACAATCCTTTGAATGGTGTGGAGTATTTATACTTGGCAAGTCTACCAAGGTCGAAGACAGGGACACGAGTTATTCTTTCTACTTATCGAATTTTGATTAATGAAACACATATGTGAATTATTTCTCAATTCCAAGTCTTTATGAAAATGCATGATGCACTATGCAATAAAATAATGTATGTAATTTTTAGTTGATTTTATGCAATTATAAGTGATGAATGAACAATTATGTAAGGTTAAATATATGTTATGATAATGCAAACAATTAGGCCTAAGAAAGATTACATAAAATGAGCAACAAAATACTGGTTGAAATTAGAGTCAGATTGAACATAAGAATAGAAGCAACCATCTAATCAGGGCACACACATATGGAGCACAGCATATCATCTATCATAAAAAAATCACTTCATTTATAATAGTGGTAAATGAGAAAAATAAAGATGTCATGATGTAGAGGAAGAAACAAGGATCAAAACGACACTAAAATCATATAATTTGGACCTGTGATGCTCAAGTTATGAAAAAAAACAATGCAGGGGAAAAATTGTAATAAAAATGCAAGAAAATAATAGGATAAATATTACAATTAGGTCCCTGGATGGACTTAAATGCAAATACCAAAAATCATCTGGGCCCCATTGTAATTTTTCCATACATAGGGGGCATCTTTGCAATATCTGGAAACTTTAAGGTCCTCCCTGTAAAATACCCAGGCACGCATGTGAGGGACTGATGGGTCTGAAATCCCGCATGTTAAATGAATGAAATGTGTATTTGATCGTGCGTAAAATCATTTTGCCGTTTCGTTGTACGCGGCAATCAGGATCGATCAAGAAAATAACCACAAATATTTATTCAAATTTTAATCGTGTGGTTTTATGTTTATTTTACTTGAGCAAGTCCCAAGGTCGAACACAAGGAGGCAAAGGAACAACCTAGAATTATGTCTATCAAAATTCGTACACGGTTTTCGAGGCGGTCTTTTTTTGGAATTTTTAATGCAATAAAGGATGCAAAATGCAATTTTGGCCTATTTTAGGGACTAAAATGTAAATTACACTCAAACGAGCATGAAAAACATGAAACTTGGCTATTATGCAAAATATGATGAAATGAATGCATTGTAATTTTTTTGGAATTTTTGGATGCAGGATGAATTTTTTATGAATATTTAAATACAAACAAAATGAATTTCAATATTTAATTATAATAAATATTAAACCTAACTATTTTCAAGGACTAAAATTATCTAAGATCTATACTAAGTAATGGACCTCAAAAAATCCTAAACCTCGAAAATACTAGTTTCAATACCTATTAAAAATCAAACACTGAAATATGCAAAATGATTTATAGGACAAACTACGCATGCAAATACGATTCTTTTTGGGCACAATATCCAGCATAATTTATTCTACAATCTATGATTTTTCGGGAATTTTTAGAGCAACAATCAATCAAATATAAATTTCAGAGCAAGAAAATGGGCAAATTATGCAATTTTCCACAAAATAATTAATTATTAATTAACCATCGATCACAAAAATGTCCACAATATGTCAGAACGTAGAGAATAAATTGACAAACAAAATGTTATTTTTGGATAATTAAATAATGTAATGTAGATTCTAAAATGAAGGGGAAAGACAGGGGTGTTTCTGTAATTAAGAATAAATATATAAATAATGCAAATAATGTATCTGCAATTACCGATAAAGAAGGGGGCTCTCTGCAAAATTCCCAGTGGTCACGTGCATCGGGTCGGTGGGTTGGACCGCAATATAGAAATCCTCCGAGGGGCTACTTGCAATTTGCCCATTGGGCACGTGCAATATACGTAACCCTGGGGTGCTCTGCTGACGTAATGCTGACGTCCCCCTTGGATGCACGTGCCTCTCACGTGCGCGGGGGGTCTCGGGAAAGCCACCGGTGGTTGCGAAGGTTGTCTGGTGATCTTCGAGGTGGCTGAGCTCCGGCCGCGGGAGGCATCTGATGCGGGGTTAAGCTCCGGCCGCGAGGATAGTCGTGCGACGGAGGAGACTTCTGGCGTTGATGGAAGAGTCAAAGACGGAGGTGGTTGGACTCGACGGTAACGAAGCTCCAGGCGGTTGTCGGTGAAGGTGCTGGGGATAGCTTTGATTACGGAGATGAAGGCACGGTGTGGCTCGCGGTTGAAGTGTTGTCGATCTTGTGGGAGATGCGAGACGGAGAAGATGGTTGTCGGAGGTAGTCGACGTCGTGGGCTCGACGGCCATTAGCCGGAGCTGGGGCAGTACGACGGAGGAATCCTCGTCTGCAACAGCCACCGGAGGAGGCTGGATCTCACCGTTGAAGGAGGGGGCGATGTCACCGCCCTCCTCTGTCGATGGTTGTCGGCGGATGGGGTTGCAGAGTTGGGTGGTGGTGGCTTAAATAGCGTGAAGAATGGGCGGCCGGCGATGGAAATAATCGGGGCGAATTGGGGTTTTTGACGAGATTCTTGGGATTTGGTGCTTTGACGAGGAAGACGAGGATCGCATGGAGATTTGGAGATGAGGGTTGATTGCAGATCGGGGGTGAGGGGCCGGTGAGATTTGGTTGATTCGACGAGATATGGTGGTCGGAGATGGGGGGGTCTCGGATGCGGCGGTGGAGATTTCGGGGAAGAGGGCAGCGACCGATTGGGTAAGGAGGCCTGGGAGGACGACGGTCACGGGCCATCCGATCAGCGGAGATCAGACGACCCAAATGGAAACACGTGGCAGGCGTTTGAGGACAAGGCAAGGCACATGCTTGGCACGTGCCTGAGGGCACGTGCTTCGCACGTGCGGCCGCTTTTATTTTTTTATAAAAAAAATAATTAAAAATCTCAAAAACGGATGATGGGCTCCAGGAGCTGCCACGTGTCAGCACCAGAAAATTCCGAGAATAAATCCTTTAAAAAATACAAAAAATATAGCAAATGGCCTCGGATCGAAAAAGTTTCTTCACGATAATTGCTCATCTTGATGAGATATACAACTTTTATGAAGACATCAAAACCAAAATCGATCAATTGCACAAAGTGAATTTTTGGGGTATCACATGTACATAAAATACCTAGATTCCTAGGTTTTATAATTTTTTATCATTTTTAAACCGAATAAAAACCCGAAAAAATATGATAAAATCAAAGATAAATAATTACACATTAAGCTATTTTTTGGATTTTTATTAATTAAGAAGAAGAGGAAATAAAATACAATGCAAAAAAGACTAATTTTGTACAAGTAGTTAGTGAAGACTCAGACTTAATTTGTTTCTTTGATTTCAAGCTCAATTTGGATTGGGATTTTTACGCATTTTAATAAAACTTTCATCAAAGAAGACAAATGAAAAAGAAATCAACTAAAATAGGTTAAGTATGTACATAAAATAATAGGTCAAAATCAGCTAAAATACAAAATGTACAAAAGAGGTTCAAAATCCAACTTTCACATATGAGCTCTGATTCACCTGAACTTGGTCTTGTTTTGAAGGTAAATGAATGTACTTTAGTTCAAAAGTGACTAGGATTAAAACGGACAGTGGATGGGGAAGATATGAGGTTTTTAGTCTGAAAATCCTGAAACTAGGGTTTGGGTTTTTGGTCCACTTATTTGGGTTAGTGATTTTTTTGTATTTTTCAATTACTCTTGTCAGTGATATGTACACATTGGAGGAGGTTTTGGGTAATTTGGAGTTAGCATGAATTTGTTAAAAATCAGGAAAGTTAGGTTATTTACAGGTCATTTTTGGCTTGGATTTTTGGCTTCTTATTTTGTGCAGAAATTAGTGCTAAAATGCAATTCTTATGAAAACATGCATGAATGTTAATTATGTTGAATAAACGCTGAAATGTTATTGATTTTGAGGAATTTGAGCTTAATTAATGATATTTAGAGTTCTACACATCATTGTCACAGTTTCGGATCAGAAGTCATCTTAGATCAATCCTCTTCCTAAAGCATACCCTATGAACATTGAACAACTGACTCATGTGTGTGAAAGGTTTTAGCTCTTCCCAACCAGAATGCCGGACTACAATGCTCCTCTCCTCTCCAGTAACTTGTCATCGAGGAGTCAGGTATTTCCTTCTAAGGTATGTCGCGTTGTGTTCACAATCGAATTGGGGGAGAAGTTAGAAGAAGGAGAAAATAACTAGAGGGCGGCCAGTGTAGTCACCTCTCCTTCTGAAGATGGCCAGCGTAGCCGAGTCTCCACCAAGATCTGCAGGTTTTCTTTGAAGCTTGAACCTTTTTGGTCAGATATTTATTTGGTAGTGGCTTCTTTTTGGAATTTTTGTTGGTTCTGCTTGGATCTTGTTGTGCCCCTACGGATATAAAATCTTTTTGTTTCTGTACATTTTTTGAGGTCTTAGAAAAAATTGTGCCCAGCCGTCTATCCATTTTCCGAAGCTTTATTTCAACCCATACTCCGGTCTTTAGATTTCCACGCTACCAGAAAAGAAACTCACACAGTCTTCCAACATCCCGTCTGAGTTGAGCTAAGTGCATAGTGTGAGAGTACAAATTAATTCCCTATTCCAGAGTTGTACCCAGAATGAAGAGACCATGTTAGACACTAAGAGTCAAACGCTGCACATTCTCATGTGGAACTTAAAGAATTAAGTCAAAGACCTGAAGCTTTTAAAATCTTATTTCTCGATGAAGTTCCTCTGAAAAATTAGGTGGATTAAGGTCAAGTCCAGACCACTCTCGGTTTCTGCTCATAACTTGATTCAGAACCCAATGACTTTTCACAGATGCAAATGAATGTGATGCTGGATGAAGTGTATGTGTGTGAAATGCATACATTTTTTCCTTTTTATGGAAATTTTTTTATGCAAGGGATTTTTGGTTTTTTTTGTTTTTTATGCAAAAATGAATAAGAAGCCATTTTTCAAAAATTTTGGGCACAGTCAGTCTTAGAAGCAAAAACTCTTTTTCTTTTTCTTTGTTTTTTTTATTTTTTTACCCACCCTGTAAATACATATAGACTTACACACACGTACGAGATATGAGTAAAATGTATACATAGTATATATTCAGACCCCTCTATACTTAGCGAGTGTTGTGTCCTCAGAGCACAAGAAGCATAAAGAAGACATAGCTCGGGCTAAGCGTAAGAGATTAAAAAAGGAAAATAAAAAGAACAAGATATACACGTCCGTCCCCCATACTTAGAGTGTGAATAAGTATGGAAGAAGAGCGGAAAAAATGAAGCAGCTGTGATTTGTGGATGAAGAGAGTATATGCAGGTGGGTGTCGGTTCCCCCTATACTTAGGCTCTGGTCATCTTAAGTATAGAAGAAGGGTGGAAGTGAGGCGATCGTGAGAATAGAGTGTGATGAGGGAAATGGTATGCATATATGGCATCGGTCCCTCACCCTATACTTAGGCCTTGGCCTAAGTAGAGGAAGAAGCTCTACAAGGAGACCAACGTGGCCGGGAGGGAGGGTGGGTAGCCGATGATTAAGGCAGTTTTCAGCCGATCTTTTTGTGAGCCTGCGGTGGGAGATCGTAATGATGAGACGGAGATGAAGCATATGATTCCCAACTATTTCCGGCGTCATCCTCAGAAAAATCATGATGGATAGTAGATAAAGCGTATGAGTCAAATGAAAGGTATCCATCATCAGAGTTATCCTCAGAGGAATAGTATTTGAAAGTGGACACACTCCAAATATCCATGCCTTTTTGTTTCTTCAAATTCTTTAGAATTCGTTCCTTCTTGGGATCAAGCGATTTGTCCTCGGATGAGTATTCAGAAGCACCGGTCTCAGTCAGCTCATAAGAAATAATTCCAGTGTACTTGATGAGGGTAGGAGCATCAGCTTTGGATAAATAATAGTTAGGAATGGGAGTTGTCCAACTGGAGTCGAATTTTGGATCCTTGCGAAGATATGCTTTTAGAGCTGCAGAACAGACTTCACTCATGTAGATTACCTTTTCCGGACCTGATGAGGGATCATCAGCTGATTCCTCTTCTGAAAGGCCAAAGGTAACTTTCTTTTTCTTGTTTCGTGAAGGAGTCGGTTCACTTGAGTATCCAAATGAATAACCATTAGAATTCTTCTCCTTGGTCGGTGTTTGTCATGCGTGTTTGTTCTTAATCTTCTAAATGTTGGTGCACTCATGTCTTGGGATGATTTGGTCAAGGAAATCAGAGTAGTTTTCTCCAGGGTGCGACCATGCAAAAGTCTCAGGATCATATAAGAAGGATTTGTCTATTTTGAGATTTGTGGGAATTGAATACTGGGAAGAGTCTCTGCATGTTCATTCTCAATTGATTTGACATTGGAGCATTCCTGTGTCAAGTTGATGTGATCCATGTAGTCAGAATAGGTTGACCCAGGGTGTGCCCATGCATAAGTCTCCGGATCATATGATTCATATACTTGATTCTCCAGGGTGAGGGCAACTGGGAATGGAGCAGGGGGGAGAATCTCTAAACCAATAGTCTCATCAACAACCGCTATCTCAGGTGTAGCAGCGGGGTAGGGCTCTTCTACCGCTTCATGGTTACAGCTGTCGGGGACTTCGTGGGTTGTCTCAGAAAATCGTGGTTCCTCAAAGACAGGGTGAGATCGAAGTGCTTCCAATGCTTTAAAATTGATTTCCCGAGTCTCACAATCAATAATTGCCTTAGCCAAAGCTAAGAATGGCTTTCCGAGAATGATTGGAGACTGGATGAATTCTCCTTGATGCTCAAAATCAATGATCATGAATTCTACTTTGAGCGGAGCACCTTGGAATTTCATGATGACAGAAATGATTCCTCTCGGTCGCTTTATCGATCGGTCCGCCAATTGAACAATCTCTCGTATCTTCCCGATCGGTACGAGTTTGAGTTTATGAAATACAGAGGTCGGGAGGATATTGATCGGTGAATCGTCATCAAGTTGAGCATGGGTGAAAGTTGTGTCGTTAATTACACAGTCAAATCTGGGCAACCGCTTCACTATGCGGCTCTTGGTTTTTCTCCTCAATACCAAGGAGGAGGCCATTGACATGATATGTCTTTTAGTCTTTGTTCTTATCCTGACCGACTTTTTCATCATTAATTTGTCCATTACAAATCCTTTAAGGTCGGGGAAGTGTTCAATGGCCTTTATAAAGGGAAGTTCAAAAATCAATCTTTTCTCCAGTGCTTCCCGTACAGCAGGATCCAAATTCTTCAGATCTTCTTCAATTTTAATTTTTATGTAATTTTCTGGATTTTCGATTTTTTTGGTGTTTTTGAATATTCCAATTTTTTGGTATTTTCTGTGTGGTGTGGTGATGTGGTATCTTCCGTAGATGAGTAGGGGCTTTGATGTTCTGAGAATGAGTCAGATGCATAGTCATGTCTAGGGGAATAATACACAGAAGTGCTGTTGTCAGAATCGTCCCTAGGTTTCCGAATATCCTCAAAATTGTCAAAATGAGATCCAATCATTTCATTATTCATTTTTATGCCTGAGCTCACAGAGAGTGGAATTAGTCGGTCGACAAATTTTTGAAATCTATCCTCCATTAATTCAACTTTTTTATTTATCCTCGAAATATCATCCTCAAAATTATGTTCATGATCAATCATGGGAGTAGTCGGTTTGTGTTCAATAATTTCATCTTCCATTTTCCTGTATGTGCTGAGAGGAGAGTTTCTTTGAATATCCGATATATGATCATTATTTTCTGAAATTTTCTCCTCAAAAATTATGGAAGGAGGCTGCTCAGTGGAAGGATTTTACGGGAATGTGTAGGTCTCGTACTCAACATGCCGTGACTCGGGCATGTAATCTTGGTCTGAGTAGAGTCTAATTCCATGGTCATGATTGATCCTATCCTCGAATAATGGAGTCATACAGGGTATACATGTGTCAATATCATCAGTTTGATCCTCTGTATGTATAGTCTAATCAAATGAGTGATATTCATGTTGATCAATAGGGATTTGATCGTTGTGGTCAATCCAACGCTCATGATCATTAAGTGTGGGTCTCTCTATCTGGGTTTGGTTTCTCAGCCAGTCATGAGACGCAAAGGTATTTTTCATCTTGAAATGGTTCATTAGCGAGAAACCGAGAATAAGACAGTTTAATCCAAGATGGTAGGTGGTCATGTGCGGTCGGATGTTTCGAGTAGGAATTCAATGAGGGGGCCGAATTCATCCGCGGGTGAAAGTCTCCTGCAAATGTTGGAGGATTATTGAAAGAAGATGATTTAGTTGATTTGGGCCTAACCGAAATAAATTCATTTTCATAGTATAGCTCTGATGGATTTTTAGATAAATGTTCGACCATTTTTGAAAGAGTTGAAAGGAATGATGGTTTGAGTTTGTAATGATTTTCATGATCTGGATGCGGAGAGTTTTTGGACAAAAGTTCCATGATGAGGTTCAAATCAAGAAAGGAAAGAGATGATTGCATGGGATAGTCAAAAGAAATTTTATCAAATGTACAGCTTTTGATATTTAATATCGGTTCACGCACACCAATGCAAACACAAATCAAATAACGGTTTCACCAACTCACACAATGAAGCCGTAAGAGTTCGGCTATTTTCTTTCAAATATTAGTTGATGATAAATCAATCTTGGCAAAAATTTAGCGAGTTGTTAGGTGCTGAAATTTTTGTAATGACCGGCATGAATTCTTACAACTAGTTGCATCTACTTTCAGCCAGTATGGGAGTAAGTACGGACCGTAGAACGGCTACCCGTTACTTGAGGACAGAGCCTTACGCAGTGTCCTCTAAACCACCCACTCTTCTAAGGAAATCCAGACCGTTTACCGGCTACTCGTAGATCCTCACTGAGAAGTAGCTAATCATTTTTGGTAGAATCAGTAGTCAATATGAAAATACGGGTTTGGGCTCTAGCCTTAAATGTCGTCTCTTGCTCACTCAAAAAAATAAAAACATCCAAGGTTGGGGTTGCTCTCCCGCAAAAATTCTTGATTTTATAGGTTATTAAGATCGGCTATATTTAGCAGTCCCAAATTTAATTAGGTGATCACTGAAGAATTAAATGAGCACAAATGCACGTCTATCGTCCAGTCCCAATTACCTTTAAAATTATGTGATAAAAAAAGAGGGAGAAGTTCAAGAAAAGTTGATGCACATGAAAATAATGATGTATGCTCAGTTAGAAGACTTCTAGTGAATCCCCGCAATCTCCATGTAGGATGCAATACAAAATTGAAAGATTATTCTAAATGAATGCAAGCCGATGAAAAACCGCACCTAGCAAAAAGTTCTATTAGCGGGAAAGAATTGAGTTAAGTTTGGCTAAATTGAACGATCTAATGTGTGTCTCAATTAATAGTGAAGTGTGGCATAATTCCTACGAGCACAATCAAGGAATTAAAATGCTTTGAGAGTCGTATGTGCAGGTCTATCCTAATCACCACTCAAGTCGGGCCTCACCCTCACCAGAGAGTGAAATAGGCCACGACACACCACAGAAAAAGTTCAAGGTTTTTTTTACACACACGAGAGTCCAAACAGACACCGTTGTAAATAAGCATTTAATTACAGAAATTAAAAATTTGCAAAAATTAAAATCCTCGACTCTATGCTCTCTCACGACTCGACTCGATATTAAATTAATTGCAGCTTTTTTTCGAAAGTTGATGAAGATGCGTCGGTTCTTGAAAAACCGCTCCACGTACGCCGGGTACCTCGCAAGAAAAATAAGAGAGATGGTGTAAGAGAGTGATTCAAAAAATAAATCAAAACTAAAATAAGAAAAATAAATGCTGAAAATAAATGCAAAAAAATATGCAACTTACAATGAAAAATTTGGGGGTCAGACTACCCGAATGCGGAAAACCGAACAAAAATTTTCAAAACACAAAAAAAAGTTGTTTGCCTCCCCGGCAACGGCGCCATCTAACGGGTCTGAAATCGCGCGTGTTAAATGAATGAAATGTGTATTTGATCGTACGTAAAATGATTTTGTCGTTTCGTTGTAGGCAACAATCAGAATCGGCCAAGAAAAGAACCACAAATATTTATTCAATTTTTAATCATGTGGTTTTATGTTTATTTTACTTGGGCAAGTCCCAAGGTTGAACACAAGGAGGCAAAGAAACAACCTAGAATTATGTCTCAAAATTCGTACAGGGTTTTCGAGGTGGTCTTTTTTCTGGAATTTTTAATGCAATAAAGGATGCAAAATGCAACTTTGGTCTATTTTAGGGACTAAATATAAATTACACTCAAACAATGTCTGAAAAATATGAAACTTGGCTACTACATAAAATATGATGAAATGAATGTACTGTATTTTTTTGGAATTTTTGGATGCAAGATGATTTTTTATGAATTTTTAAATGCAAACAAAATGAATTTCAATATTTAATTATAATAAATATTAAACCTAATTATTTTCAAGGAATAAAATTATCTAAAATCTATCACTAAGTAATGGACCTCAGAAAAATCCTAAACCTCGAAAATACTAGTTTCAATACCTATTAAAAATCAAACACTGAAATATACAAAATGATTTTTACAGGACAAACTATGCATGCAAATTCCTTTTGGGCATAATGTCAATCATAATTAATTCTACAATCTTTGATTTTTCAGGAATTTATAGAGCAACAATCAATCAAATATAAATTTCAGAGCAAGAAATGGGTAAATTATGCAATTTTCTAAAAAATAATTAATTATTAATTAACCGTCGATCACAAAAATGTCCACAATATGTTAGAACGTAGAGAATAAATTGACAAACAAAATGCTATTTTCGGATAATTAAATAATGTAATGTAGATGTCTAAAATGAAGGGGAAAGACATGGGTATTTCTGTAATTAAGAATATATATATATAATGCAAATAATGTATCCGCAATTACCTATAAAGAAGGGGGCTCTCTACAAAATTCCCAATGGGTCACGTGCGATGCACATGACCCTTGGGTCGGTGGGCTGGACCGCAATATAGAAATCCTCCGAGGGGATACTTACAATTTGCCCAGTGGGCACGTACAATACACGTGACCCCGGGGTGCTCTGCTGATGTAATGTTGACGTCCCCACCTGGATGCACGTGCCTTGCATGTGCGCGGGGGTCTCGGGAAAGCTCCCAGCGGTTGCGAAGGTTGTCCGGTGATTTTTGACGTGGCTGAGCTCCGGCCGCGGGAGGCATCTGATGCGGGGTTGAGCTCCGACCGCGAGGATGTCCGTGCGGCGGAGGAGACTTCTAGCATTGATGGAAGAGTCGAAGACGGAGACGGTTGGACTTGACGTAGACGAAGCTCCAAGCGATTGTCGGTGAAGGCGTTGGGGATAGCTTTGATGCCGAAGATGGAGGACGCAGTGTGGCTTGTGGTTGAAGTGTTGTCGATGATGTGGGAGATGCGAGTCGGAGAAGATGGTTGTCGGAGGTAGTCGACGTTATGGGTTCGACGCTCGTTAGCCGGAGCTGGGGCAGTACGGCAGAGGAATCCTCGTCTGCAACGGCCACCGAAGGAGAACGGATCTCACCTGTGACAGTGGGGGCACTATCACCGCCCTCCTCTGTCGATGGTTATCGGCGTATGGGTTGCTAAGTTGGGCGGTGGTGGTTTAAATAACGTAAAGAATGGGTGGGCGGTGATGGAAATAATCGGGGCGAATTGGGGTTTTTGACGATATTCTTGGGAGTTGGTGCTTTGACGAGGAAGATGAGGATCGCATGGAGATTTGGGGATGAGGGTTGATTGCATATCAGGGGTAAGGGGACGGTGAGATTTGGTTGATTCGACGAGATATGGTGGTCAGAGATGGGGGGTCTCGGATGCGGTAGCGGAGATTTCGGGGAAGAAGGCAGCGACCGATTGGGAAAGGAGGCCTGGGAGGACAACAGTCACGGGCCGTCCGATCGGCCGAGATTAGACGGCCCAAATGGAAAGACGTGGCAGGCGTTTGAGGACAAGGCGAGGCACGTGCTTGGCACGTGCCTGAGGGCACGTGCTTCGCACGTGCGGCCGCTTTTAATTTTTTTATAAAAAATGAATAAATAAAAAACTCAAAAATGACTGACACGTGGCGGCTCCAGAAGCAGCCACGTGTCAGCACCAGAAAAGTCTGAGATTAAATTCTTTAAAAAAATACAAAACAAACAGCAAACGTCTCGGATTGAAAAAGTTTCTTCACGAAAATTGCTCGTCTCGATGAGATCTACAACTTTCATGAAGACATCAAAACCAAAATCGATCAATTGCGCAAAGTGAATTTTTGGGGTATCCCATGTACATAGAATACCTAGAATTATGGGTTTTATAATTTTTTGTCATTTTTAAACCAGATAAAAATCCGAAAAAATATGATAAAATCAAAGATAAATAATTACACATTAAGCTAATTTTTTTGGGTTTTTATTAATTAAGAAGAAGAAGAAATAAAATAAAATACGAAAAAAAACTAATTTTGTACAAGTAGTTAGTGAAGACTCGGACTCAATTTGTTTCTTTGATTTCAAGCTCAATTTGGATTTGGATTTTTGTGCAGTTTAATAAAACTTTTGTCAAAGAAGACAAATCAAGAGAAATCAACTAAAATAGGTTAAGTATGTACATAAAATAATAGGTCAAAATCAGCTAAAATACAAAATGTACAAAAGAGGCCCAAAACCCAACTTTCACATATGAGCTCCGATTCACTTGAACTTGGTTTGTTTTGAAGGTAAATGAATGTACTTTAGTTCAAAAGTGAGTAGGATTAAAACAGACACTAGATGAGGAAGATATGAGGTTTTTAGTCCGAAAATCCTGAAACTAGGGTTTGGGTTTTTAGTCCACTTATTTAGATTAGTGATTTTTTTGTATTTTTCATTTACTCTTGTCAGTGATATGTACACAGTGGAGGTGGTTTTGGGTCATTCGGAGTTAGCATGAATTAGTTAAAAATCAGGGAAGTTAGGTTATTTACAGGTCATTTTGGCTTGGATTTTTGGCTTCTTA
The DNA here is from genome assembly GCA_037367405.1 of Ottelia alismoides. Classification (NCBI taxonomy): domain Eukaryota; kingdom Viridiplantae; phylum Streptophyta; class Magnoliopsida; order Alismatales; family Hydrocharitaceae; genus Ottelia; species Ottelia alismoides. The sequence continues at coordinate 101,341 of JAZKJV010002834.1, forward strand.
TTTTGTGCAAAAATTAGTGCTAAAATGCAATTCTTATGAAAACATGCATGAATGCTGATTATGCTGAATAAATGCAGAAATGTTATTGATTTTGAGGGATTTGAGCTTAATTAATGATATTTAGAGTGATGAATCCAAGATTCATCGAGCACGTGCCTGGGGACCAAATTGGAAATACCAGAAGTTACTGGGTCCTTTGTGCAAATTACCTAGGACCTCACGTGTGGTGCACGTGAGGGACCTAGACTCGGGAGGCGTTGCTGGCTTGTGACAAGTGGCAGCATCGGATGGTTCGGCTCAAGGTTTGGTGGAACCGAGCTAGTAGGTTCGGTTGGAGACTCGGTCAACCACGTGTCGTCACCACCACCGTCTGATCAGAATGATCGGACGGTAACTGTACTTCATCCTCCACCGCAGGCCATCGGAGAAGGCGGGGCTCCAGTGACCTGTTGGTTGCTCCGTTGTGCCCCTCCGTGCGAGACGTAGGTCCGGGGAGCTCACTGGAGTGCTGGCGGAGATCCTGGAGGTGCGGCGAGGCTCCGGAGATGGTCAGAGGTGAAGTTCGATGAAGACTCGCCGGAGTAGAGGAGCTCGAAGGAGCGTTGATGCCAACTCCGACCATTGAAGCTTGATTACCTGCAATTGTTAGATAGATGAAGCATACGGTGAATAGTGAGTGATTAGTGAGTGAGTGAGTGAGGACTGTGGGGTGACGGGAGGTGGTGGCCCGAAGTCTTCTTCTCTGGCAAAGTGGAGCAGAAGGTGGGACGGAGCAGATGTGGTTCTAGAGAAGAAGAGGGTGGTCGACGAAGATGAGGGTGGAGTTGCGAAGCTCGTGGGATGATCATATGGTGGTGGAGTGTGGTGTATACGGTGGATAAATTGGGAGAAAATCAAAGAAAAATAAGGAGAGGAAGTACCTCGTCGGAGAGGGGAATCCGATGGATTTAGCAGCTTGGGTTGAGGCTCAGACGAGCCTCGCGGTCGTCTCCCAGCTGGGCAGCAGAACCAGCGAGCTCAGCGGACTCCAGAGGCTCCGCGACACGACGGAGGAGCCGAGGGTCGACACTGGGCAATAAGTTGTCGTCGCCTCGATGATCTGCCCCTCTGCTGTCACCGGAGGGGCGGAGGAAGCTGGGCTTATGCCTAGAAATGGTGGACGGGGGTTGACGGTGGTGTAGGAGGCGGTTTTATAGGAGGGGAGGATGGTTACCGACGATGGGAGTGAAGGTTTTGATTGGAGGTAGTGAAGGCTTGGAGTAATGGCGGGGAGGGTTGGGGGTTTGATGAATCTCGTATTCATCATGCTAAAAACTCTCTATTAAAACCCCTGTCTTAATTAATCCAATAAAATCACCTTTAATTCTTTGATTTTATCTTGTACTATATTGTGTATAATTAACCTATAATTATTTGTATTTAATTCCCCTTATTTTTTGTAATTATTTTATCACTCAAAACCCCTAAAAATTAGGTAGATAAGTTGTCTATAATTCACTGACCCTTAAAAAGATAAAAAAATACAAAAACAAATCAAACCCACAAACTTGGTGTTTTTATCCCCTTAAAAATACCCCCAAAAATAGCTTTTATACAGATGACCTCTTTTGGCTTTTTGACCAACATAAAAGTTGTAGATCTCGTCGAGACGAGCAACTTTCTTGTTTTGACTTTTTCCAAATTCAGCCTCTAACTATTTCTTTTCTAATTTTCTTTGTATTTTTATTCTGAATTTTCTCATTGGGCCACGTGGCGCCCTCTGGGCCGTTCACGTGGCCCGCTTCTCTCCTCGCCACCCGGCACTCACCTGACCGTCGGATCCTCTCCTTCCGCCTGCATCTGAGCCCTCCATCCCACCTCAGCACCAGCCCTCGGGTCCATCCCCAGTTTAGATCCTCATCGCTACCTAGCGCCTCTTCTCCAGCCATTGGATCGATCTCTCATCCTACGACCCTCAAGCTTCCACGTCACCCCATTCTTTTCCACCGTCCAATCTTAACTCCAAGATCAGATCTAAGCCACCCAACCCCGCCTCATCTACGGCCGTTGGATCCACACCTTATCCTACAGCCTTCATTATGCCACGTCTCCCCTCCAATCGCCACCGTTTGATCAGATCATTGGATCTGATCTTGGCCCTCCGCCTGCGCCCATATCCTAGCCGTTGGATCGAAAGATCCAACGGCTCACCATCATCGTCCTCCTCCGTAACCTCCCTTGCCTCCAGCCGTTTCATCGCAACACCATCGCACCCTTCCTTTTTTGGCTGATGCCCCGACCATCCCCTCGAGCTCCTAAACGCTCCTCCACGTAGCCCGATCTCCCGCCTTCCTCGCGCCACCATCCACTTCCCTCGTCGTTACCCCCCTCTCCATTAATACCCCATTCAAAATCACTCCGCACCTCTGTAACGTCCGACCTTCTTCACCTATAAAACCCCCACCCCCGTCACCGGAAGCCCTGATCCACCATTTCACGGAGGTCCTCCCTAGCTTCCTCCGCCCTCCGGTGACAGCGGAGGGCGGAATTGTCGAGGCGATCATGGCAGCGCCTCCAGGTGCGATCCGTGGCCTCCGGCCACGTTGCGGCAGCCTCTTGTAAGCCGCCGGGCACCGGGGATCGGCCGAACCCGTCGTGCGAAGACCCCTGAGCTCATCGGAGCTCAAACCCAGGCCGATTCGAGCCTCCAGGTGCGATCCGTGGCCTCCAGCCACGTTGCGGCAGCCTCTGGTGAGCCGCCGAGCACCGGGGATCGGTCGAACCCGTCGTGCTAAGACCCCTGAGCTCATCGGAGCTCAAACCCAGGCCGGTTCGACCGCCAACTCCTCGCTCCGGCGAGGAGATTTTTATCTTTATTTTTCCTTGGTTTTCTTCGATTTACTCCACCGTCTACAGTCACCACCACCTTCATCTGTCCACCTCCAGACCTTCGCCCATCATCGATCATCCTCGCGACACCCCTCGCCATCACCCTTCCCTTCTCCACAGTCTCGTCCACCGCCGCCATCTCCTCCTCTGCTCCGGCAAGGAAGGAGCCCTGGTCCCCCGCTCCGACCGCCTCCCTGGGACTCCATTTCACTCACCTTGCACTCACAACACGCTTCGGCTTTGACTAACCTTGCAGGTATCTTGATTGGCCGGATCTCGCGTCGGAGCTCCTTTGAGCTCCTATATTCCGGCAAGGCTTCACCAAGTTACACCGCCGATCACCCCCGAAGCTTCGTTGGATCTTCAGGACCTCCGCCAACGTGTCCATTCGCTCCTCAGACCTCTGTCTTGCAAGGTGGAGCTCGGCGGAGCTCTTCGCGTGTCGCCGGAGCCCTGCCTCCTCCGGTGACTCGCGGCGGAGGAGACGCTACAGCTGTCATCCGATCTACGTGATCGGGCGGCTATGATGGAAACACGTGTCAGCCCGAGCCTCCTCTCCAGACCAATAGGCTCGGGCAGTCTGAACCAGATCCTAACCCCCCGCAGACGCCACGTGGAACCGAACCCGAGCCTCCTCCCGAGCCTGGCCCCTCGCGTGCGTAGCACGTGAGGAGCTGGGTAAATTGCGAGAATGACCCAGACATTTCAAGAAATTACATTTTGGTCCCCAGGCATGTGTCCCACGTGCGTGCCTGGGTAAATTACAGGGAGGCCCTCCAGGTTTTAAAGAATTGCAAAAAGGTCCCTGCGCGCAAATGGGAAAATTGCAAAGGACCCCAGGCGGTTTTCTTTATTTGCATTTAGGTCCCTCCAGGGACCTAAATGCAATATTTATCCCTTTATTTTATTGCATTTTTATTACAATTATACCCTTGCACTGTTTTTAGCATAACTTGAGCATCGTAGGTCCAAATTGCATGATTTTAGTGTCGTTTTGATCCTTGTTTTGTCCTCTACATTTTAGCATGCTTACTTGTTTCATTTGACACAGTTTTAATTTAAGTGATATTTTATGTGAAAAATGGGACCATGCTCTACTTGTCTTGCTTGATTTGATGACCGATTTTTAATGATGTGTTCAAATTGACTCTAATTTCTTTCTAAATTGGTTGCTCACATTTTAGGGTATAATTGTAGGTTTTTATTTGACATACTTGTTTTCTTGCATATTTTCTCATGCATCTCTTTAACTTGCATAAAAACAAAATAAAAAAATTGCATACATCCTAGCATCGCTTTGCATTGCCTTATAAATTGCATATGGACCTGAAATTGAGATTAAATCACATTTAGTTTCATGAATCAAAATTCAATACACACTTTAGGCTGTCGTATCCCTGTGTTCAACCTTGGTAAACTTGCCAAGTAAAATATTCCACAACATTCAAAGATTGTGGTTTTTGCTGAACCAAATTCGCCTCCTATGCTACAGCTTAATTCCACATTATTATAGAGGCGAATTTAACGTTCATCAAATGGCACCGTTGCCGGGGATACGGCCTTCCTTAATTTTTGGATTTTGATTTTTTTTATTTATTTCAAAAATTTTCAGGTCCTCATTTCATGCATCATTTCTTTGCATATCATTTGCTGATTTATTGTCTCCAGGTTTTCTAACGTCTATCTTTTGTGGCAGGGCCCATGGTGATCGAGGACGCTTGATCCTCATGGAGGCTTGAAGTCAAGAACTTCCACTGAAGAGGCCGCAAAAGAACCTATGAAGGATTTGGGAAATGTAGCAGTCACAAATTGCATTGCATTTTGTAAAAAAAATAGATAACTTGCATCTGCATATTTATTTTCAGTCTTGCATATTGTACACAAAAAAATTCCCCCCCCCCCCACACACCTACACTGCACATGCACATATTCACCCCCACCCTCCCCCTGTATATTTTATTCTCTCTCTATCTCTATCTCTCTCTCTCTGTATCTATTCTTCACGAACCCCTCCCCCTCATCCTTGTACCATAGACATCCCCTCTAACACAGACCTTACTTCGGCTAATTGTAGCCTAAGTATAGGGGGGACCTGCCTATTCATCCCTCCCTCGTTCTGTCTTCTTGTGCTTAGGCCGATTTTGGCCTAAGTATAGGGGACCCTCCTCCTCAGTTCCGCTATATCACCCTGTACTTGAGCCGAGCCTTGGCGTCATGGCACTTGTGCTATGAGGACGTAGCAAATTTTAAGTATAGGGGGTATACCGTATATTATTGTATATTAATTTAGCCTTAGCTCGCGTTTTTAAAACTTTTTAAAATTTTATTTTTCGGACTGGGTTTTGGTAAACTAGTGAACTGAGTAAAAATATGTAAAAATAAAAATTTAGGGATTAATTTTTGTAAATATTCCTGTATTGAAAAATTAAAAATCTTTCTTGGAGGTTGACTTTGACTACTAGGTTTAGTAGGCATTTTCAGTGAGGGAACATCGGTCTCCCTTAGCAGAGTGGGTGGTTTAGAGGACATCGCATACGGCCCCGTCCTCAAGTAACACGGGCCTCGGCCCGTACTTACACCCATACTGGCTGAAAGTGTATACTTTTATTTGAGCCTGGGCCAGTCATTGTCTCTCCGAGGAATTAAAAAAAACTAAAACCCATAAAAATTTGCAAAAGGTAAAAATCACACAAAAATTCACTAACCCAAGGAGTTGGTGTATTCCTGACACATTCACACTCACGCAAGGCTTGAGGATTTTGAGGACACTGGATCTCTGGGATCTTGAGAGTCTGAGTTAACATGCCTTAGTCATTAGGGTTTTCATGACTTAAATATCCACACTCCTCTGGTTTGAAAGATTTGAGTGCTATATTGCACTCTTCATCTCTACCTTCAAGAAAATATGATCAGCACAGTCACTTCCACAACTGCATAATTGATGAGCTGAGTTGAGATATCACTTGAGGAACTAGGATCATAGATTTAAGTTTAGACCCGATCTAATGATATTCGAGGATGGGATAAAGTTAATGAAGGCTTCAGAAAACCTGAGTGTCAGCAAAAACCCTAGCCAGTATGTGAACAAGATTCATATGCTATCTCTTGGATATTTACCTAAAAGTGCCAGGGTGTGATGAAATTTAAAGGAACTTATTGATCAGTGTGCGCCAATCTCTTGGTAAAAGCAGTGGAGCTAGCCAACAAAAGAAATGAAATGTCAAAGAAAATCTCTAAATCCAAAGTCAAATTCCAAATGAGCTTCCACCAATGGCGAGCGCTCCCAAACATTTTCAAAGTGTCCACTTGGACCAAGCGCTAATTAGGACCAAGGAGTCGGGCTGACACCACAAAAAGGGCCCTGCATCATAAGCGATACAAGTCTGGGTGTCGAAGGTATCTTAGATACTCAGAAAAGACACACCCCAGTGTACTCCCAGAAAAACAAGTGCAGACGACTCCAACTCTCTTGACGGACACATTGATCAACAAAATAATATTATACATGTGTTGAGTAAAAGGCACTCGAGAGGTCCCTTGTTCCAATGTGAGGGTGAGAAAAATAGACACAATCCCATGTCCCTCCATCATCTGGCCGTCCATCTACACTTTCAAGTCTGACGAACTAATGATACGGTTGACTGAAGCAAGAATAGACTTATTCCCTAGTATTGAGGATTAGGTCTAGAGGAGAATCTTTGGGACTGGAACTTTGGGTGATGCATCGACTCGGCTCTCATGAAATGCAGTACACTAAATGTCATATCCTTATATTATATGTACAAAAAGAGAGTCTAATAATCAGAGAAGTTGGATTCCTTCTAACTAAGGCTTGGATAAACATGGAATTTTAGGATCACTTAGGTCAAGAGTCTTTGAAAGATCAAGCTTTGAATTTTTCACGCGCACTGTCAGGAATTAATCTGACTCCTTCATTCTTTAGATGCTCAAGGACGAGCATAGTTTAAGAATAGGGGTATGATGAATCTTGTATACATCATGCTAAAAACTCTCTATTAAAACCCCTGTCTTAACTAATCCAGTAAAATCACCTTTAATTCTTTGATTTTATCTTGTACTATATTGTGTATAATTAACCTATAATTATTTGTATTTAATTCCCCTTATTTTTTGTAATTATTTTATCACTCAAAAACCCCTAAAAATTAGGTAGATAAGTTGTCTATAATTCACTGACCCTTAAAAAGATAAAAAAATACAAAAACAAATCAAACCCACAAACTTGGTGTTTTTATCCCCTTAAAAATACCCCCAAAAATAGCTTTTGTATAGTTGACCTCTTTTGACTTTTTGACCAACATGAAAGATGTAGATCTCGTCGAGACGAGAAACTTTCATGTTTTGACTTTTTCCAAATTCGGCCTTTAACTATTTCTTTTCTAATTTTCTTTGTATTTGTATTCTGAATTTTCTCATTGGGCCACGTGGCGCCCTCTGGGCCGTCCACGTGGCCCGCTTCTCTCCTCGCCACCCGGCACTCACCTGACCGTCAGATCCTCTCCTTCCGCCTGCATCTGAGCCCTCCATCCCACCTCAGCACCAGCCCTCGGATCCATCCCCAGTTCAGATCCTCACCGCTACCTAGCGCCTCTTCTCCAGCCATTGGATCGATCTCTCATCCTACGACCCTCAAGCTTCCACGTCACCCCATTCTTTTCCACCGTCCGATCTTAACTCCCAGATCAGATCTAAGCCACCCAACCCCGCCTCATCTACGGCCGTTGGATCCACACCTTATCCTACAGCCTTCATTATGCCACGTCTCCCCTCCAATCGCCACCGTTTGATCAGATCATTGGATCTGATCTTGGCCCTCCGCCTGCGCCCATATCCTAGCCGTTGGATCGAAAGATCCAACGGCTCACCATCATCGTCCTCCTCCGTAACCCCCCTTGCCTCCAGCCGTTTCACCGCAGCACCACCGCACCCTTCCTTTTTTGGCTGATGCCCCGACCATCCCCTCGAGCTCCTAAACGCTCCTCCACGTAGCCCGATCTCCCGCCTTCCTCGCGCCACCATCCACTTCCCTCACCGTTACCCCCCTCTCCATTAATACCCCATTCAAAATCACTCCGCACCTCTGTAACGTCCGACCTTCTTCACCTATAAAACCCCCACCCCCGTCACCGGAAGCCCTGATCCACCATTTCACGGAGGTCCTCCCTAGCTTCCTCCGCCCTCCGGTGACAGCGGAGGGCGGAATTGTCGAGGCGATCATGGCAGCGCCTCCAGGTGCGATCCGTGGCCTCCGGCCACGTTGCGGCAGCCTCTTGTAAGCCGCCGGGCACCGGGGATCGGCCGAACCCGTCGTGCGAAGACCCCTGAGCTCATCGGACTCAAACCCAGGCCGATTCGAGCCTCCAGGTGCGATCCGTGGCCTCCGACCACGTTGCGGCAGCCTCTGGTGAGCCGCTGAGCACCGGGGATCGGCCGAACCTGTCGTGCGAAGACCCCTGAGCTCATCGGAGCTCAAACCCAGGCCGATTCGACCGCCAACTCCTCGCTCCGGCGAGGAGATTTTTATCTTTATTTTTCCTTGGTTTTCTTCGATTTACTCCACCGTCTACAGTCACTGCCACCTTCATCTGACCACCTCCAGACCTTCGCCCCTCATCGATCATCCTCGCAACACCCCTCGCCATCACCCTTCCCTTCTCCACAGTCTCGTCCACCGCCGCCATCTCCTCCTCTGCTCCGGCGAGGAAGGAGCCATGGTCCCCTGCTCCGATCACCTCCCTGGGACTCCATTTCATTCACCTTGCACTCATAACATGCTTCGGCTTTGACTAACCTTGCAGGTATCTTGATTGGCCGGATCTCGCGCCGGAGCTCCTTCGAGCTCCTATATTCCGGCAAGGCTTCATCAAGTTACACTGCCGATCACCCCCGAAGCTTCGTTGGATCTTCAGGACCTCCGCCAACGTGTCCACTCGCTCCTCAGACCTCTGCCTTGCAAGGTGGAGCTCGGCGGATCTCTTCGCGTGTCGTCGAAGCCCCGCCTCCTCCGGTAACTCGCGGCAGAGGAGACGCTACAGCTGCCGTCCGATCTACGTGATCGGGCGGCTATGATGGAAACATGTGTCAGCCCGAGCCTCCTCTCCAGACCAATAGCCTCAGGCAGTCCGAACCAGATCCAAACCTCCCGCAGACGCCACGTGGAACCGAACCCAAGCCTCCTCCCGAGCCTGGCCCCTCGCGTGCGTAGCACGTGAGGAGCTGGGTAAATTGCGAGAATGACCCAGACGTTTCAAGAAATTACATTTTGGTCCCCAGGCACGTGTCCCACGTGCATGCCTGGGTAAATTACAGGGAGGCCCTCCAGGTTTTGAAGAATTTAAAAAAGGTCCCTGCACGCAAATGGGAAAATTGCAAAGGACCCCGGGCGGTTTTCTTTTTTTGCATTTAGGTCCCTCCAGGGACCTAAATGCAATATTTATCCCTTTATTTTATTGCATTTTTATTACAATTATGCCCTTGCACTGTTTTTAGCATAACTTGAGCATCGTAGGTCCAAATTGCATGATTTTAGTGTCGTTTTGATCCTTGTTTTGTCCTCTACATTTTAGCATGCTTACTTGTTTCATTTGACACTGTTTTAATTTAAGTGATATTTTATGTGAAAAATGGGACCATGCTCTACTTGTCTTGCTTGATTTGATGACCGCCTTTTAATGATGTGTTCAAATTGACTCTAATTTATTTCTAAATTGCATTGCTCACATTTTAGGGTATAATTGTAGGTTTTTATTTGACATACTTGTTTTATTGCATATTTTCTCATGCATCTCTTTAATTTGCATAAAAACAAAATAAAAAAATTGCATACATCCTAGCATCGCTTTGCATTGCCTTATAAATTGCATATGGACCTGAAATTGAGATTAAATCACATTGAGTTTCATGAATCAAAATTCAATGCACACTTTAGGCTACCGTATCCCTGTGTTCGACCTTGGTAAACTTACCAAGTAAAATATTCCACAACATTCAAAGATTGTGGTTTTTGCTGACCCAAATTCGGCTCCTAAGCTACAGCTTAATTCCACATATTATAGAGGTGAATTTGACGTTCATCAAATGATCGGCAATATCGCACGAGGGTTACGTGAAGGAGACGGAGGAGTGGGCTACGTGGATAAGCGTTTCATGCGGAGGGGGTGGCTTGTGGTGCCTTCCAAAATTGGAAGGGGGCGACACGTCGGAGAGGGTAACGGCTGGGCTCGGAGTTAGACGATGAGCATCAGCCGTTGGATCTAGTGATCCAACAGTTTGGAGGAAGACGCTAGTGGATGGTTGCGATCAGATCCTTAGGATCTGATCGAACGGCTGAGGTTAAGGCGTGTATGAGCGGCAGAGATTGGAGGAATGAGTTAGATCCAACGGTCTATGATGAAGGGATGATGTGGAGCATGGTAGATCATAGGATATGAATGGGATCGGGCGGCTGAGGTGAGGGGCGACGTGGCGTGAGGAGAACTATTGGATAGGGAGTGGAATCTACGGCTGTGGATGAGGCGCGAAGTAACGGCGAGGATTCGATTTGGGGGTCAGATCTGACGGCAGGGAGTGGGCGAAGGATGAACGGTGGAGATGGAGGTGGGATGAAGAGGATCCAACGGTTCGGACTAGCGCCGGGTGGCAAGAGAAGAGGCGGGCCACGTGGTGGCTCCAGAGAGCGCCACGTGGCCCAATCAGAAAATTCAGAATATAAAAACAAAGAAAAATATAAAAGAAATAATTAGAGGCAAAATCAGGAAAAAGTCAAAACATGAAAGTTGCTCGTCTCGACGAGTTCTACAAGTTTCATGTTGGACAAAAAGCCAAAAGAGGCCATTTGTACAAAAAGTATTTTAGGGGTATTTTTAAGGGGCTAAAAACACCGAATTTTATCTTTTGATTTGTTTTTGTATTTTTTGATCTTTTTAAGGGTTAGTGATGTTATGGACAACTAATCTACCTAATTTTTAGGGGGGTTTTGATGAGAGAAATAAATAAAAGGAAAATAAAGGACATTAAATATAATTAATTAAGGTTAATTATACACAATATATTACAAGATAAATGTACAGAATTAAGGGAGATTTTAATTGGATTGATTAAGCCAGGGGTTTAATATGTGATTTTTAGCATGATGAATACGAGATTCATCAGGGGGTACCCCTTACCCCATTCTTTCTCTTTCTAAGTGGGTCCCATATTTTCCCTTTTTTTGATATATTAAATAAATTAATTTTATTCCATCTATTCCAATAAAAAATAAGATATTATACCATCATATCATCTAAAAATTATAAACTATTCCACTTCTACTCACTTTTTCAAACTCCAATACAATCACATAACAATAACTACTTACTTTTTCAAACATCAATACAATCATATCACAATAAACCCACTTCTAACCCACCCCCAATTTAACCCTTTATCCAAACACCAAAACCCAAAAACGGATTACCTGCTACCAGTTTAACCCACCTAAACCCACATACCAAATACACCCTTAGGGTAAAAGAGCCCTAAGTATAGGCAACGAAAGAAGTGATGAAACTAAATAAAGAAAGAACACTCGGATAGCCCACCTCTCCTATACTTAGGATGAAGTACGTATTAAGCAAGGCAAACACACGGAATGGGGTGGATGAGAAAAATGGTAGATGGTAGGAAGAAAATGAAAGTTGATATACAAAGTGGAGGCCGACCGAGATCAAGAAGGTAGAAAGCGGACCTTCTTGAGGAATGGATCGAACAAGATGTAGGTCAATATTAGGATCATCAGATGACATAAACCAATCAGGATCAACCTGATGATGATCCTCAGCAGCCCCAAAATGGAAAAGGCATGAACTGGTCGGTGGAAGTAGTGTGGTCAGGTTTGACCTGTGGAGTTTCATAGGTCAAAATAGAAAGGCAAAAACTCATTAGTGGAAGTAGTAAGGTCAAATACAACCTGGGAAGTCTGACAAATGTAATGAAAAGGAACAGACTCGTCTATACAAGTAGTCAGGTCAAGTCCATCCTGAGAGGTCTCTCCTACGTCTGCCCTCAGCACTAAGGTGTCTACGATGTAAATGTTATGGATTTCATCTATGCATCGCCACACACTGGAAGAGGGAACTCCAAGGTTTATGCTTTCTGAGTCTTCCTCCATGAAGAGGAATTCTCTAGTCTCAGTCTCATTCGTAACAAAGCAAACCTCTCGGGTATCAACAGATAGGTCATAGTCCTCGAGGACAGCTAACATAGGCACACTCTCGTCAGATGTGGGTCTCTGGTCAGTGGTAGGTGTGGTGATCACGACAACACTCTCATCAACAGAATGAAAGTGAATCTCTCCATATTCATAATCAATAACGACTCTCGCAGAGGCGAGAAAAAGTTGTCCTAGGATGATCGGAGGATGCTTCATAGGGGTGGAGGTCTCCATGGGCAATACGACAAAATCAACAGTGAAGCTCATGCTCTGGATCTGAATGATGACGTTCTCTAGAATACCCCTTGACCTCTTTATTGATCCATCAACGAACTGGCAAATCATCCTGGTTTTCTTGAGAAACCCTTAATGAAGAGATTGTACCAACGAGAAGGGTATTATATTGATCGAAGCATCGCCATCAAGGAAAGTATGGTCACAAGAATAGTCAGAAATGGTGCATCTCACAAGAGGTGTAGCAGTGTTCCTTTTCCTATTAGATGGACGGTGGGTGATGGCGTGGGCAGTGACCATGGTCAGAATGTTACTCAGATCTGCTTCTTTGCTTTGTTTTCTTGGGCTTGGGTGCATACAATTGGGTCATGGTATGGCAAAGTGGGTCCTTAACAATACCACGAATAATTACCACAACTTCAGGAATGGTCAACATTTTTTTAAAATTTTCCATCTCTTCCATACAAGGGAAGAGATCAGAATCATCATCTACACAAGGATGGTTAACATCAGTCTGTAAATGTCATCCTAGGGGGCAAAGGTGGGGACTGTGATGTATGTATGTATGTATGTATGTATGTATGTATGTATGTATGTATGTATGTATGTATGTATGTATGTATGTATGTATGTATGTATGTATGTATGTATGTATGTATGTATGTATGTATGTATGTATGTATGTATGTATGTATGTATGTATGTATGTATGGACATAGGATATGGAATAGGTGACCTCTCCTCATAAGCTGGCTTGACAAGGTGTCTCCCAGAATATTTTTGTATTTTTAGGTTTTTCTCATTTTGTTATATTTTTTATGATTGCAATATCTCATAGGCATCCTCAAATGAATCCATGAAATCAGATGGTGAAGCGGAAATGTAGCTCTTATTTATGTTAGTGAGGCCATATATCCTCTAATTCAATTGCTCCATTAACCGGGTCATGTACTCAAGAGCAGTATCCATGAGATGTGACTTTAGCAGCTCAGTCTCAGGTGGGTGAGATGGTGGGAAGTGTGAAGGTGGTGGTGGGAAGAACTCCAATGCCTGAAACTGTGGATGGGTGGATATGTACAAAAAGAAAAGTTAGGAGAAAGGTTCTCCTGAAAAATGGAGATGGACCGACTAGAGAGGAAGAAGGATCCACAAAGGTCAGATAAAAATTACTTCAGTCAACCATCTCTAAAACAAGAGGTGGGGATTAGGAGAGCACGAAAGTCAAGTCAAGAGATGTAGGAAAAAGGTGCAAATGTGCATAGAAGATCTACTATGCATACAAACAAACACAAATATAAACAAAAAAACCATCAATTCACCAACTCGAAACCATGATGATTAGGAAAGTTCGGTCTTTTATCTTGTCATTTTTTAGAGTTAATTGAATTTCACTAAGTTATATTAGGCCTGAGATTGGGGTACTAATCCTTAGCATGTACTTGTCAAGTATAAAATGCGAATACAATGAGGGGAACACTCTCTCCAAGATAAGGATTTTTCTTTTCGATTTTAGGGTCGAGTAGAGTTAGTAGTCCCAATTTTATCGGTTATCACTTTTTTGGATTTTTAATAAAAAATACATGAAACCTATAGAGGTATCAATTCATCTAGAATCCCAGGTGGTCAAAATCAGAGGGAAAGAGTCGGAAAATCAATGTAAGCGAAAATCAATGATGCATGCAAAGATAGATGGTGCTCATCTTGCCTCCAGCTCTCTTCGTGTAGGATGCTAAGCGGAACTGAAACCTACTCTATATGCAATGCAAGCCAATGAAATCGCCCTAGAACAGAATATGCTATTAGCATGAAGAACAAAACGCTAAACATCTAGAAAGGAACTAAAGGGTTCGATCTTGGATGCTCCTCAGTGCCCACCATAGTGGGTCCTGCAAACGTTATACGGAGACCTCTCGCAGCATGCAGTTCCAAGTTTAAGTGAGGAGAAATTAAATTTGACTAGATCCAAAAGCGAACTATGGGTACATGCAAATTAATTAGATCTTTGGACCTACTCTATCGAGCAAACAAATCCTAAACTAGGGCTCAATCACACAAAAAAATAAAAAGAAAGGAGTGAAACAAATAAAAAGAAAAGCGATGAAAATGCGAATAACACGACGAGGCCCCCAGGTGAACAATCACCCGGGCAATGGACCTCGTAAAGTGAAGTGTGAATGTCCAAGTCCACAATTATTACAAATTATTTTACATAAATAAAAAGAGAAACTCTCTCTCACAAAATAAAAAAACTAAAAGAGGGTTGCTTTGTCTCCTTCTCTCCTTGCTTCTTCCTCTTGCTTGCTTCTAGTCAACTCGGGTGTGTCAACTCCTAAGAAGTTGTCGTTGCTGGTTAGTACCTCGCAAGAAAGATCAACAAGAAAATAAGTCGTTAGAACAATAAAATAAATATCAAAAAGAAATAGTAGGAAATAAAAGAAAAATAATGTACAAAATGAATGTTACACTCCGTTGTTTTCCGACAATAGTGCCATTTGTCGAACATGGTTTTTCATGGGTCTAATATGTCCTCATAAGGCGAAGACAACATCGTTGTGGCGATCCACAAGAAACCCCGATTCTAAAAACAATTAAGCCATAGTATAGATCAAACGATGCAAAATAAAACGTGGAGTTAAAATTTAGTATAACTCTAGAAAATGTGTGTATAGGTGCAAGTGTGTAAAATGGCAAACACTTGAAGACAAGTTGGTGTAGCAGGTATATTATCTATAAATAAATAATGAATAATATAGGGTGTATTTGGTACAAATTTCTACTCAAATAATAAATGTAATGTCTAGGTTAAAATAAATAAAATAATTCCTTTTTTATATTTATATTTTTTATTGGATTTTAAATTTTATAAATTTCATTTCTTTTTTTACAATTTTCTGATTTTAAAATTACTTTTTCTTTTTAATATATAATTTAGATATATATAAACTATAATATATATATACTATAGGGCAATATAATTATAAATACACCTAAAAAATAAAAAATTACAGAAAAAGTTTTGTGTTTTATACATTTTTCTAATGTTTTAATTATTTTTAAGGAATTTTTGCTAATTTTTAGGTATTTTTAAAGTTCAAAATATACGAAATCAAGGAGTTTTTAATTATATTGAATTATTTTGGAGTTTAAAAATATCTAAAGCCTCAAATTTTTTCAAATCTATTTTTAATATGGAATAAAAAATTAAAAGAAACTTCAAAAATAAAAATAAATATTTTTATATTTATAATTTTTTTGATTTTTTTAAGAATTTTGGAGCTTTTTAATTTTTAATGATTTTCTTTTTCTATTTTAAGGATTTTTGGTCTGGAGGAACAAAATACAATAATAAATAAATACTACTTTTTGGAATTTTTTTATACAATTTTATCTTTTTTGGATTTTTTTTAAGTAAATAGAAAATAAAACGTGCACTTTTGATTTTTAATAAATAGGAAATAAACCTAAAAATGTGAAATAAAAATATAAAGTGAAAAATTAAGCTAGCATGCGGAAATTCTTATTTTTTGTATGTTTTTGTGCATGGATGATATTTTTAGAAATTAGAAAGCAACTACTACAAAAATTGCATGAACTAGTAAGGGTATATTTGCAATTAAAATAGAAGTCAAGGGTTGTTGTGCAAATAACCCAAAAGTTTACAATTAATATCTGAATTTTAAATATTAAAAGCCAATTACAAAAAGCCGCAAGGGCTTCCACGCAAAATGCTTAGCTCACATAGGACTACACGTGAGTTGAGCTGGATTGGACCCAAATGTAATATGCAAAATGCTTAGGGGTATTTTTGCAAATATCCCACAAAATATGGCACAATTAAAATATTATAGGGCTAAACAAAGAAAATCAGGATTAAGTATGAAAAATCCCCCAAAATAGGCGCCCGATCGTGTGGCTCAGGTTCTTTCACTTGACACATCGAGTTCTCGTTGCACGATAACACTTCAGCCGTAGGCAGTTGAGATTAGACCCCTACATGGAATTCGGCGGTAGAGGCTCTACGAATCCGACGACACATGTACAATCTGGAAGGCTGATCTTGATCGAATGATGGGTGAAGATGGTGGAGGAACTGGGGAAGAACTCGTCATTGGCGAGTTTCGATTCGAAGATGCTCAAGCCTCCAACCACCTGCAGCACCGCCGAGGGTCGCTTCTTTCTCCTACAGACTTCACGCTTCTCTTACAGCCTACAAACAGGTCCAGAGCTCACTGATCGAGCCCTGGAGGTCGATGCATCCAGCGAACGACCTGGGGCTTCGTTCTAGAATAAATTGGGGCTCAGATGCCCCCTTCAAGACATGCAGAAAAGCTAGAAATATCCGTGATGCGTCGGTGGAGGCCTTGACCATTATTTGGTGGTGACTTGAGGTGGAGATGGTGCGGGCGATGAGGTCCGGCTGTCATGGAGGAGTTGGACCTCGATTTTCAGATCTTGAGTAGATCTAGTGAGTATGATGGGTTGTGGAGGTGGAGCAACAGTAGGGAAAGGAGGTGGGATGACTGGTGAGTGTCGAAATGGTGAGAAGACAGTGGAATAGAGATGTCTGGAGCTTTAGATCTCCTGCTAAGCTAAGATATAATCCTAAGTTAATGCGGGTAATTAAAACCTAAACTAAGAAAGGAAATGCAATGTGGGAAGAAAATGCAAGTAAAAGACCTAAGAAACTGATCTCGCACGTCTGGAGATCGAGAGGTGGAACCTCTGTGGTAGAAGACCACCGGAGATGGTGGAACAAGACTTCGATCTGCTCCTCCTCGATGCGAGCCCGCTATGTCACTATCACTAATGTGGAGAACATGAATGGGTCCGAGGGGCTAAGAACGGGGAAGAAATGGACAACCTTTAAAAAGGGGCAGATGAGGTGATTTGATACAGTGAGATGGAGTGAACTTTGTTGGAAGGTGGCGAGCGAAGGACGGAGTATGTGATGCAGACGATGGTCCAACGTGGATCAGGGTGGTACGAGGAGTAGGATTGGTGAAGAGCGTGAGGGAGAAGAAGATATAGCGGAGGCACGAAAAGGGGGAGATGATGGGTAGGTCACATGTCTAATAGAATCAGAAGGGGAGAGAGGATAGTTGACCTGGATCAATTGTCGGAGGGCCCTGGTTGGTCCACGTGGACCAACAGGAAAAACGAAATAATAAATTGTTTGTAAAATCAAAAATAATAAATAAATGGATTAATTAAATTAAAGTTATAAAATAAAAGTTGTTTATTATTTTATGTAGTATTTTTATCCGCTTTTTATTTATTTTTATGTATTAGTTAATTGCAAGTTATTATGTACAAGTATAATCATATGTATATTTACCTATATATTGTATATTTTTATTTCTATTTTGTATTTTATTATTTTATTCACATAATTTATATTTATAAATTATTTAAATACACTTAAATATATTTTTATAATATTTTTCACTTGCACACTTATTTAGATATAGATATAAATTATATATGTATATGTGTAGTATACTAATCTATGTATTTTATACCATTATTTATTTTAGTATATTTTCAACGGTTTTATTTTATTTTCATAATGTACATATAAAATAAATAATATTTACAAAATTACAAAAATATAAAATAATAATAAAATATAAGAATAAATAAAATGAATATTTTATTCAAGTATATTGGACAATAGGGTTCCAAAATCTAACTTTTGCATCTTAAATCCAATTAAATGAAACAACTTCATTAAATAACTAATAAAAAGTTATATGCAATTAAAGTGATTTTGCTGCATTTTGAGTTCATATGGGGAAATATGGGTCTGGTAAGTTTGGGTTTTGGGTTTTTATTCAGAGTATAGAATGAACACTGTATATTATTTTTGTGTGATATTAATTTTGTATTTTCTAATGTATTTTTATATACAACTTTTGTGTACAAAGTTAATTGATTTGATGAGTAAATAATACAGAATAAAATAGGTCCCAAAAATGTATTATTGAAGAATAAATAAAAATGGTTTTATTGTGTTTTTGACCCTTATCTCCCCCTAGTTTATTCCTTGTCGACCAAATCAATTCTTGATTTGATCTCGTGGTTTAGGGTCATAAAATACCTTTGGTATTTTATTTCTTTTTTTTTCTTTTCTTTCCTTTATTCTTTAATTTTGGCTTTAAATACAACATTTTTATACAATATTTATACAATAAATAATGAATGTTAGTTTAGGCAAAATAATGATATTTACATGCATTTAGCTAAGGAATGAAGGCCAAAATGAAAGAATAAAGGTGATGAAATAGAGATTCATCACTATCTCAGCTCTCAACTCGTCCTAGACTTTAAATTATTGTTGAAGTTATACATTCATCTACTGCAGTGTGTCTAAGATCCTTGCAGTCACATCTGATCCAATATCCGGACTGTCGTCTGTTGATATCTCCTCAGTATTTCTCTCCTCAACCGATACCTTTCCTCTTACCATGGTATCAATCAACTGCTTAGGAAAGGAAAAGACCTCGTAAGCACTCAGTGAAAAACATGTAGGAGAAGAAGGAATGTCGAGGTGAGGGTTGTCCTCCACTAAAGGGTTGGGACAAAAAGAAGTCTATGTCTGACGAGCCTCATGACTAGGTGAAGTGACTCAAGAAGAGAGTCATCCTGAGTTTGATGTATGCGTCATGGTAGAAGATCGATGGCCCACGAAGTCTGAGCGTAAAGACACTCAACACGTCATCTTGATGCCAAGAGAATACGGAGTAGGAACATGATATCGAAACAAAAGACAGATGGAAGGCGTGTAAGGCATGGAAGCACGCGCACACTACAAACAAACACAATAGCAAACCCCCAATTCACCAACTTCACACAACTATGACCGTAAGAGTTTGGTCGTTTATCTTTTTAGTTTTAAAGTTAAGTGATTCAAGCATTTATTTATAACAGACTCACGGGTGATGTTGCCCTATCGCCAAACATATGTCTTCATACTCCCCCAAATAGTGGAAACATATGTCCGAGCAGCTGGGTTATATCAGATCCAAAGGAGAATGTGAAGTAGAGTACACCAAAACGACTTTATATGGTCGGAGGCAAGTGCTTGCAGTTGCGACTGTGTACTGAAAGGTGATACACAAGTACTTAGGGCACAAGTTCAGGGATTTTTGGCTCTAATCCTTAAGGCTACGTCCTCACCTGCTCTGTTTGGAGGTAAGTACCTGCAACAATGAGGGGATTGCTCTCCCAAAGTAGTTAAGTCCATTTTTTATTTTTAGGTCAAAGCTTCACAAGTTTTTTTATTCTTAGGGTTTCACTTTTTTGGTATACAAATCTATCATGAAGTCAGTTTTCTTTATTAGTGAAGAATGTGTCATAGTGAGGGAGAATCACATAATGCAACGAAAAATCATGATGCATGTGAAGATAGAAGCCATACATGTCTCCAGCACTCTACATACAAATGATCTAAACAAAAATGAAAACCTAATTCCAATGCATGCGAAAGTCGATAAAATCGCACCTTAGCAGATAACTCTAATGTAAGAATGAATTGATTTTCAAAATCACTTTGCCTAAGGTTGTATTAAAAAAGTGGGTTTTAATTTAGACATCTAATCAAGCAGGCATACACCCCTAAGCTCCACGAAATCTCGAGAAATAAATAAAAATTTGGGAAACCCGAAAAGCGTGGTGAGGTCCCCCACGTGCACCGACACTTGGCGAAAAGGCCCGGAGAAGAAGTGTTGAAGTCCAAGTACAAATCAAGATATCCTCAGTGGATCCTTTTCTACAAAATGGAAAACGGGCAAGTGCACCTTCCTCTCTCACAAAAATATAAAAACATGCAAAGGCCTTGCACTCTAAAGAAAACAAAAAGATAATGTCTCTAAAAAAGTTCGGCTGACTCGCCCTGCTCCTCTACAACTGACTCGTAGAGAAAGAGCCCAATCTCTACTCTCTCTACTGAATCGGGTCCCAAAGAAGCCGGATGATCTTACAGGCCCTGTACTACACATATGCACACAAAATAATAAAAGAAAATAAGAACAAAAATCAATAGAAAATTGAGAGAAATCGAAAATCAAAAATAAAATCAAAATAGACGAAAACTGATAAAACTAAGAAACGAAAGAAGAAAACACATTCAAACAAAAGATAAGAAACCAATAAAAACAAGAAGAAAGAAAAACTACAAAATAATGTATCAAAAACTAAATATGACTAATGTCTCCCAGGCAATGACACCATTTTGATGAGCGCTCTTCCCTTCATGACTAATTAATGAAAATATCGGTTGTAGTATCCGTGAAAGAAAAGAGTGTCTCGATCAAACAAAATTCCGAGAATAGATAGAGAAAATATAAAATATGAATAAAAGAATAGAAGTCTCCCTATCTCCGTTCACTAGAGATTAACCGGTAAGTGTCCCTAGATCGAACACAATGAGGCAAAGAGTATACTCGGATTTCAAGATTGATTGTTTTTGTGTTTTATTTTTTTCTTCTTCAAAAATCTTTTTTCATGGTCTTATTTTTTATTTTTATTTGATTTCTTGTTTTTAAAGATTTTTATTCTATTTTATTTTGTAATTTTTACTTTATTTTAAAATATGATTAATTTTGGGGAAAATAGTGATACTATATAATAGGTGGAATCTAGGGTAATGTACTATCCTAATATAGTGGAGACAAAAAGGAAAAAGAAGATGATTTTTTTAATTTTCGCAAAGAGAAAATATATTTTGCAATATAATATACTATATAGTAGATAGGTGGACTATAACAGATGTAATACTATATAATAGGAATGAAGACGAAAAGAAAAGCGAGCAACGATCTCGAAAACACACAAAAAGAAATTCAAATCAAGACAAAGTTCGGAGAATCAAAACAAATCAACGATGCAATGAAATTCCATGAAAAATACATCAAAATCATGCTAGGGTAGTTGAGAAACCACCCTATAAAATTTGATAAAAAAATGATGTCTAGTTAGTGTCCAAATATGTCAATGTGTCCAGGGGTACAACTAAAAATAAAAAATATAAAAGTCTTGCAGTTCAATCCCTGATCATGGACTAAAAAGTGAAGAAAATTAATTTTTCTTACAATTAGATCCCCGTACAAGGACCTAACTGCAAACAATGGAAAAGTTGACAGCGATTGCAGATATCAGAACTTGATTGAGCTTCTACTACTAACTTTCCATCGATTGGAGATGAATGGCTGTGTTTAGATCATGCGACGCGATCTTAGCCATTGATTGTGGACAGGTGTCACCCATATTACTCCAGTTGTTCTTGAGGATCTTCCCCAATCCTAGAGAAAAGGTGGCGACGATTGGGCTTCCGGTGACTCCGGCATCGATTGTGGTGGCTGGCAGTTGTCTAAATTGTCTCTGCCGGATCGAAGGTAGGGCCAGAAGGCGCCTCCCCCTTCGAGCTTGCCTACTACAAGGTGGTGCGATGAAGGATGAATATCAAGTGCTAGGATTTCAGGTCAGAGATTCTTCCAGTTCTTGCACCAGTTGCAACTGAGCTCCAGAAGCGTCAAATTGATGAGGCTCCAGCTCCAGGTAGTTCTAATGATTAGCTCCAGCAGAGATATCAAACTGCAAGGAATGATTGGGCTCGATTTAATAGGAATCGACCCGGAAGCGATGTGTCTTTGCGCAACAGAAGATGGGTTCATAATGAAGTTTTCAAATCAAATTTCCAAAGACTCAATTCAAATTGGGAAAAGGTTTCGATTGGAATCAATGATATGTGATTAGGGTGGCTAAGGATGGTAATTAACAACGCTAAAACGGTGGCAAAATTGAGAATGGAAATAGGATGAAGGAGGAATACCTGGGAAGTAGAGGTTGTCAGAACCTATGGTTGTAGCTCGAGGGTCGGTATTTTCCCAAGCTTCACGTGACGACGGTGTCACGATACAAGGCGGACACACCTTGGAACTCTCCACCGAAGATCCTTCTTCCCCACGGAGGTTTCTCCACCATCGACTGCCACCCGAGGTGGCTGGCACAAGGCTAGGAAGGTGTAAGGTCCAGTCAATGATTATGCTTTTAGAGGAGTTGAGTTAAAATGATGAAGTTCATGGATTTAAATAGGGAAGATGGTGACGGGATGGATTAGACCTAATGGGTAGTGTGGATTAAGGTTATTAGGGGAATAGGTTTGACGATTTAGATTAGGGTTTGGGTGTAGGATCAGGGCGGAATAATTAGGTGAAGAAAAGGCATTCAAACAGAAAACGTCCAGTTCTTCAATATGAAGAAACATTGTGGTGCTGACACATGTCAGCACCACAATATTCCAGAAGTATAATTACATTATAAAATAGATATTAAATAATAAATAGAATTTTTTTAAAAAAAATGTAAAAATGAAAATTATAGATAATATCTAATTTATGATATGTTATATATATAAATAATATATATTTTAGGATATATAAATAAAATATTAATAAATACATATAGTATGCCTTATAAATAACACATACATTTTTAATTCAATAATTTAATAAATAAATTATCATTTTTATATTTAGTTAATTGATATAGCAATAAATTAGTGTTGTGTGAAATTTAACAAATTTTAATAATTTAGTTTACATAGATAAATAAATACAAGTATATACACTGTAGTTCAAATTTGCCTATTTCTTTTAGGGTTTAAGATTTATTTAAAATATTAAATAATGATTTTTTGAATTTTATTTTATTAATAAATACAAGATCAAGAAAATAATTAGAATTTATCAAATCATTTATACTATAAGTAATATGTACACAATAAGATAAATAGCCTAGAAACACAGTTATCATTAAGTCCAAAAAATGACCTTTTGCAAACGGATTTCGTTTTCGATGAAATCACATTCATTAATTAGATAAATTTATTTTATGAACTTTAAAGATGAGTAGAGTGAAATTGGAGTTCGTGTGAAGAAGTTATGGGGTTTGGAAGTTAGAAAATTGAAAATTTGTAACTCATATTTCTTGGCATATTTACGTGTTGTAATTCTTTTATTTTTATATTTTATATACATTTTTATAAACACGTTAGTTAAAAAATTAGTAAAAAAACATGTTACCATATGAATTAACTAAAATTAGATGAAGACTGTATATATAATAAATAAATAAATGGAATTATTATATTGTCTGCATGGTTACTTATTTTTGTTATTTTCCCTTATCTCCCCCTACTTTATTGTTTGTAGACCAATTCATACTGACTTGATCTTGAGGGTTAGGTTATATAAATATATTTTATAGTTATATTTATATATTATTAGACATCTTGTATAATATATACATATTTTGTTGGATGTACGAGCCCACGATGAGCTATTATGCAATAAATGTTATCGCATATATCATTCCCTAATCTGAAATGAAGAATAATTTCATATTTACAGTATTCCTTTCTTTATTTTTACTTTTATTTTTCTTATTTCTTTTTAATGCAATAACTTTTTCTTTCACAAATATCACAAATAATTCTCAGAAATAAGCATATTGATATCTTGAATTAGTAGCAATAATAAGTACAGATATATACTTCATATATGAGCGCATGCAATTATATCACATATAGCACATGTGAATAAGCAAATAATATCACATAATAAATATCATCAGAGTTGTCGCACGGCAAAAGAATTCTGGCTCTTGTCAAAGAAATATGAAGACTAGAAGGTGATCGAACTCTTCTTGCCATATAGATTTCTTACACAGAGATATACTTGGAACAATTTCTCCTCAAAATATCGAAGAAATCGATGAACGCACGCACGAGAGAGAGAGAGAGTTGTAGAATATCACTTAGAGAGAATTTCTTTGAGAATGAGAGTGATTGTTTTAAGAGTTGTGTTTCCAACAATAGTATGCAATCCCTTTTATATGGTTCAAGAGTAACAGAGCCTTTGGATACATAATAGCAAGAACTCAATGAAGATTTTCAAGTTTGATCGATCATTGCAATTGGTTTATTGACGAGGATTGACCATTCCAAGGTATTGGTCGATCATTTGATGACTGTTGGAGTGCATGTAGTTCAAATTATGATCGATCAACAAGTAGGTTTGGTTGATCACAATATGGTCAGTAAAAATAGTCGGTCAATTAATGTATGGTCGATCGATATTAAGATTTGATCAATTATAAGTAAATTCTTTGACTTGTTTTGATTTGGAAAGTTATGAGGGTAAGCTGAGGTTACAACTTTCACCAAAAAAACATTATAAATAATGCAACAAGAACTTTAGAATAACATGAAGACTTTTATAATTTTGCAACTTGTTAATTGAAGTCCTCTTTTGAAAGCTTCTTTACTTAAGCAAATTGTAGTCCCGCAAACATCGTACACATGTGAGAGACTATGATATATGTGTGTGTCATATTTAAAACATCTTTGAGAATAAGGAACTAACAAGGCATAAATATGTCATAATGGTATCATATCATCGGGGAAGAAGGCAACAATTTTTAGCAGTCAAACATCAGTTTAAGTGTGCTCTAAACTTGAAGTCTTTGAATCGCAATCATGTCCTCTAAAAGGGTAAACCAGTCAGCAATGAGTTATTTTTGCACTGCTACCCTCACATGTTTTGATAATTATGCCAAGGACCAACCTGATAGCTATTTTAACTTGTTTTTTTGCATTTAAGTCCCTAAAACTTTATGTATTTTTTATTTTAATAATTTTGAATATTTTTTGCATGAATGTTTTTTGGAATATTCTATTAGAAACCTATTGCATAATATTTTCTTAGATATTTCTAAGTTTTCTTTATATTTCTTTTATCTTCCTTTATATTTTTTTATATTCTGATTCAAAAATTCACATATTGTTAGGATAGCAATGTTTTAGGTTCAAATAATTTCGAAGCATATGGCTTAGATAATAATGAAATTGGAAATTAAGCTTACCTGATTTCATTATCATTTGATCCTTTAGTGAAAAAACCAAGAATAATAAAAATCCACAAAAAATACAAAACTTGGCATTTCCCCTAGATAGATTTTTTTATTCCACTACTTATCTGCAATTATTACATAGTTTGATTTTTTAAAAGACTTCCTTTACTCAGTTTAATTAAAAATACTAAAAAATCTAAAAACAAATAAAATAAACATAATAAATACTGACCTCCGAAAAACTCCTAAAAAAGAGTGTACTACTACTAGGAATGCAAACATATATGGATATATCTGTTTTCAATCCGCCATAGTATCCATTTTATACAAATTTTGACATTCGTATCCATATCAGTTTTAAAATAGATAGGAATACATATATCACTTCGATATTTGCAAACATCAATATATGTATATTTGTTTTCATATATACATATACTTATAGTTTTTTTAACCATACATACCATAATTTTATACCTTTTTCACCATACTTAGTATAATTATTATGATATAACCAAATTTAGCATAACTAAACCAGATGTATTCCATCAAATACATCTAAATTTAAGATAATTTATAGGATCTTTCTAATATTATTCGTATGCAATTAGCAACTGTTTTACATCCATTCATTTTTTAAGGACATGGTAACATATTTTTCATATCTGTCAATATCCATATCCTCATCTACATGCGTATTTGGAAATGGATAATGATATTGTAACACCTATATCCATAAATGTATCTACCTGTTTGCTTACCTAACTACTACCTTATTAAATATTGATCTTCAATAAAACTTCCACTTAAAATTTTCATTTTGTTTTTTATAATCCAAAATTCTTTAAATATTTACAAAAATCAAATAAAATCACAATGAATTAGAAAAATAAAACTAAAAAATAGCTTTTTCCTTGCATAGTGTGATATAGATATATTAGCCATCGATAATCTATAGGGCTAAAAAACTTAATTCCTTTCTCTAAACTAGTTTTTAAAATCACAATTTTCATCTTTCGACTATTGAAAATATAATAATATAAAAATTTGAGAAAATTTCTCAATATACTAAAAAGAAAGTAAAAATAATTTACTTTGACTTTTTATGATATTATATCCCTTAAATAATTCAAAACCCATAAAATAGATAAAAAAGGAAATCCTTTAATAGAAGCTCATAAAACTAATTAATATTCATAGAATTATAGAGTAAATACATAATTAAAATAATAATTAAGATATAAATATCGAACAATGTAAAGAAATAAAAGACTTAGAACCCCATCAAAATAAGAAATTCTTATTTACTGAAACACATAGTCAAAACTACAAAACTCACTGTAAAAGATAAAAAAAGATAGAATAACTTATACACTACATGCTTTACACATCCCTAATGCTTTATTCACTATAAAAGACAAAACTCACTGTAAAAGACAAAAAAAGATAGAATAACTTATAACTTATACACTGTGTGAATAATATGCTTTATTCACACATCCCTAAAATAAGGGCCTGTTTGGTTGCTGGGTTGGGTTGGGGTACACTGGTGTACCCTTCCTTCCAACCCTCTCAATCCTCCTCAGTTTACTATTCACAGGGGTACAGTTTACTATTCACAGGGATACCCCAACCCAACCCAACCCAGTCCAACCCAGCAACCAAACAAGCCCTAACTATACGGTTGCCTCCCCCCTCCAATTTTTAAATTAGATCACAATCAAATAAAAAGAAGTTTAGGGTGATACAATTGACAAATCAAAAGGCATTCAACAACAAAAAAATCCCAAAAATCGATGTGAGGTAGTTTATTAGTTCTTCTTGATCCCTTTTTTTGTTTGGTATACATACATATAAGTGAATATAATTTGGGTAATTTAAACTGTATTTAATACAAGTGTTTATTTTATGAATCGAAATTTGTTAATACTTTCCTTATAATATTTTATAATAAAATTATTTTTGTACATGCTAGCTTCTAATATCCAATGAAGTTATTACCGAGTAATCAGACCATGTAAATGGGGTCCAATTTCCCCTGAAATGGGACCTTCACAGATTGATTATACTACTATACAAGGATACAACCATGACAAAGGTATCCATTTTTATGAAATCTATGCATAAATTGCAACGATTTGATTAATTCGCTCATCAATTTATTACAAAACCTATGCACAACTGAAAACATTCAATCTATCCAAATAAAAACTATGACAAACATTTTCTCAATATATCCCACCTTTTATGGATCATCTTTATAACTAGTTGATCAACTTATACCGTTCTCATAATTTGAATTTTGAATTATTTTCTATTTTAGAATACTTGACTATGAAAATATCACTTTTTTTTATTAATCATCCGCCTTCCGATCAAACGACCTTTGTCTATGTTCTGGAACTTTTACACTTCCTGATCGATCATTATACTAAATAAATCGGTAACTTTGCCATCTTGATCAATCAATTTATTGTGACTGACTGAGCACAATCTTTTTAAGAAAGTTTTTGAGGTTGATTCCTTTTAGGACACGGCTTTGTCATCTATAAATGGCTACTATTGTGGTTTAAATGTACTCTCATCATGGAACGAAATATTGTGATATCGACATGGGACCGATATGGGCATCGATATGGTGATATATCCTGATTTCCAGGCATTTTCTTCACAAAGGCTCATCGATATGGGCGATATTTCGGTGATATACCGTCGATATATCATCGAAATATCGTATCGATACGATATCGAAACGATATCGATATCGATACGGCCTTCCATGACTCTCAGCACATTCTTTTACACATGTTACAAGAAAAGGAAGAAATATTTGCACTCTTTCCACTGCATTACAAAGTTCTCTCTACCTAAGTTCTTACGAGATTGCTTGTTGCGTTAGTATCCATCTTTCTACTGTTACAAGAGAGTTATTTAGCAAACTTCGTTCATTCTGATTGTAGTTTCTCAACAATCTCAAATATTAGCATTTAGATTTTTGCTATATTATTATAATATATCTTTTGAATATTTTTTAAATTAAACGAATATCTTAACTATTTAAGGATTATTGTGAGAGCGGTCTAGTTATTCACATGTAAATAACACATACAATAGAATAGTTGATGGCATTATTGACCAATAATCCTTAATTGATATATTTAGGTCATGGTTTTTACCTAGTTGGGTTCCCGTGTTAACACAATGTACACCACTGATTGATTCTTTTCATCATCAATTATTTATTTTTCAACATTTTTGTGAGATGTTTGTACGAGGCAATTGTTCTACTCATTATTCATAATATCTCTAGTAGACTTGTGATCTGACATGGCACTCTCAATGGTCACATCCAACATGCGTAAATCAAACCACACCCTCTTGCTTACAAGTGTTCATTGGGATACGATTTTGATAATAACATTATATATGTTCATTGTAAGACTTATAATATACGAAGTACTAATGATAAACTCAACTCCATTCCTGTATCTCAAATTAATTACGTCAAAGCTTGGATCCAACAAAATTAATGCCCACCAAGTGCTCCATTAAAAACTAATGGCGTGCATTTTATTTACTAGGTTATTTTATAATAAATTAGAAATATGCTTACGTGAAAATATCCTTTAAATAATGTCCACAACACCTATACATAATTTAGAGATTATTGGTAACAGAGGCGCTAGTACACATGATCTTTGCAATGATACACCTAAAACAACCCATTGAATAATCTAGATATTGTTTATTTCAATGAGCTAGTACATGAAATCTTGAAACTCAGAGTTTTATTTATTGCCAAAACCTTGAAACTCAGAGTTTTATTTATTGCCTACTTGCGTGCATCGATACACGTATTTGTACACCGCTTCAGCTTATTTACATTTGTATGCCTATTGAACATGGCATGCACATACTTTAAAATTTTGTGACCATTAAAGTTGCTAATTTTAACTCTTTTTATTTAGTGCACTTGTAATCACATCACTACATCGCTACAACTATTGATATCTTCTAGCTATATGCACCAATACACCTCATTCACTTAGTGTATTACATTGTACATTATAGTTTCTTAGATGTTTTATTTTATGAATCATTACTATTTTTAAAGTACTTAAACACATACAAAAGGACTTCCCGTATAACTTAAACCATCAAAATGCACTTGCTCGTTCTTTATGTCATCTTAGCGAGTATCCTAGCTCAAAAAGATCCTCAAGAAGCTCCATTATATAAATATATACCAAGTTCAACAAATGCAAGTTCTAGCTCATGGAGGTAACATTCCCGATGTGATCTTTCTTGTGTTAGGATTTCCCTTGATCCTACAAAGGTCAATGCAACGGCATGGAAGTGGAAGTACGGTTAGTATTTAAAAAGCTAGTATATAAGGGCCTTTCAGGATGCTATCTAGTTCAAATAAGATATCAAATATAATGGAGAAATAATGGCTACATATCAGATATTCATCGTTGAGAGTCGTTATTTCTTGCTCAGTCGATGTCAGTAGCGAGATCCTATTTTTGCTAGCCTTCGGTATCCCTCATATCTTTTTTATGGTCATCAGGTTTAAGATTTTATTGGTTTTGAAATTTCAGGGAACCGATTGAATTATGGCAAAACTGTTAATCCGGTATCATCTAAGAATGTCAAGAATCTAGAGTGTAAGGTTGAACTCTAGCCTAACATTTAATTTATAACTCTTTAGGGGTGTCGAGATGTTTGGGTGCCAAGATGATCTCTGGCCTGATTGTCGATCTGGTGTGCCTTTGGAGGTGTTGAGATTTTTGGGTGTTAGATTGACCTAGTTCACTCCTCCGATTGTGCGAAGATTCTCAATGATTCTCGTGTGACATGGGAAACATATACCTGCTTACTATCTTGGCATGTTTAGTTCTAGTTAATGGTTTCTTCGAGCATTTCAATTTTGAGGTGCACGTAGATTGGATAAAATCTGTAATACGATCCACTTTATGCTTATTGTATCTAATATGAGCTTTGTCATTCCGATGGAATAAATGGGATTGAGAACTTTTTAAGATTGTTATGTTATGGATTAGATCAAACCATCATAACAAAAAGACGGATCCAAGTTGTTATATTTATATGTGATATGTGATTTTCTTTTAATCATGATATTCCATTTAATTTATTCCTATACAATATTGCACGTTAGCTTTGGAAAAATGAGAATATGATAAGGCTGAAATCGACAATTCTTTTTCTTTTCATCTTTATATAGTCTGTACACAACCTCCTTAGTCAAGTGCCATTTTATTAACATGCAGCATCACATCATGAATAAAAGGAATACAAATATTTGATGAAAATATTAAAAAACCAACATATATTTTAGCAATTATACATTTGTGCATTAAATACTACAAACATGATAATGTACTATCAAGGGGAACATATAAGTATGAAAAATCTTATTGAATTAAGTATAATCCGTAATCCGATAGACTGGATTGAATTAAAATTTAATATTTATTGGATTGTACTAGATAAATTATTTTATGCACCTTTAAGATTGGTTTGAGCACAATTGCGCTAAATTTGCTCCATGCACACTCCTTGCTGTCTTATAACCTCTTGTTGGCTTAGTTGTATGTGTCTTTTCTTGGACGTTTGTAGGTGGCTTGCGACTATGTGATTTACTTAAAAAGTACAAAACAATATTTTCATTCGATTCTACACATTTTGAACAATAAAGATCAATTGATTGGTTATTATCTTATTTTGCTCTGCCGATAGCACAATATGATTTTTTTATAATGTCTTTAACTTGACACCAAATACATTAAACTCAATAATTGTTGGCCTTTATTTATTTATATTATTACCTTAATTATTTGCCAGGATTCTTAAGAAGGATGCCAATACTCTATTTTTTACATCCAAATAGCCCATTTTTATACCCTTTGATGGAAGAGCTGTATTTACAAACTCCACCTGTGTGGTCTCCGTCATGGCATCAAATCTCAATTCTCTAGCCTATTTTTATATTTATGCATGTAATTTTTTAGGATCTAACACAAACTTGAAGTCATTTTATTATCATTTTCTGTTCTTTTAGTATATATATACGAGGCTTTAAAAATTAGATCGAATGTTGAATCAATTTTATGCTGATTTTGACGTGACCATATCAAACTAGCGATTAGAACAAGTTGAACTAATGATGACGTCAGCATGACATTATCTTTCATACACATTAAAAAAAAACAGATCATCCGTCATATCTACATCTACCGTACTCATTCCTCAAACAACTTAATAAGAACAAGGGATATATCGCCTCTTGTCCCTTATCATTATATTAAATGGACCAATGATGGAGGGTCTGGATGTCGTTGGGGGTGAATGAGGATGTGGATAGAATATTATAAGTAGAGAAACACGATGGGGAAAGGATCTCGAAGCTTTTCAGCTTCCAATTCCTAACTCGATTGTGTGTCATGTTGGATATGATGATCCATTTTGGTTGGATTGATCCAACTATTATTTATTTTTCTAAAATCAAATTGCTCAAATCCAAGGAGGCAAAAGATTTTAGAGTAAATTACACAAAATTCCTTGAACCACACCCTCAATTTCAATGTAATATCTGAACTTTAACAGTGTTGCACTTGATATTTAATATTTATCTCAATGTAATTTTGAGCTGTTGTAATTTAAGTTTAAAAAGACAAAACCATCAACTAAATTTCCATAGTAGAAAACTACATTTAGACAAATATTAAAGATTTGATACGATATTATTACATTTTAAAATTCAGGTATAACACTGAAATCGAGTGTATAATTCAGAGATTTTTTTTATAACCTAAAAAAATTTTTATGATAAATAATGATATTGAAATCGAGTGTATAATTCAGATACATTCATGTGATTTACTAAAAATTTTATGATCGGATGGATCTAATTGACTCGCTCAACAACGTCCCAGCAACCCTAAACATTTTCCATTTCTCCGTTCGCTCTTCATCCATCCTACCGAGTACGGACTTCTCTTCGCTCCCTACGTTCGGCTTTTCCCAATCCGGTTACGAGAACGGTCAGGTCTCCCGTCTCCCCTTCCCCCCTCCTCTCGTACTCCACAGCGGACGGGGTTTTTTTCTTTGTTTGCGGTCTTCGGTTCTCGCGCATTCCTGAGATGGATCGCGCGCAGCTCCTTCTCGTGGCGCTGCCTCTCTATCTCTTCGTATCCGACGTCGCCAACCTTTTTACCCCCCCGCCGCCGAAGCCCTCGCCGCCAACCCGCCATCACGACCACGACCACACCGCTCCCATCCGTACCGCCGTCCCCAACCAATCTCCCGACCTCTATGCTCCTCTGGTGATCCTCCTGTCCTTCTCGCGATCTTCCCTTCGTTTCCCTGGTGACTGATCCGTTTACGATCTTTCTGAATGCAGAAGCGGGGTATTGGCTTTGGGACGACGATCGATCTCGTCTTCTGCGCCTCGTGCTCCTATAGGTTGGTGCCTGTGCAGCTGTGCTGTTTTAGTTGGATTTTGTTGTTGTTCCTTGTGTTTCGAGAGTTTCTTTTGTTCTTATGATTAAGAATCAAGATAGGGTTAGGCATTGCATCGATCCCTTCATAGATGATTTATCGCTATTTAGTGCTGTCTTGTTCTAAGCATTCAATTTTCCCTGCTCATAGATGTTGATCGATATAAAACTGTATTTGAGTGGATGGATGACGTGAGGAAAACAGTAATAACAACAACAAACTATTTTTTTTCATATTAAGTAGGTCAGCTACATGGATTTTTTTGCCTCCATTCAGATCTATCTTGGATTATTATCGGGTTTAGATCTAAAAAATTAAGACCCTTTCGTATAATTTCATTCCAACAATTCTTGGGCATTCCTCGCCCAATCTTAGCCGGCTCAACATCCAAAACTCGCATCTCTTCACCGATGCATTAGTTGACCTCCTTTGCGAATGACCAAACTATCTTAAGCGATTTTCTCGCATCTTATCCTCGATCGGAGCTATACCAACTTTACTTTCAATTGCATCATTATGAATCTGATCTTTACGTGTGTGTCCACACATTTACCTTAGCATTTTCATTTCTGCTAATTCCATTCTCTACACTTGCCTATGGTTCACATGCTAACATTTATATCCATAGTGCATAGCAGGTCTCACGCATGCTTTCTAAAATTTTCCTTTGATTTTCAAATGAGTTTTCTTATCATAGAGAACAGTATATGCTCCTATCCAGTATAGCCAACATGTTTTATTCTATTGGTAACATCTCCCTAAATTTTGCCATCATGTTGCAAGATAGATCTCAAGTATTTAAAAGAATCTCTTTGCTGAATGTTATCGTTACCAATTCTTTACTTCGATTCCTTCACCATTGCTTACATCAGGAGTGCACTCCATATATTCAATCTTATCCATACTTATACGAAATTCTTTTGTCTCCAATAAATGTCTCCAGACCTCAATCTTCTCATTTACTCCATCTCCAGTCTCATCAATCAACACAATATCATCAGCGAATAACATACACTAAGGTATCTCATCCCGAATGTAACTTATCAACTCATCCATAGTCAAAGAAAAGTAGAATGGACTCGAAGCTGAACCTTGATGCAGACCGATGTTGATGTCAAATTAATCAGTCTTCCCAAACTGTATCCGTATACAAGATAAAGTCCTATCATACATATCTTTTATGAGATTAATGTATAGGACAAGTACTTGTCTCTTCTCCAAATCTCTCCATAGTATCTCCCGTGGGACAGAATCATAAGCCTTCTCCAAATCAATAAAAATCATATGGATGTTCTTCCTTTTAGCTCTATAAATCTCCATTATTATCCTCAGCAAGCGGATGGCTTCAATAGTTGAGCGACCTGACATAAATTCGAATTGATTTTCTTTTATTTTGGAAACTTATCTCAAACTTCTTTTGATCACACGTTCCCAAATTTTCATAGTGTGACTCATCCATTTGATACCTCTATAATTTGAACAATTTTGAATATCTCCTTTGTTTTTATAAAGAGCCATCACGATGCTTCTCCTCCAATCTTCAAGCATTTTCTCGCTTCACCAAATAACATCGAATAAGTTTGTAAGCCAAGTCAAACTATGCTCACCTAAAACTCTCCAAACTTCTATAGGAATGTCATCAGGTCCTACACTTTTCCCAGGTCTCATAACATTCAAAGCTTCCTCTACTTCTTTCCTTTGTATTCGTCTATAGCTTGCACGATTCAAGTAACTTTCATTACTAGCTAGATCTCTCAAAGTGATCTCTCTATTTCCTTCCTTGGTGGAAAGCTCATGGAAGTACTGCTTTTATCTAGTCTCTATATCCTTATGAGTAACAAGCACGTGACCTTTCTCATCCTTAATGCATCCCACTTGAGAAAGGTATTTGATCTTTATTTCTCTTTTTGTAGTCCACCTGAATATATCCTCCTGGTCCTCCTTAGAGTCGAGATTTTTGTACAAAACTTAATAAGCTTTTAACTTAGCTTCGCTTACAGCCATCTTTGCTTCCTTCTTCATTATTTTGTAGTCTGTGACAGTTTCATCTGTTCTATCATTATCCTTAGACATAGTTTTAAAGCATGCTTTAATTTCGACCTTCTCTTGTACCCCTCCACTCCATCACAAGCCTCCTTTTGTCTCTCATATCATCTCTTTGACTACCATTCGGATACAAGATGCTACTGCCTCCTACATCGCATTTGCACTTCAGCTACAATCCCAAGCAAGGTTCAAAAGGTCGGTATGCAGTATTCGTTCGGTCAGGCAGTTTGAAGCAAGTAAGCGGGCATGCTGAAGTATATACAGAAGTATATGCGGTTTATGCGGTTTCTATTAGTTTATAAAAATAATTAAAAATATAATAACAAATTCAAACATTAGATATTTATGTTTCAAAAAAATATAACATGGAAGAAATATGAAGTGAAGACTTTTTTGTACAATATGATTTCAACCAACTAAATAGGGAAAAGTGACAAATTAAAAGTGACGGTGAATAAATTGTTACGGATTTTTTGTGATTTGTTTAGACCCAATAAAACTGGAAACAAAGGACTATAACCACTTCATGCATCCCTAAATGGAGAACAAACTAACTGTCCTAGATGCTCTTACACTATAGCGCATCATTAGTATGGATTTGAATTTCCTAAAGAGGCCAAACATAAGCACTAAAGTGGAGGGCTGTAGAAGCTGAGGTGATGATCACAGAAAATAAATAGCAACAACAGTAAATGAAATAAACTTAGTTGAAATCAGATCAATATTGTTGAAATCATATCAATACTCCCACCAGAAAGTACTTGAATCGTATATAAACCATAGTCCATCCTGGCTTCAGAGAGTACATGAATCATATTAAATCATTGAATAATATCCATAGTTTTTTATCATGTAGAATTGTCTTTATGTAAAAAAACCTACTTGTTCGCGGAGGAACACACCTAAGGCGGGGGCAGAGGAGCCCTTGTTAGCGGAGGAACACATTGGTGGCGAAGGAGTACCAGTTGGCGGAGCACACCGGAGGCGGAGGAGCACCTGTTGGTGGCACACACCGGAGGCGGATGCGGAGAAGCACATGTTAGGGCTTGGCTTCGTAGCGTAGAGGGTGGGCTAGGGCTTTTGATGGGGCTTCGAAGCATCGAGTGGGGGAGGGTGGATATGGTTGGGGTTATTGGGTGGGTAAATTAGGGTTATCAGGTCGGGGTATGGTTGGGTTAGAAGCTACAACACCTCAACAAGCCCTATTACATATGCGGCCGCATATGCGGTCGCATATGCGGTTTACTCGGACCGAGCATGCGCTCGTGAAACAGATAAATAGGGCCTCATGTTCTACTTTTTATCCGTTATTTAGAGGCTAATTTTATTTACGTTTATTTGAGTCGTCGTAATTTTATTTAATAAAAGAGATCGCCTGTGATCTCAAAGTAGTTAGTTTCAATTTGATTTCAAATTTAGTAAGTTAGAGTCTTAGAGATTTGAATTTATCTCAAATCAATTAGTTAGTCGGTTAGAGTCAAATCAGGATAAGTAGTTTTGAATTTGAATTTAGATTTCTATTTTGGGTAAATTACAATTTGGGTCCCCATCTATGGGCCCGATCTCAAAATGGGTCCCGATCTTTAAATTGTAACGATTCGGGTCCCATGACCATTTAGGAAATGGAAATTTTGGGGTTCATGACGAATATGCCCTTGTTGGGAAGGGAATGGGGGTTGGGTTCCAACTTTTAAACAAGAGCATACTTGTCATTAGCCTCAAAAAGTTCCTTACATTAATGGCCTTGGGACCCGAATCGTTACAATTTAAAGATCGGGACCCATTCTGGGATCGGACCCATAGATAGGGACCC
Organism: Ottelia alismoides; assembly: GCA_037367405.1. Lineage (NCBI taxonomy): Eukaryota > Viridiplantae > Streptophyta > Magnoliopsida > Alismatales > Hydrocharitaceae > Ottelia > Ottelia alismoides. The sequence goes on from JAZKJV010002834.1 coordinate 137,943, forward strand.
AAGTTGTAATTTACCCTTCTATTTTTGTAATCTCATCCCTCCTATATAAAGAGATGATAGGCTATTGTTTTAGACAGGTTAGAATATATGAAAACTTGAGATTTTATCTCTATCTTCTCTCTATTCCTTCTCCCTCGACGCGGTCTACGCGCTTCTTCTTCCTCAAATCTCGCGCAACCGGCGCGCCTTCTCTTCTTATCTCCTCCAAATTATTCTTCCACCGAAAATCCACCATCAAATTATTTTCACCAACGTTTGTAATTTTTTGTTTACATCAATTGGTATCAGAGCATGACCTACAGATCGTCCTCACGATATGACGATCCGTCCAGACGTTCGCGCCGACATGCGACGAAAGACCATCATTCGTCGGAGCGGAAACGACGAGCCGAAGAAGCTTACGTCAAGGAGATGATGGGCGCATTGCTTGATTCCCAGTCAAAATTTCGAGATTTGACGGCTAATTTCGAGACTCTATGCACCGCCAAATCAAAATCTTCGATCATAGAAGCCGCTGTCCAGACCCAGGATGAAGAAAATCACAAAAATCTCGCCGTCAATGATGATTTGCTCGCAGTCCAGACCGTGGCAGGAAGCAAAAGTGACGATCTGCTTGCTGTCCAGGTATATTCAGACTTGCAAACACCACAGAAATTGATATACAACCCACCCGCAACCCTATCGCGGACCCCCGCTGCAGCCCCAACACCGCCGGCACCCCCCTAGCCTCGCTGCAACCCTCTCCCTCCACCGAAACAACCCCACCCCCTTCTCCCGCACAACCAGCCCTCCTATCTCCTTCCTCCAGCGACTTCACCAACCCCCCCACGCCCCCTGTGGTGCCACCTTCAACCCCTGCAGCCCCAGTTTCCCCTGCTATCACCCCCGTTGGGCCCGCAACCCCTGCGAATTCCCCTGCCCCACCGCTGTTATCACCTTCTTCTACCACATCCGCAACCCCAACAACCCCCCTAGCCCCGCTGCACCCTCTTCCTGCCTTCTCCCTGCACCCCCTGCGGCTCATCCCCCGCCGTCCCCTCCCGCCTCAGCCCTTGCACCCCCATCGGCCCACCCCCCAAACCTAGCTCCCCCTCCCGTTGCTCCCGCGCTCCCAGAGAAGTCCCCATCCCCTCTGTCGCCTACCCCGGCCTCCCCACCTCTCACTCCTTTGCCGCATCCCGTCGCTACCCTCACTACCCCGGTGATGCAGCGTGACCCCAAATTATGGGGCCACATTTATTTAATTAGATAATTATCAATTTTATTTACGTTTTTTGGGTCTAATTGAATAATTGAGATCGCCTGTGATCTCAACGTTGATTTCGTAGAATTTAATTATAATTGTTGGTCAATTAAATAATTAGAGTCCAATTAAGTTAGTTAGAGGTCAATTAGGGTTAAATTAGTTGTAATTTGATTATTTACTATTTTTGTAAACCCTCTCTCCTATATAAAGAGAGGGTAGTCCATCAGTTTGAGGGAGTCCATTATGAATTAAGAATTTGAGTTGATCTCATTTTATCCCCTCTCCTTCTCTCTCTCCCTCCACGCGATCTCCGCGGTCTTCTCCTTCAACCCCTCGTTACCGACGAGAATTCTTCCCCTCAATCCCTCCAATTTCTCTTCTCAACCATTCTCTTTCTTCCACCAAAATCCACCAAAAAAAAGTATATTATTTTTATTCGCCGTCGCCGAAGCCTGTTTGCATCATTTGGTATCAGAGCATGGATATCGAATCGTTCTCACGATTCGACGATCCTGTCGCATATTGGAGGATGAAGCTCGACCAAGCCACCCTATCACGGGGATCACATGCGCATTCGCATCAACAAAAATACAAGAAGCGCCTCCGGAAAAGCATCAAGGTTCAACAATGGATAGACTCATGGTACAACGTTGATATTTTTATGGTTCAAGTTGACGATGAACAAGATCTTGTCGTCGACGATGATCTGTGCGCTATTCAGATCGTTGTGGATGGAAAAAACGTCAACAACGCTGCTGTCCAGGCCCTTTTAGAAGGGAAAGACGACGAAACGGTGGCTGTCCAGCACGTCCCAGCACCAAATCCGTCGCCAAAAGCAACCCCGCTGTCTCCTCCAACCACCCCGGCGCCGCCCCAGCCACCTCGGGAGCAAACCGCGCCAACCCTCGCAGCACCTGCGGCTCCAACACCCGCCAACACCCACCCCCTCGCGCCTGCGCATCCTCCTCCCGGCTTCAATCCCACCCCAGCCCACCTGCACCTCCGCCCCCCATCTTCCTCTCCTCCATCCCACCCCTGCTCATCCCCACGCACCTGCCAACGCCTTCGCACTCCCTCCTCTTCGCCTCCTAGCACTCCGATGACCCCACCCAACGCCATCGCCTACCCCGCTACCACCTCGCCACGCCACCCCGAACCAACCCGCCTGCCGCCTGCCCTCTCCTGGCACCATCTTCCCTCCCCTCGGCCCCTGCTCTTTCCCCCCCAACGCTATCTCCTCTCCGCCCTGAGCCGCACCTCCGCGCCGCACCGACCCAACCCACCCCATTCCGCAAACACCCCGGCGATGACCAGTTCCTCGCCGCCTCGATTCCATAGCTCGCCACCATCTCGCCCGAATCAGCCACCGACACCACCAACAACTTCCTGCAGTCCCGCCATTCGCGAAACCTACGACACGGCGCGACCTCACCATCCAGGACACGCGCACGGTCACCCGCGCGAGATGGCGCACCGCCGTGCGGCCCTGAGAGGGAAACCGAGCCCACGAGTTCGGCGCCGCCCTTGGGATCCCAGACTCAGAGTTCGGCGCCGCCTTTTGTGGAGGAAGAAGGAAGCCCTATCGAGAATTGGGGAAACCAGATCCCTAAGATTGAGGGATTGGGAAAATTGCAAATTGAAATCCCCTAACACCCTTATTTGCAGGAAGGTCCAAAGTGAAAAGAAAGTAAAGAGATTTGAAGGGGTACGAAAATTGCAGTGGTACCCTCCAATTGAAAAAAACTATAAACGTAATGTTGAAGAAGATCGCATGGGAGGAACTTGAAGCCCCAATTCCAGGATGATTTCTTCAACGAACCACCTACATCACGCAATTCGTCAGGAGCCGAATTTTTGAAAGCGGTGGAGAGTTGATGCAGCGTGACCCCAAATTATGGGGCCACATTTATTTAATTAGATAATTATCAATTTTATTTACGTTTTTTGGGTCTAATTGAATAATTGAGATCGCCTGTGATCTCAACGTTGATTTCGTAGAATTTAATTATAATTGTTGGTCAATTAAATAATTAGAGTCCAATTAAGTTAGTTAGAGGTCAATTAGGGTTAAATTAGTTGTAATTTGATTATTTACTATTTTTGTAAACCCTCTCTCCTATATAAAGAGAGGGTAGTCCATCAGTTTGAGGGAGTCCATTATGAATTAAGAATTTGAGTTGATCTCATTTTATCCCCTCTCCTTCTCTCTCTCCCTCCACGCGATCTCCGCGGTCTTCTCCTTCAACCCCTCGTTACTGACGAGAATTCTTCCCCTCAATCCCTCCAATTTCTCTTCTCAACCATTCTCTTTCTTCCACCAAAATCCACCAAAAAAAAGTATATTATTTTTATTCGCCGTCGCCGAAGCCTGTTTGCATCACCCGGCAAGCCTCCCAACCCCGTCATCCCCTCCGGTCGTACCTGCACCTCCTGCCGCCAACCTTGCACCCCCATCGCCCCTCCCTTCCCCACCACCCCTCGTTGTCCCCGTATTTCCAGCAGCCCGGGTGCCTCTACCGCTACCAACCCCTCCTGGCTCAGCGCCTTCGTCGTCTCCTCTTCGAAACACCGTCGCCGCACTTCCCGCACCGCCGAGTACCCCTTCCCCACCACTACTGTCCCTCCCGACTCATGCCATCACCGGTCCTACCCGATTCCGCCGCTAACGTTCGAGCCACAGAAGCCATCGGGACCCTAGGGTTCGGCGCCACCTTTGTTGAGGAAAGGAAGAGCTAGTCCTTCGGACTTTTGACTCCTTCCCCAAGAGCCAATCCCATAAAATTAGGGATTTGACAGTAATTTCAAAAAATTGCAATAGTACACCTCACTTTAAAACCTTTTGCATAAATGTTAAAGATGGTGAGCCTTTAAAAGGAGATATTTTAAATGAAGGGGTACGAAAATTGCAACCCACCCCCTGCTGCAGAAACATTTAAAGGGGAGTGCTGAAAGAAAGAAATCTGGGAGGCCTCCTTACCCAATTAGGATTAGGATCCTGGGTTTCACCTATTTAAAGGCCCCATGGCTTAATTCATTGGCCACATCTCCTCCTCTACTTTACTTGTGCTATTACTTTGCTATGGAATCTCCAAAGGCCGAGTTGTCCGATATGAAGATGCCACATTAGTTTTTCAAGCACCATATCAAGGGAACAGAAACCGGATGGGTGCTCGCATTCGCGCCACACATGTTATTCCGTCATGAAGCTACCGGCCTCAACGTTCGCACTGTGCACGCATGGATTCCGTCATTTGCTCCACACCAGTTCTTTCAAGGGATGATAAAAAATGCTGAATTAAATTTATCAACTCTCAGGCCTGCATATCAAGCAATTCGTCGGGAGGCGAATTTTTCAAGCGGAGGAGAACTGATGCAGCGTGAAACGGATAAATAGGGCCTCATGTTCTACTTTTTATCCGTTATTTAGAGGCTAATTTTATTTACGTTTATTTGAGTCATCGTAATTTTATTTAAATGAAAGACATCGCCTGTGATCTCAAAGTAGTTAGTTTCAATTTGAATTTCAAATTTAGTTAGTTAGAGTCAATCAGAGATTTGAATTTATTTCAAATCAATTAGTTAGTCGGTTAGAGTCAAATTAGGATAAGTAGTTTTGAATTTGAATTTGAATTTCTATTTTTGTAATCTCATCCCTCCTATATAAAGGGATGATAGGCTATTGTTTTAGACAGGTCAGAATATATGAAAACTTGAGATTTTATCTCTATCTTCTCTCTATTCCTTCTTCCTCGACGCGGTCTATGCGCTTCTTCTTCCTCAAATCTCGCGCAACCGGCGCGCCTTCTCTCCTTATCCCCTCCAAATTATTCTTCCACCGAAAATCCACCATCAAATTATTTTCACCAACGTTTGCAATTTTCTGTTTACATCACACCCATACCGCATAACCAACACATATGTCTTATGCAGTGCGCTCAAGTGTCCGCGGTCGCATAGCCTGGGCCAACTTTCTGAACACTGATCCCAAGATAAGTATTTTAAATCATTCTCCCTGAAGCTTGATTGCTTCAATTGAAGATTTCCACCATTAGTTCTAGTGATCTTGAAAACCCTCATTTTCTTTACCAGCCCTTTTATTTGCACATCCATGACTAACAAGCGATGTTGGGTAGTCAAACTCTCTCTTGAGGTTAATTTACAGTCTTTGCAACGCAACCCATCTCTTCTCCTCAACGCAAAGTAATCTATCTGTGTTCTAGTCGGGCCACTCTTATAAGTAATTAAATGCTCATCCCTCTTCTTGAAGAGAGTGTTTGATATGAAAATATCATAAGCTGTTACAAAATCCAGAATGACTTTTCCCTCTTCATTTCTATTCCTGATGCCCTGTTCTCCATAAACACTAACATACCCTGAAGCATCCTTTTCCCTTTCTCTATTAAGTTCTTCACCTAGGCAAATCATCTCTCTTTGTGTGATTTCTTACATAATCTTATCCAAATCCTCCCAAAATGCTTGTTTAATCTTTTCATCTAAATCATTTTGCAGTGCATAAATTGAGATAATATTCAGAATTTCTTCTTCGAGCACCACAAAATAATTCGATCTCCAAATCTTTACACTTAACCACACAATCCTTCAAATCCTTATGAACAACAACTCCAACGCCATTTCTACCCTCATATTTATCTGAATACAAAAGTTCTAAACATGTCTTCTTGATCTCCCTTGCTTTCTCTCCAACCCATTTTGTCTCTTGGAGATATAGTATTTGAATCTTCATTCTTTCCATCATATCTACTATCTCTATCGTTTTGCCAGTTAAAGTGCCAAACTTAAGCAAGTACAAGGAGTGTAAGAGAAAGAGAGAGATTTATGGATTTCCAGGCGGTAACAGAGATATCTTCCCCTCTCAAATAAGATCGTTGGGGAGGTTACTCAGGGGAAAAATCATCCAATAATTAATGTTATGCTCCTTTTCTGATTCCTCTCAACCCAATTTCTAAGGGTGCATATATTTAGCTATTGAATGGAGATATTAGAAGGTTATCTTGAAAGTATATAGGTAATTTAACTCAATTGTCATCCCATCTCTTCGTTCTCCTTCTTTCAATTATGCAACCAAACACCAAAAAGTTGCCTTTCTTCCTTAACGTCAAATTAGTTAGAATTATTCTTTAGTATTGCAAAAGTTGACATTCAATATTCAGTTGGAAGGTTCACCGAATAAAGAATATATGTGGTATTCTAGAGAATACTTGGAATTATTCGGTTATGCATTTTTAATTATTTTAAATATACAAATTATATTTATATATTTTTATATATTTATACATATATGCTCATCAATAATTAAGAATCCAGAACAGTTGAGGGAAGATTGGGGGAGGCGCCAGCGGGAGGCGACGGAGAGGAGGATTGCCGCGGGGGTTAGCGTGCGGAGGAAAGCGATTGGGCCCCGAACACCAACTAGCACGGAGAAGGACGAGGGTTGGGTATCAGCCACGCATCGCAATCGTGGCAGAAGATGCTTTAGATGTGGCATTGCAGGCCATCTTGCATCAGAGTGCGTGTTACCTCCGCGTTGCTTCAGCTGTGGGCATGGTTTGAAAAGGCTGGCCTCGAGACGGTCGAGGCGTACGCCTCGAGGCGAGGCGGTCCCTTTTAGCTTCGAGGCTTACGCCTCGAGGCGGTCGAGGCGTTTCGTGAGGCGTTTTTGCTTTTTTTGAAGTATTTTTTATTATTTTAATGGTTTACTTAGTAGTTTGAGAAGCTTATAAATATCTTTTTATTTAGGATAATGATTATATAAGATGAATGCCTAAATATGATGTTTATTTTATGCTTATAACTTCATATTTACAATTAATGTATCCAACTATTTTGGCAAACTCTTACTATTTCACTCTTAATGAATGAATTCATAAATATTAAATTAAACAATACTTGTAACTTAACAAGATTTGCAATATATCAAGCAAAACAAAATGGATAAGGTTCACGGTTTCTCATGTTGCATTATATTATATATTAGACACAACATAAATTTCTTCGACATATATTTAATCGAACTTTTAATTACAACAATATTTCAAAGATTTGCTCGAAATTGATATGATTTATGGTTTCTCGTGCGATCATATATTATATGTTAGACACATAACATAAATTTCTTCGATGTATATTTAGTCATACTTTTAATTACAACAATATTTCATAGACATATATGTATTGTTTAATTCTTTCACAATATCTATAGTCAATGAATTCCTCTTTGATTGGATGAAAATGTGTAGAAATGTATATGGTGTTGTTCTATCTTCTATTTTGGGGTTCTTATCTATATTATTTCATCATATCTTGTAGTGTAAATTATTATATATTGGGCAGAGAACATATTATTACATAGAGATATATATAATTGTAGTTTTATACATATTTTTCTATATAAACTGAGGCTTACGCCTCGCCTCGATTCCAAGGAGACCGCCTCGTTCCGCCTTTCGTTTTTTCAAACCTTGGCTGTGGGAGGACGGGTCACCAACGGGATGGCTGTCCTTCTATGCCTAAGAAGAAGATCTCAGTTCTTGCGGGTGTTAACCACCCGGAAAAGAAGGGTTGTGATAATCGGCCGTGGTCCTTGCCTTCCTTTGCATGTGTTGTTACAGGACTAGACTCCCCAAAAGAGGGTGTCAGGTGGATGGTGGGCGAGTGGAACAAGGAATCGCTGTTGATAAGGATCGATTTGGGCCGGCTTGTTGCTTCTCTTTAGAAAGAGCTTTTCCGGCGACTTATATTTACTGGGTTATCACAAGTGTTGCGTGCACGGTTTGTCGAAGTTCCAGGCAGAGCGGCTGTTATACCTAAAGGGGAGAAATGACATCTCATGGCATTGTTCGAGTTCTGCAGATGGGGGGGGGAGGAGAGGTTCATCAAACGAGTTGCACAAAAATGAGGAGTCCCCTTCCTCTCTCGAAGGGTGGAGGTCCTTGGCCCAGCCCTCAGGGAGATCAGCCATGTAAAGAAGATACTAGCAGATGGAGGTCAGTCGGGAACATATCCATAAATCACAATCATTGACATGGTTTGTCGTGAAAGTCTAGACATGACTCTTCCTTCTGTGAAGCTGAGAGTCGGCTGTACGACGTTCCCGATTGGTTTTCGGTTTCTGCAGCCGCCGTCACCGCCACAGACTATGCTCTAGTCGTCGATTACGCAGAAGGCATCGGACTGCGGCCTGTCCATGTTGGATCCACGTTAGCGATGCGACGGTTCGGAGACTGCGGGATTAGCGGAACAAGCGAAAATCGTGCATGACTGCTCGAAAGGTCCGGTGCAACTCTTGTGAACCGAAACGACAGCTGAGGGTTTGCCCTTCCAAGGGGAAAGCGGGTTCTGCTCTTTTGTCGGTTAAGTGGGCCGGGTCTTCGTCCATGTGCGATCCATGTTCTCGGACCCAGTCACGGGGATCCGTTTACGTGCCCAAGCGTTTGGTATTGTTCAAGTGGACCATGGCGTCGGGTTCAATAATAGAGATCCGTTCAAGATTTTCCGCATCTCGAAGTTGGTTTCAGAAGGGTCTCACGATCAGTTCACAGGTGGTAGGTACCCGATGCTGCCTCTTCCGCTTCGGATTCCTTGCTTGCAACTGGCGGTAACAGAACCAACCATTACTGGATGCTTTCTTCCGCCCTACTAGGGCTTCTCACCGGAGGGTCGTCCCTTCAGGGGGGTTGGACGCCTTGTATGCAGAGGGATCCTGATTGTTCGTTTCTGGTTATAGTCTCTTCTGCGACAAGTTATGAGGAGGAGGACCATGGTGACAACGTTTTGCCTGTTTCAGGGGCTGCCTGTGATTTCCCCCTTTTAGAAGGGATTGCCACAAGTTCGGGAGTCAGCAAAGGGGTTAACAAGAGGTACAGACAGAGAAAGAAGCAAAGGCCGTCGAGCGGTGAGACACAATTGGTTTCGGACCGAAAAGCACATGTGGCGGAAATCGTGAGAGCTATGAGGGCTTTGGGTGGTCAAACTCGTGCTTAATGAAGATTCTCATGTGGAATGTCAGAGATCTGAGTGACCTGGAGAAAAGAAGAGCCCTTGGGGAGCGATTTGTGGAGTGGGGGGTGCGATGCCATCCTTCTACAGGAATCGAAGCTGGAATCTTGCAATAAGGCAATTTGGAACTCTTTTGGCACGATCGCTCTCTCTGATTACTGGACCTTGGATGCTTCGAGTAGCTCTGGGGGTCTAATTCTAGCATGGAAGGACGTCTCTTTTCTTTTTCGGGCAGAGTTGAGAGGCTCACACATGCTTACGATTCTGTTGGAGCGCTCTTCCACACAGTCCCTCTTTGCTTTCTCATGTGTATATGGACCTTGTTAGTCGACCTCGCGGCATGAACCATGGTCGAATATCCGTGTGGCTAGAAGTGCGTTCTCTGATTGTGCATGGCTTATCGGGGGCGATTTCAATGTCTCGTTGCTCTCGTCGGATCGCCCGCGTCTGCGGGGTGGTCGGGATCTCGGTTCCACGGACTTTGCTGAGTTGATTGACGACCTAGAACTTGAGGTTATTGATGCTGCGGACACAAAGTATACATGGCGAAGCTCGGGCTCTCGTTCATGCATTGATCGTTTTCTTGTCTCCTCCGAGCTGGCAGGCTTGTTCCCTTGCTCCTTCGCCTCCTGTAGGCCCCGTACGCGCTCGGACCACACCCCCCCTTGGTGTGGGACTCTGGCTCCTCCACCCCGCCGAGGGGATTCTTCAGGTTTGAGCGTGCCTGGCTTCTTGAGGAGTCCTTCAGAACTTTGGTGAGCACACATTGGTCTTCCATGTTGGTGACCGGATCAGCGGTGCTGAGATTCTCTGGAAAGCTTAAAGGTCTGCGTCAAAGGTTATGTGTGTACAAGAAGGAGGTTAGAGTTGCTAGGAAAGCAAGGAAGGTGGCTGCGGAGCTGGAAATACAGTCTTTTGATAGACTGAAGGATGTTAGACAGTTAGACGCAGAGGAACTGAGGCAAAGGGATTATGCACTTAGAGTAGTGATGGAAGAAGATAGTAAGTAGGTGGCAGAATGGAAGTAGAGATCAAGGGTCTCTTGGTTGAAGGAGGGTGATGCGAACACGACCTTCTTTCACAGAGTTGCTAGCGGAAGACGCCACATCAGTTCTTTTTGGTTTATGGTGGTTGGGGGAACAAGTTTTGAAGGGGACATAGAAATGGGTAGCACGATTGTGGAACATTTTTTTGATTTTTTTAGGAGGGATACTTCCAGACCGTGGTGTTGGAATGGTCTTGGGGCTCCATGTCTTTCTGAAGCTCACACGGGTACTCTTGTGCTACCTATTACCAAGGAAGAGGTGAAGGCCGTTGTTTGGAATCTGAATTTCGATGGGGCCCCAGGTCCTGATGGTTTCCCCATTTCGTTTTATAAAGAATTCTGGGATGTGGTAGGGGATGAGGTCATGGAGGCTGTGGAAGAGTTCTGTCAGTGTAATGCGAGGTTTGAAAGATTGAACAAGGCTATGATTTTCCTTCTCCCCAAAACGGGGGTGTCAGAAAGGATTGAGGACTACAGGCCGATTGCCCTCTCTAACGACATTTACCTCATTGTAGCAAAAGTGCTCGCGATACGTATAAGCAGAGTTCTTGATCATCTTGTTTCGCCAGTTCAAACAGCTTTCATTCCAGGTCGTCAGATTGGAGATAGTTTGGTTATGGCTGCGAAGATTATCTGTGATTGGAAGCGAAATGACAAGCAGGCGTTGCTTTGGAAGGTGGACTTTGCCAAAGCATACGATTCTCTAGATTGGCGCTTCTTGTGGGCAACACTGTACATGAGGGTCTTCCAGGATATCTGGATCTCTTGGATGAAGCGATGCATCACCACATCGCCATTTTCGATGCGGGTCAATGCTCGCCCTAAGGAGGGGTTCTTTCAGCTGCAGAGAGGGGTCACGCATGGATGCCCTTTGACCCCATTGCTTTTTGTGTTTGCTGCTGATGTGTTGGCTTGCATGGTCGATTGTGCTCAAAGGAGTGGGATTGTGTCTGGTTATAGATGTGGTGAGGTGGTCATCCCATTGTTGCAGTATGCGGATGATACTATTCTGTTCATTGAAGGTGGGAAAGAGGAGGCAAGGGGCATATGTATTACTCTTGAAATTTTTGCAGAGATGTCTGGGCTTTATTTGAATCATAGCAAGTCTACTGTTGTTCCTTTTGGCATGCCGGATGAAGAGGCTATGTACTGCAGCTCGGAGCTAGGCACAACATGTGGCTCCCTTCCCCTCAGCTATCTGGGTATTCCTCTTTCGGGTGGTAGAAGAACTGGTTGCCGTTGGTTGAGAAGATGGAGAGGAAGTTATCTTGTTGGAAGGCAGCCTTACTGTCGTGTGGTGGCAGGCTGATTTTGATCAAGGCAGTTCTATCTGCTATCCAGGTGTTTTTTTCTCCTCCTGCATGATGCCAGCCGGCATCATAAGGAGGCTGGAGCGATTGATGCGTAGGTTCCTGTGGAGCAAATCAGGGCAGGAAGGGCACATAGTTCACCTGGTTGATTGGGAGACCATTGTTCAATCGAAGAAGAAAGGGGGCCTTGGGATAAAGAGTTTGGAGACACTCAACGAGGCTCTCCTGCTAAAGTAGGTGGGCAGGATTTGGGGAAAAGATGAGGGCTTATGCTGTCGCCTGATCCGTCGCATGTATGACATCTCCATTGCGAACCCAGACTTGCAGCGTCAGGGTCAAAGGCGGTTTGCTTTCTGGAAGGGGATCCAGAAGGTATTGCCTCGCTTTCGTGATCTGTTCCGCCCCATGATTGGGAACGACTACACTTTTGGCTTTTGGGTGGATGATTGGACGGGTGATGAGCTTCTCCGCTGCCGCTTTCCTCGTTTGTTCGCTTTGGCCACTGACCCTGATGTGAATGTTGCGTGTTGCTAGGATAATGGCAATTGGATGCCAACTTTCAGGGCTGGTTTCTCGGACCAGCGCATGGAGGAGTTTATCCGTATTCTGGACGTACTGGGGCAGGTAGGGAAGCCCTCTATTGGGGCGGATCACTGATCTGGAGGGATACATCATTCTCGGTTCGGAAGGCCTATGGTTGTCGACCCCCTCCATCTCAATCGGATTCTATGGTTCGGGATTGCCAGCTCATTTGGGCCTTGGGGCTGTCGGAGCGGGTTGGTTTTTTCTTATGGCTCTTTAGAAGGAAGTGTATTATGACTCGGGATCGCTGCTTCAAGCTTTTTGAGGTGGACTCAGATAGATACCTCCTATGTGGTTTTGAAATTGAGACTTTAGAGCACTTGTTTTTCCGTTGCAGAGTTTCCTCACCCGTATGGGATGAGGTGGTGGGACTGGACCGGCTGAACTACTGCGCCTTCGACTCTTTTTGGTCCTCTCTCTATGGGGGCACGCAAAAGGCAAAAAAGAGAAACCCTTACTCCGGTTGCAGTTCTGTGGGCCATTTGGCTTGCTTGCAATGCCTCGCTCTTCTCTGGGATGCGTTTCTACTGTGAGAATGTTTGCTATTATTACAAGCAATTGCTTGATTCATGGCTCTTGTAATTGGTTTTGCTTCTTATTAATTAATTAATATAGTGGGGCGGGCACCTAATCGTGTTTTCCCCTTTTTGGCCTTAAAAAAAAATAATTATAAATCCAAGATAAAAGTACCAATCAACAAATTACATATATGGAGCTTTAACATTTGTGGTGATCCCGGGATAAATTGAAACGTTCAAAAAAATCAACAGTCTCACTCTCAATAGAATATCCATATCCGAATATTTGGTCCATTCATCCGAATATTGCAATAGTGTTAATATTCATTCTCTTCCCCTCTCCGCATGACCCCTCCATCCAATGCCTAAATATATAAATCTCTATGAAAGAAGGTACCTGGTTTACTTGAAGAACAAAATTAGAATTAGAGTTTTTGAGATGCTGTGCTAACTTACTGGAATCAATATATAGAAGAAATTTAGATTGTTGGACCTTAGCTTTTCTCATTATATGTCACATAGATAAGCTACAGTGATGTAGAACTGAAAATGCACGAGAGACAACATAGAGGGTGAGAGGAAGAAGGGGAGAATGCGCCAGTACTGCATGCTTTTTTGGTGGAGAAACACAGAGATATGCTGGGAGAGGATGAAAAAAAGGGGATGGAGAAAAAAAATTCAAATGTTGTATTACTTGAACTTCCTTTTTATTCAACCCAAAAGCCTTTTTATATAAAAAGAATATGGAAAAACAAAACAAAATAAAACCCCACTAAACCCAAACCTGAATCCTAATTTGAATAACTAAGTTATCTATATTGTTTTAGGAGATTTCAATTGTTCTCAATTTATTTGATCAAAAATTGAAATTTGTCTTGGCGAGACTCATCCCCTCACGACTTGCTTGATCAACGAGCACATCTTGAGAAGACTTTAAGTTGGTCAATCACTTCATATTTCACAGTAAGAAAAAGCTTACAAAACTTCTTTCCATCTTCATCATTTTTTTATTTTTTATTTCAAATGGAAGGGTGTGATTGCATATCTTCTATCCCTTCAATATAAGGGTATTATAAATAAGAGTTCCAAATGTTAACCTTCCCATAGAGAAGATTCGATAGAGGTTGCTTTGAAATTTTTCCAGAGCAACCAATGTTCTTTTGGGAGTATAAATCCCATCCTGTAAAAAGATGATACGTCCATTAGGGTTAAGTTGTTTTCATCCCACGATGATGCAAGATCCGAGGGTGGGCATGGTGGTCAATCAGGGCCATCCTTGCGGGGTTGCATGCAGAGGATTTAGGTGATGATGATGTGGCAAAGGCATCATTGGAGGTAGTGCGCTCATTCGGATTGGTTGCAGTGAGTGTGACGACTTTGATGTGGTTACAACAACGTTGATGGCATGTAACTGTGATAGAGGAATCATGTAGTGGGATTGAGCTGACTGTTGGGGAGCAACTGGAATCGTGATGAGTTGCAGTTGCCAAGGGTAGGGGCCACGATTTGAAAGGGAGGCGTCTTTGCATGTTGTGCACGCGACATAAAGGTTCGGCATGATTGAGAGGGGGCACTTCCACAACTACAATCATCAAGGTTGTTAGCAACCTTGATTGGCTGAGTGTTCGATATCAAGTGTTGGATGTGATTTTGGGGGGGGGGAGTCACCATCTGTACAATGAATTTTGTTGCATGAAATCAAATGTGAATGGCAGCACATCAAAATATAACAAGCTAGTTTCGTGGTAGTTCATGGCTATAGGAACTCCATATCTCACAATAGATTCTTTATATCTTGTAGACACAACAATGAGTTTTTAGAAAATGATTATATCTCCATATATGAGTTGTAAATATCCTTTGGTTTGCGATAATAAGATGAGGACTTACTATCTTTTTTGTTTTATGTTGGTCATCTTTATATATCTTCTAAGATAGTCAAATCGTGGGAATGATTTAGATGCCATTCTTTGATGCCAATAGATAACTCAAAATACATGAGAAAAAAAGGATGATAGGAAGAAGGGGGGATGCACTTGTATAACGTGGTTCTTTTGGGTGGAGAAGCGCAAAGATGCATGAGAGAGAAGAAGAAAGAAGAGGGATGGAGAAAACTTTAAAGTTTATATTACTCGAATATCCTTTTTAATCAATTTATAAGTCTTTTTATACAAAGAGGGTGGAATCTTGATGCAGCCCACTAATATACATGCCTTTAATTGATGCATGCTATTAACATGCAACCCATTAATTGATGCATGCCATTAATATGTTCTATGTTAATGGTCATGTTTATAACCATTAGAAAGATGTAGAATTTGGAGTAATTTGTTAAATATTTAATGTAAAATGATCATTGCTGAAATTTGTATTCTAAGAGGAGGCAAGAATTTAGAACCATCTTCCTCCTCCCATAGACAGGACTCTGGAATTTTTTTTTATTTCTTCTCCTTTCTCCATAAGTGAAGGCACTCTAGAATAATGTTGTAATTTCTATGGCCATATATAAAGAGGGGCTTTTCCAAATAAATGGAGCAATAATAAACATTTGAGTTCTTTCAAAGGAAATCTCTCTCAGCCTCCCACATATTCTCTCTTCCTCCCTTTCTAACACTCTCTCCACCATTACTCCCATTTTCCATCTTCCTCTTCCTTTCCTTGCTCCTACCATCCCCACCTTTCTCACTCTCCTCATCCTACCCTTCTCAACGTGGAGAAGAGAATGAATCACTGTGTTTATTCTTTAAGTCTAGGATCTCTTATATAGAGAGAAATCCTAGAGAGCAAAAAAGAGAAAAATACATATATGACACCGAAGGGTTACATAACTCAAATAAAATAGGAAGTATAATAAATCTAACACTCCCCCTCAAGTTGAGCATATCTGTCGAACATGCCCAAATCGGAAATCAAATACGGGAGGCGCTTCTTTGGTAGTGCCTTTGTGAAGATGTCTGCAAGCTAAAGTTCAGTGGAGATGTGTGAATGCTGATCTTTCCTCTTCGTACTACATCACGAATGAAGTGACAATCAACCTCAATGTGTTTGGTCTGCTCATGGAAAACATGATTGGTGGCGATATATGTAGTAGACTTGTTGTCATAGTATAAAGGTATGAGAGTAGCAACTGAAAGTCCAAGTTCCTGTAGAAAGGAGACATACCATGTGATCTCACAGGTAGCTTGGGCGATTGCCCTGTATTCTGCCTCTGTACTTGATCTGAAGACCACTGTCTGCTTCTTGCTTCTCCAAGAATGATCATGGCATAACTTGTAGTGGATCGACGATCCTCAGGCGAACTGGCATAGTCTGTATAGGACGAAGACATCAGTGTGACCGTATTAGAAGAGTCCATGCCTGAGAGATTTCTTCAAGTGTTGAAGGATCATAAGAACATCCCGCCAATGACTGTAAAGGGGTCTCCATATTCTGGGGGCTCTACTCATAACTTATGATATATCTGGTCTAGTAACAGTGAGATAGATAAGCTTACACAATATGCTTCTATACTGTGTAATATCCTCAAACGCAAGATCAATAGATATGGAATGTTTCCTCACTTCTGTAGGGAGCAAGATGGCTCCAAGTCGTCCAACCTTAGTTAGAATGTCAAGGCAATACTTCCTCTGTGAGAGATGGAGCCCCTATGTAGTGCGTATCACCTCAATGCCAAGAAAGTAATGGAGTTGGTCAAGTTCCTTCATGACAAAGACCTTCTGGAGGAAGGTTTTGGTCTCTAAAATGCTGGCAACAAGAATGCTGGTGCCAGTAGACTACCCTTTGATGAAGACAAAGTAGTCAGATGTCATCCTCTGAAACCCAAGAGCATTGATATTTCGAAGTAAATCTATCAAACCATGCCCTAGGGCTCTGCTTCAGGTCATAGATGGCCTTACGTAGTCGGCATACACACCTCATCTTCGAGGTCACCATAGAGGAAGACGTTCTTCACATCAAGGTGAAAAATTGGTCAGGCCTTACTAGCAACAATATAAAGAATGGTGCATAGGGAGGCTGTTTTTCACTTGAATAAAGATGGATCTCCTGTACCGAATGGGTTTTCGGTACTGTTCTATAGAGAGTTCCGGGAGGTGATGAAGGATGATTTGATGGCGGTCCTACAAGAATTTAGAGATGGCAACTGAGGTTTAGAGAAGTTGAGTAAAACATCGTTGTTCCCGTTACCCAAGCGGGATTCACCAAGCATGGTGGAAGATTTTAGATCGATCGCCCTCTCTAATGCCATGTACCTTATTATTGCGAAGATTATGGCGAATCGGCTTCAGAGGGTGTTGTCAGATATTATCTCTCCCGAGCAGACAACGTTTATCCCTGGCAGGAATATGGCAGATGGGTTGGTGTTGTCTTCGGAGATTGCTTTGGATTGGAAGCGCACTAACACTAAAGGCGTGCTATGGAAGATTGACTTTTTGAGGGCCTATGATTGTGTGGACTGCCGTTTCCTTTGGACATTCTTGGAAAAGAGGAGGTTCCCGGACATCTGGATTGCATGGATGGAGCGATGCATCACGGCAACATTGTATGCTGTACTGGTTAATGGTAAGCTGGAGCGTTGTTTCTTCTAGCCAAAACGAGGGGTCAGACAAGGATGCCCGGTCTCTTCTCTTTTATTCGTCATTGTTGCAGATGCTTTGGCAGTTATGATGAGGCTTGCGACGAATGAGGAATGTTGGAATGGATACAACAATGAAACATTTCGATTCCACTACTACAATATACAGATGATACGATGCTATTCTTGAGAGGGGGATTGGAACATATGCGATGTGTATGGTTATGGATATATTTGGAGACATCTCAGTGGGTACAGATCAATAGGGAGAAATCCGTTGTCGTGCCTTTTGGTGTTACGTATCAGGAGGGGCAACAACTCACAGATCTGCTGGGATGTTCGGTTGGGGAGCTGCCAATCACATATTTGTGCCTACATCTCATGGCAGGAAAGCTGGGGATGATTGATTGGAAGCCATTGCTAGAGAAACTGGAAGGGAGAATCCTAGTAGAGCAGAAAAAGGTGGAAATAACCGATAGGACATGTTTAAAGAAGCCTACTTCCCTCCTCTTGATAGAGTTGTCGTGGCTCACACCTGGTTGCATGGGATATGGTCACCTTAACGAAGAAGAGTGGGGGATTGGGGGTGTGGAAACTGGAGGAGATGAACAAGGTATTATTTGGCAACATGGGTGTAAGGTTGTGGGGGAAAACATAAGATTTGGTCTGCAGACTTTTGAGGAGGATCCATGGGATCTGTGGATCCTTGTTGCCTGAGCGTAGCTGCTCTCCTTCACCTCTATGGCAGGGGATATGTAAGATCCTTCCTGAGATATTAGAGAAACTACAATCGGTACTTGGTGATGGGCATGTTTTCAGATTCTAGCTAGATGACTGAACTGGCAATGGAATTCTAGGAAAGTGGTTTCCTAGACTAGTGACGTTGGCAATGGATTAGAACATGTCAGTTCGGGAAGTGTACCAGAGTGGGGGTGTGGACACCATCTTTTATATCGGATTTATCGGATCTAAGATTGGAGGAATTTTGGAAGCGACACCGAAATACCGGAATTGGAGGAGCCTGCCGGCGAAAGAGACCATTTTGTATGGAACGATGGAAGGTTCACGGTTAAAAAAGCTTATGACTTCTTCGTGAGGGACATGGATGGTGTGCAGGAGGATGTCAAGGCCGGCAACATAATCATCTGGAGTAGCATGATTCCAAAAAGAGTTAAAGTTTTCTTGTGAATTGCTTGGCAGGGGAAGCTGCTCTCCAAAAAACGTCATAGCAGATGGGGGCAGGATGGTGACATTTGTTGTGATAGATGCGGCGCTGAGGTCTAAGATTTGGAACATTTGTTTTTTACATGTACCCTATCCACTGAAGTCTGGAGGAAAGTGGCAATTTCATGACTGGATATAAGAAGTTCAACGGGCTTCTGGAGCTCTATACGGACGGTCTGTGGCTACGGACATGAAGATAGTTCACTCCTTTTTGTGCTCTTATGGGCGATATGGTGTGGTAGGAATGAATGTATCTTTCGTGGTCAGAATTTCTATTCGGAGAATGTTTTGAAGCATTATAGGGCATATATTGCAGCATGGTCTCATGTAACGTAATTTAATTTATATAATACAAGCAACTGGAGAGAAGGTCTCAAAGTAATCAACCTCACAGGTTTCTGTGAAGCTTTTTACAACTAATCTAGCTTTCAATATGTCAGTGGACTCATCAGGCGACTGTTTGATCGTGGAGGCCCATCTGCAAGCCACATGTCGAACTCCCGCGGGGCATGAACAAGATCCCATGTGCCTCGGGAGGTAAGGGAATTCATCTACTCCATCCATGGCATGCCACCAGCCCTGGTCCTGCATTGCACTCTGATGATCTCTGAGGACATGAACTACATTGAGGGACATATGCAAACCTCTTGTCATAGCTAGATAAACCATCAGTAGAAGTAAAATGTGATAGAGGGTGAAAAGTACATTGCCTCTTTTGCTTGCAGAGAGCTATCTGAAGCTCTTCAGATACATCCGGGGCAACAATGGCGGGAGTACTTGAAGAGGGCGTATCATCCTGCAAAAAGGAACATGCAAAGGAACAGAAGTATGCGTAGTGGTGTGCTTGCATGTATAAACGATTGGCGGAGGTGGAAAATCCAAAGGGAAGTCACCCATGGTTTGTGTAAAGAAGCTAGCATGCTCAAAGAAAGTGACATCTGCAGAAATATAATACCGACGTCCAATATGATCACAAAACCTATAGCTTTTATGAGTATGAGAGTACTTGAGAAAGATACCCTTGATAGCCCTTGGTGATAATTTATCAAGTGAGGAGGTACCTAGCAATATCAAGCAAATGTCGGAATTTCCTTTCTGCTACCCCATTCTGCTGAGAGATATATGAACATGATGTTTGATGAACAGTCCCCTGAGAGGCAAAAAAAGATGTCAAGTCATGTTGGGTGAACGCAAGTGCATTGCCAGTTCAAATAATTTGAACACATGTAAGCGAAAGACGTTTTGACATATTGAAAGAATTTTTTGACAATTTTATCTATCTTCGAACGTTCCTTTATTAGGTAAACCCAAGAGGATCCACGATAATCATCCATAAAAATAATAAAATAACGACGATCACTTAAAGTTCGGATCAGACAAGGTCCCCAAACATCACAATGAACAAGGCTAAAAGGAGTCGTATGGCGGGACTAAGCACGAACTGGAAAAGAAGCTCGATGATGTATCCCGAAATCTTATGCCTCGCACTGAAAGGGTTCCAAAGTAGAGAGTTAAGGGAACATCATGGAGAGAGCCTTGGCAGAAGGATGCCTGAGGCACATATACCATAGGAGAGGGTCTTCGGAGATGGATGTAACACCAACGAATTTAGAATATGAGGGTTTGTCAAGATAATAGATGTCATTCTTCTCATGCCTCCTACCAATAATCTGCCTTGTTCAGGTGTCGTGCAAATAGCAATATAAGTCATTAAATATCACATGATAATTAAGCTCAATACAAAGTTTATGAACATACAATAAGATGAGAGGGAAATCAGGAGTACAATGAACCTTAGGCAGTCGGAACTTGGAGGAGACCTCCATGGTTCCGACAGTAGTAACAGACGAGTGAGTCCTATTGGCTTTTCGAACCGACTTCATCGAGGAAGAGGGTTTGGGGAAGGTTAGTAGACCACCTTCTCTAGTCAGATGAGTAGAGACTCCAGAATCAATGATCCAAGTTGGAGTAGTAGGGGTTGCAGAGTTGGCTACCTTCAAAGAAATGGAATGGGTCCTCACAGTGGTAGTTCCTAGATTCCGACTTCAGTCGATCAATGTGGCTTTTGAGCCATGTAGAGATATTATTAATTTATGTACCATTTTCACAGTTTATATTTACCTCTTCCATCTTATGTAATTTACCCATGTATCTCTCTTTTATATAAGAGAGCCATATGGTTCTTTGGAATATAGAATTGAATCTTTTTTCCAACATGGTATTAGAACAACGGTCCTAGACCGGAGCTCTACTACCCAAGAAAAAACCCTAGCCCCACCTGTTGCGTCGCCCTCTCCTCTCAACGCGCCGCCAAGCGGCAGCCGCCATCACTGCCTCCGGATCCCCGTTGTCACCTCCTGCGACAGCCACAACCACGGCTGCCGACCCCTGCTCTAGTCGCTAGCAGTCCTCGCCGCCGCCTGCTGTGGCTTTTACGCCTCTACCTCTGCTTCCTGCGAGTTCTATCACCGTCTGTTGCTTATGACTTCGTTTTGTAGTCATGGTCGTTGATGAGAGCGGTTGCATCTTGAGTCTACACATGCAACTACTTCCTCGTATGTTCGTGTAGATGAATTTTCTTTTGGTCTATAATTCTTAGTTTTTCTCAATCCGGCGGTATGTTAGAAAACAAGGTCGACATCCCCGCTACATGCACCTTCCGAGGTCTAATGGCAATAATAAAGGTGGATGGGATAAATTATGAGCTATACGCCATGCAGTTAATGAGCCTCCTGTAATCTACCAGTAAGAAACACATTCTTACCAAGGAAGAGCCGACTGAGAAAATTGGGGTGAACACCTCATAGGAGGCGGACGATACTTATGCACGTGTTTGGTTGTCTGGAATATTGACGATAGAGATCGCCAATGATATTTTACATCAGCCCATCATCAAGGCGATGAAGGACATTCTCGTGACCACATATTCCCAAGCAAGGAATGAGACGAAGATCCTGCCACTATAACATGGCATTTTCACAGTCAAGCAGAATGGACGCCCTCTTCATTCTCTATACACATCTCTCCATGGCATGTTCAAAAAGCTCCACAGTTTCATGCCTCTACTTGCTACCCTTGAGCAGCAGAAGGCATACATGAATGCCACGATGGTTGGTGTATTTCTTGCATCACTAATCCTGAGTTCGATGCTGCTCGATCGTAGATTTTTGCAGATGCTACCATTCCTCCCATAGAGGAGGCTTACCGCATACTCAGTAGGACCATTGTCCCTTCGTCTATCTCTAGCCATACCTCCTCTGCGATGGCTGCCTCCCACGGTAGGGAAGGATTTTCTTAGTTTCGTGGTCGTGGACCTCATAGCAAAGGAGGTCGTATTCGTCAGCCATGCACATATTGCCACCGTCCAGGACACTTAGAGGATACATGCTACTCAAAGCATGGTTTTCTCGCATCTGCCTGTTTGGCCGAGCAGGCTGAGCCCTTTCTGCTGCTACATCTGATCAAAGTTTGATGATTTTGTGGCTCGATTACGAGAGATTATGCCCCATGCTGGTTCTCATGCTTCCTCGCTTGCTTCGGGAAGCCATTCAGATGTTGCAGCCTCTGCTTCTGCCAGTACCTCAGGTAGTATCTACGCCCTTACTAGTTGTCATAATACCGATATTATAGAATGGATTATGGATTCTGGGGCGTCCCATCACATATGTGGGGATAGGAATCAATTTGCTGGATACAAACAGGTTCTCCCTGGCAGATCATTTGTCATAGTCGATTGGGACTTATTCTCCTATTGCAGGACAAGGGGAGATCAAATTGATGCCTTCAATGCATTTACAGAATGTGCTGCATGCTCCTGAATTTTCTATTAATCTATTGTCGATTAGTTAGAGTACGAAGGACTTACATTGTTGTGCCATTTTTAATCCATCTTCCCTTGTATTTCAGGACATTCTTACAGACAAGGTGATGTGTTGTGGCCGTAAGCAAGGCGGCCTCTGTCGACTAATCCATACTCCATATGATGGCCTATCTTCTCATCCTACTGGATACGTCTCTCCATTTATGTGGCACCTGTGCTTTGATCACCACCTTCTCTAGAAGATGTGTCACATTCTTCCTCAGATCTCACCTTGTTCATTCTTCTAGTGCGAGGCGAGTCAGTTAGGAAAGCATCATTGGTATGCTTTTCCTAGTCGTCATGTTTGGAGTAGTAACTCCCTTTTTGAGTTGATTCATGTAGACATTTGGGTCGAGTTGTGTACCCGATCATTAGGGATAGATTTTATATAGTGGCTATAGAAGGTTTCTTTCTTTTATCATGAATTTCTTATTATCTGAGGCTGGGACAACAACACCAACAAATAAGTAGGGTCGGCTACATGGATTCTCTACCTCCATTCAGAGGCTGGGACAGCAATTTTATCTTGGCTTGCACCCGTTTATTGTCGGGTCGGGCTTGAGCTCAAAAACACTGCCCATTCTTAAAACAGGCCGGGCTCGGGTTGTATATAACCCGACCCGAGGCCCGACCTGACAGCCCGACCCGCTGTGCCCCAATGGGCCAGCCCGACCTGACTCCCCCCCGACTCCCTCCCCCCAACCCGCCCGACCCGACTCCCCCTCGACCCCCTCCTCCCAACCCGTTCGACCTGACGCCCTCGGTTGTGAGTCTGTGATGCCCCCAACCGAACCCAAAACCCTATCTCACTACCCTTTCCCTTCCCCGCCGCTCACCCCAGGTCCCCAACCTCCCAAGTCCCCACCGCGGCACCGCCCCTCGCCGCCTTCGGGCGCTGCCCTAGCTCGCCCCCTTCCCAGAATCCCTGACTCCCAGTTCCAAGGGCTGAACCGCCCCTCCCCCCCTTCCCAGCCCCGCCCAACGCCCACTTCCCACCACCCCTTCCCACCTTCCATCCGGCTGCCCGACCCGAACCTTTTTTTTTAAATTACTGGGCCGACCCAACCCGAACCCAGCCCGTTTAACTTCAGGCCGGGTTTGGGTTCGGGCTGACCCAACAAAAAATTAATAGGCTGCGGCCCGGCCCGAAACCCGACTATATTAACGTGCTCGGGTTCGGGCTAAAGTCCGGCCCGCCCGACCCGATGCTCAACCCTACCGTCATCTAGTATGCCTCAGGTTTGTTTTCAATACATTGTTTCTACTGACGGGTCTGGAGATGTGTCTGAGCAAGAACCTTTGTAGGAGACTGGCATACAGATTGAGGAGATCCCAAATGACCTAGATGTACCTATTGCACTTCGTAAGCAGAAGCGTACGTGTACATCATATCCTCTCACTTCTCATGTTTCTTTTGATCGTCTAGCAGGGGATTTCAGGAGGTTTGCAGTTAGTCTATCTGTCGTGGAGATTCCACAGACTTACCAGGAAGCCTTGAAAGATAGTCGGTGGCGACTTGCCATGGAAGAGGAGATGATCATGCTACAGTCGCATGGTAGTTGGAGCTTGGTCCCTGCACCTTTTGGAGCATCTATTATCAGTTGCAACTGGGTGATTACTGTCAAACACCACATAGATGGAAGTCTTGATCGTTACAAGGCCAGGTTGGTTGCACGTGGGTTTACTCAGACTTATGGCGTGGACTATTTGAACAAATTCTCACTCGTTGCTCACCACTCCACACTTCGAGGTCTCCTTACAGTAGCTGTGGTACGCAATCGACCTTTATTCCAGCTTGATGTCTAAAATGGATTTCTATATAGAGATCTTCATGATGAAGTCTACATGCAGCAACCCTCGTGGTTTGCTGCAGAGGGGGAGTGTCAACAGGTTTGTAGACTTCACAAGGCAATCTATTGTCTGAAGTAGAGTCCAAGGGCCTGGTTCCAGAAGCTCTCGGACCTGATTGATAAGCAGAGATTCAAGAGATCAAATGCAGACATTGTTTGTTCAGAACCCACATAGGTACAATTGCTATTATGGTCTATGTTGATAATATCCTTGTTACATGAGATGATGTGCATGGGATCAAGAAGGTGAAAGAATTTTTCAGTCAACAGTTTGTCACCAAGGATCTTGACACCCTACGGTACTTTCTGGGATTAGAGTTTGCTAGAAATTAGCAGGGCTTTGTGGGTGACCCAAAGAAAATATGTTATAGACATGCTAGTTGAGACATGCATGATTGGATGTCGACCTGCCACTACACCTATGGATCCGAGTATGAGGCTGTATGATGATGATACAGTGGAGTTGGACAACAAAAGATAAAGAGAATTGGTGGAAAAGCTATTGTATGTTACCATCACTAGGCCAGACATCTCTTTTGTTGTCAGTCGGGTCAGTCAATTTATGGAGCAGCCCAGACATCTGCATATGGATGTCGTCCATATAATCTTGAGGTACTTGAAGTCATCCCGGGTGCAGGATTGTTGTTCAGAAAAGGAATATATCTCACTATCACAACTTGCATATACACAGACTAGGTAGGTTGTCTTAAGAATAGGAAGTCTACCTTAGGTTTTGCTGTATTTGTTGGTGGCTCTTTATTGTCATGGAAGAGCAAGAAGCAGATCGTGGTCATCAGGTCTAGTGCTGAATCAGACTATAGAGCTATGGTACAAGGGAAAATAGAGATGATGTGCATAACCCGAAGTGCATGCATCTGAACACGTATGTTCCGAAAGAGCATGTAAAGGTGTTTTTTTCCTGGTCCTCGTGAGTTATAACTACTTGATTGTAGCCCAAGTACCCATCCAAGAAGTAGAAGAATTCTTTCCCCACTAGTCTCTCCATGATTTGATCAATAAAAAGAAGGGGAAAACAATCCTTCTTCGTCGCGGCAATCGAGCGCCTGTAGTTCTCACAAACACGCCATGACATGGATACTCGCTTCACGATCTCTTCTTCATCCTCGTTGGTGACAATCTGGATGTCTGACTTCTTCAAAACAACGTGAAGTGGTGCCACACACTTGGAATTGAAAATATGATAAATAAAACCCGCGTCACACCATTTCTCTATCTCCTTCTTCACTACCTCTTGCAAGTTTGGATTTTGTATACACCGGATCTTACGAGAGGGTTTGACATCGTTCTCAAAGTAGATATGATGTGGACATAGAGCTGGATTTATCCCACGAAGATCGGAAACGCTTCAGCCTATAGTCTTGCAGTTCTTTTCCAGGATCTCTAGCAAGCGAGTCTCTTGCTCCTCGATTAATCGTGAATAAATGATGACATGATATTTCTCCTTAGGACCCGCAAGGAAGGCGTATCTGAGGGTTGGTGGTAAGTGCTTGAGTTCGGGTAAGGTATGCTCAACATGGATGTTTGGATGAACTGCCTCTGGTTCTGTGCTGACGGTGGGCAAATCTGTCTCTGCTGTCACTGCTACCAACTTTTTCTGCTGAGCAGAAGTCGGGTTGCAAAAAATCTCAAGAAAATCGGTAACTACCATGTTTGATTTGTCATCCTCACCCTTAGCTTATCCTGTGGGGAATATGGTGGACATGCCTAAATCATCCTCTGAGTCATCAAGGGTGTAGGGATCTGTATCGGTGCTTGTGCATTGAAGAGGATATCTGAAAAGCTCGCATCCTATATCAACCGTACTGTCCTCCTCAGTGAGAGAAACTCATCTGCATCGGTTGTGTTTTGTCTCCAAGGCCCTACAATGTCCATCTAATCACATTCTACTTCGGATATTGAGTACTCATTGCTGCTCTTAGAGTTCGATCTCTGCCACTTTGCTTGATTTCCAACTCTACTTCATCTCCATGAGCACATAGCTGGATCTTCCCATCTAATCGAACACTACCCCGACTGTTCTCAGAAAGGGGCGACCACGGATTATTTGTGAATCCTTCTACTGTTGAGGGACTTTCATGTCTAGAATAGTGAAATCAACCATGTAGTCCTGTCCCTCGATCGATACGACAACGTTCTTCAACACACCTTAGGTCTTTTTATAGATCGGTCAATGAAATGGAGATATACCCGTGATCTCTTAAGAGGACCTAGAATGAGTCTGTCAATAAGTGCAGAGTGTAAAAGATTAATTGAGGATCCATTGTCTGATATAGTACGTGTAAATGTATTGTCAGCGATCTGACTCGTCACATAATGAGCACCCACATCTCGTTTCTTCCTCGGAATCTCATTGTGAATGGCATAAATCGTTGCTATGGATAGCACATGTTTTTTTGTTCTTGTTCTTTTCATCCTGCTTCCTTGTAGGTGTACCGCGCTTTCATTCCTTGCTGCTTTGAGGTACTTCTTCATAGCAAGTGTGACATCCATAAACTCATTGAACGACATCTCGACTTCAATATATTCCTTGCAAATTCGTGCCATCTCAGAATCATCTTTTCGAATTTTTAGAATTTTCTTCCTTCCCCCTTTGAGAGCGTGGAGGAAGGGGATTGTTGGAGATGGAAATAACATGTTAGAATCAGAATCATGCAATTTGCTACTTTTATTTAAATCAGGAAAATATTCATAAATAGGACCCTGGACTGGACTCTGTACATGGCTGACATGGTGCTCATAAGTAATATGTGTGGACTCTGTACATGGCTGACATGGTGTGAATTCCTGATCTCTGGCTGACTTGCATCCTGACGAATGGATGCTTCTCATACTGCTGGAATGCTGGCGATTCTCCTCCTCTACCAAGTCATTTTCCTTTTCTCACTCCTTAGCCCGAGCAGGCATTTGTACAATCCTTCCGCTCCTGAGAGATATGATGAGTATTGAGCGTCAAAAAAAAAGATATGATGAGTATCATCATACGAAAAGATCTCATGTCCAGAAAATGAATATTCTATATAGTATACCTGATCCGTCTTTTCTGCTGTGGTGGTTGGTTCAGGTTATTGGGATTGACCTGAACCTGGGCAGGCATGGGGTTTTTTCGGTGTAGAGTGCTCGTCTTGCGAACGCGACACCCGATTGACATCAACCCTGATGCAGCGCGGACCAGGAAAATAGGGTCGAATTTTTAATTAATTTTAGTGGTTAATTTTATTTACGTTTATTTAAATTATCGTATCTCTAATTAAATAATTGAGATCGCCTCTGATCTCCAACAATTATCCGTAGATTTGATTTTTAATTTGGTCGGTTAATTAGTTAGAGTCCAATTAGGATAATTAGTGGTCAAATTAAATTAGTTTTCTATTTTTTTAATGCCATCCCTTCTTTATAAAGGGATGAGGGTCCACTGTTTTTAGTCAGTCAAGTATTAACAAAAATTTGAGTTTATCTCATTATCTCTCTCTATCTCTCCTCTCCCCTCCCGCAATCTTCACGTTCTTCTCCCTCAACCCCTCGTGTTCCCGACGAGTTCTTCTCAACCCCTCTCTTTTCTTCTACCAAAAATCCACCATAAAAAATTATTATTTTCGTCCACATCGATTTTGATTTTGCATCATTTGGTATCAGAGCGGTTATGGAGTCGTTCTCACGATTCCACGATCCTGTCGCATATTGGCGTGTGCAATTCGATTTGAGTTGCCTATCTCCTGATTCGCGTACATGCGCACGTCGACATAAGTTCAAGCGACGTCTTGAATCAAGCCTCAAAGTCCAAGAATGGTTGGATGCACAAGTCTATAAAGATCCGTTCGTCGACGACGAAAGTCAGATCGGAGAAGCCGCTGTGCAACCCGATTTGGAACAAAAAAATGAAGATCTAGCCGCCAACAACGAGAAGCTCGCTGTCTACGAAGAATCCGCCGCCGTCCTAGCCGTTTTAGAAGAAAAATTCGAAGAAACAGTGGCTGTCCAGGAGATCCCAGATCTGATTCCGCCACCGGAATAGATTCCGCTGCCCCCTCCGGCCATCCCGGCACAACCCCAGCCAGGCCAGGTAACCCCCCTAACCGCCCCAGCCCTAACGACAGTCATCTCCACCCTAACAGCCCCTCCGTCATCCCGGCTGCCGCCTCTCCCCCTCTCGCCCGCGCCTACGCCTCCCAGCACCAACCCACCCCTTCCTGCGACCCCCCTCCTCACCCTGCGACCCAGCCAACCTCCGCCCGCCTCTCTGCCATCTCCCTCTCGCCGCCTTTCCCCACCGGCTCCCCCACCCGCCCACGCCGCCCCGCCCTTGCGCCGCAGCCACCCACCCCGTGACCTTCCCCTGCGAACCCGCCATCGCCCCTGCACCAGCTTCTCTCCGCCTTCCCGCACACCGATTACCCCCCCCCCCCCCCCCCCCCCCACCCGCCAACACCACCGCTTTTCCCCACCACCCCCTCACCGCGCCTCCCCGGGTCAACTCGCCCTGCCGCCTGCCCCCTCCCCGACACCTTCTCCCCTCCCCACGGCCCCTGCTCCTCCCCAGCGCCATCTCCTCCCCACTCCTGAGCCCCCTCTCCACGCTGCGCCGCCCCCCCATCCAGCACCTGCGCCTTCTCCTCCCGAGCGCCATCCCAGCGACCAGCCAGCGCCCCCCCCCCCCCCCCCCGCGCATGAGCCCGCACCGGCCATCCTTCCCAGCTCGCGCCGCCCACGCCTTATGCGCAAGGGACTCGGGCAAACCCTAACTGGGGGCCCGAAGTCTATGGGATGCCAATCCCACGAATTGTGGGGTGGGAGATTAATTGGGAAAAATTGCAAAAGAAAATCCCATGAATCCCCTATTTGCAGAAAGGCCAAAAGTGATAAAAGAGTAAGGAACAATGAAGGGGTACGAAAATTGCGCCCATACCCCTGGCTGCGGAAATATTTAAAAAAGAGGGCTGTAAGTAAGAAATCAGGGGACTTTCCTTATCCAAATAGGACTAGGACCTTGGGTTTTCCCTATATAAGGACCCCATGGCTTCATTCCTTGGACACATCTCCTCTTCTCCTCTCCTTGTGTTATTACTTCGCTATGGATGCTCCGAAGGCCATGTTGTTCATGCCTCATCAATTCTTCGATCACTACAAGGGAGAGACAACAATCAGGAAGACGTCGCCATTCGCGCCACACATGTTCTTCAACCATGAAGGCCGCGTCACCTACGCCCGCATATGGACTCCGCCGTTCGCTCTGCACCTAGTATTCCAGACGATGACTGAGCACGTCGAATCAACCTCCAAGCATACAGATTCAGCAATTCGTCGGGAGACGAATTTTTAAAGCGGAGGAGAGTTGATGCAGCGCGGACCAGGAAAATAGGGCCGAATTTTTAATTAATTTTAGTGGTTAATTTTATTTACGTTTATTTAAATTATCGGTACTCTAATTAAATAATTGAGATCGCCTGTAATCTCCAACAATTATCCGTAGATTTGATTTTTAATTTGGTCGGTTAATTAGTTAGAGTCCAATTAGGATAATTAGTAGTCAAATTAAATTAGTTTTCTATTTTTGTAATGCCATCCCTCCTTTATAATGGGATGAGGGTCCAGTGTTTTTAGTCAGTCAAGTATTAACAAAAATTTGAGTTTATCTTATTATCTCTCTCTATCTCTCCTCTCCCCTCCCGCGATCTTCGCGTTCTTCTCCCTCAACCCCTCGTGTTCCCGACGAGTTCTTCTTCTCAACCCCTCTCTTTTCTTCTACCAAAAATCCACCATAAAAAAATATTATTTTCGTCCACGCCGATTTCGATTTTGCATCAAACCCTCATGTCATCATCTCATTGGTGATCCTCTGGAGTTGATCAAAAATTCGCTGGAGATCTGGGGTTCTCGCATTCGATGGTCAGCCTCTTGCCTGTAGGGAGGTTGCTGATACTTATAACTGCACGATGGTCCCTGCTAGTAACTTTGCTATTGGAAGTTCTGCTGTGGCGGGGTATGATTGTTGAACTGATGTTGGGCCCTGATGACCTGGCTGATACTGCTGCCTCTGTTGTGGCTGCTGGTAAGTGTGGGATGAACGATTGTGACGTTGTGCGTGAGTGGTGTTGGTGGGATCGGTGGTGTACCACACTCCATTGACCTCCCAAACATGTGGAGACTCCTCATAAACTACCTCGGCTGGTGGTTCGGTCTGCTGATAATGTTGGACATGGTATTGTTCCTCATCGATATATTGCCCCTCCATCTGATGCTCTTGGATGTGATGGACTCGGCACATGGGAATAGAGGGTGCAGACGGGGCATGTAACCTCAACTGGGCTACCCTCTCAGTTAGTTCTTCCGCCTATTTCGACAATTTTGCGAGATGCTCTAATTCGGTGAGCTTGTGGAGTTTATCGACTTTCTTGCTCATCTATTCCACTGAGGTCAACATATCAAATAGAATACCTATATTCGGAATCAGATCCTCTGCTACCTCAATCGTGGTCTTCTTGCCCACCTCGGCTGGTGCTCGGGGAAGAGGTGTTTGATGATAGGCTTTGTCTGCGATCTATGAGTGACTAGTGTCCACCATCTGTTCAAAGATCTTCCAGACGGTGTCAACATTCTTGTTCAGGTAACTGTATCCACATGCAGCGCTCACCAACCCTTGCATCTCAAGGGTAATACCACCAAATAGACTTTGTACTAGAATCGATTTGGTAATGTCATGACAAGGATATTTTTGCAACATGTTTTTGAATCTCTCCCATGCCTCGTGGAAAGGCTTGTGAGAGTACTGAGTGAAGCTTGTGATATGTGCTCTCATCTGATTGGTTTGATTAAGAGGATGGCGTTTCTTCAAGAATAAGTCTTTGAACTGATTCCATGTGGTCACTGTCTTCCCCAAATTCTTCAATCAATATGCCGCCTTATCTGCCAAGGAAAAGGGGATCACACATAACAGGATATAATCCTAACCGACCCGAGGGTTACTCTAATCACAGATCATTTTAAACTCTTACATGCATAGAAGGCCATATCATTTTTTTAGAAAAAAGGGGGGAGCCCTCCCAAGACGGGAGTCACCACACCTAAATATTCATTAATTAATTATGGAAAAGGTACATCAGTTGGAAAGCCAGAAGTTGTACAATGCATTACAATGAGCAAGTACATTTTTAAAGTAAAACCGCTGCCCCTTGAAAGTGGTATCATTTCTACCAAGCCAAATAGCCCATAGCGCTGCAAAGGGCTTGGAGACATCTCCGGAAGACCCAATGCCGACCACCCGAATATATCTCCAAAACTGCTTCGCATCTGATGCCCGAACCCACGGGAGCCCAAACGAATCCCACACATTTGCCGAGGACCTGCATCCACAGAAAATGTGGTCCGCATCCTCCAAGTCGCCCTTGCATCTGTCACATATCAAATCCGTCGCACCTAGCAGCTTGCCTCTTCTCACCTTGTCACAAATACGGTCTCTCCGCAGACACCAAAGGAAGACCTTAACCCGAGTAGGAATCTTGGCCGCCTAAATTATCTTCACATCAGCACAGAGGTCCTCGTCACGTTCCACCATACCACCACTCAGCTTCCGATACGCATTCTTCACTGAGAACTTACCATCTGCCCACACAAAATGGTCGAGGTCTCCCGACATTTCTCCGACAGAGGGAATCTCCGATAGTAACCGCAAAAAAATCTTCCACCCTCTGATCCGAGAGGGCCGTAAGGAACCTCGGCGCCCACGACCCAGCTTCAACCACCTCTGCAACCAGCACCCCTCTGTTAACGGCCAACGCCACCAACCTAGGAAAATGGGAGGCTAACACCTCATCCCCCGTCCAGTCATCCAGCCAAAATCGGAACCGGAGACCATTCCCCAACTTGGGCCGCAGAAGAGCCCTGAGCCTCGGAATTACAGCTCGGATCCCACTCCACAACACAGACTCATGCTGCTTCTGCACCGCCACCAAGTCCCCCGTGATGCCATAAATCTCCCTCAGCAATCACAAAACCGGCGAGTCCGACGAACCCCAAATGCGCACCACCCATTTGACTAACAAGGCTCTGTTCATATAGTCCACATCTCTGACGCCAAGACCCCCCTCCAAGACCGGTGCCGCAAGGTCCTTCCACGCGACCAGGTGTAACCCCCTCATAGTTTGCCTCCCATCTGACCAGAAAAAGGATCTCATAAGGCCTCCACCTTTCTCTTGACACCGACTGGCATTAATCTTGTGGAGAAGAAAAAAATCGGAATGGCAGAAAGAACATGCTTCAATAGTGTAAGTTTCCCACCCTTTGACAGGGTGGTAGCGTTCCACCCTTCCAAACGCTCCTCCATTCTCCGCAGAACACAGTCCCTATCGGACTTCCTCAGCCTACCACCAACCAGCGGCAACCCCAGATAGGTAATCGGTAAACTCCCCAGAGGACATTCTGCCCACGCCGCTAACCTGCTACTCTCATCGCCATCCATCCCCATTGGGACCAAAACTGACTTAATCCTGTTAATCTGCAAGCCAGAGAGGGAACCAAACACATCCACCAAAACCGCTGCATTGTGATTTTGCTCCTCCGTCCCCCCAGGAAAATCAGCGTGCCATCCGCGTACTGTAGGATCGGAACGGAGATGTCTCCCAACCTGAAGCCCTCGCACCAACCCTCTTCAACCGCCCGCTGGAACAAGACTGCAAGACAATACGCAGCCAAAACAAAATGCAGGGGGGGCAGGGGGCATCCCTGGCGCACCATTCTCTGCGTCTGGAACCATCCTCCCTCCGGCCTCCCGTTGACCAACACCGAACAGGAGCAAGTGGTGACGCATCTCTTTACCCAAGCAATCCACCCTTCCAGAAAACCCCTCTTCTGCAACGCTGTCCATAGGAATCTCCAATTGACACAGTCGTATGCCTTGGCGTAGTCAATTTTTCAGACCACCCCTTTCTTTGAAGACCTCTTCCACTCCCGACAGATTTCCGAAGCTGTCACGATACCATCCGCCATACATCGACCCGGAATGAAAGCAGATTGTGCCGGTAAAATCACTGATGGCAGGACAACCCTGAGTCTGCTCGCCAGAACCTTGGCAACAATAACATAAATGCCATTAGAGATAGAAATCGGCCTGTAATCCCCAACCCCCACTGGGGAATCCTTCTTCGGCAACAAGAAAATCAAAGCCTTGTTAACTTTCTCAAAACCCTTGTAGCCGTCTCTAAATTCAGTCAGAACCTCCAAAATGTCGTCCTTCAGCAGATCCTAAAACTCCCTGTAAAAGGAAATAGAGAAGCCATCCGGGCCAGGAGCACCATCCGCATTCAGATCCCAAACCGCCCTGCGCACCTCTTCCTCCGTAAAGTCGGCCACTAACGACTCAGCCTGGGGTCCACTCAAGGACCTCACCCCCCGGCCCGTCCAGCCCTAACCATTCTCCTCCCTCACTCTCCTCGACGCCCTCACGAAGTGCTCCTGCAATGCAACCCCAATGTTCCTCTCGCTCGATACCCTCTGGCCTCCCACCTCCACCTCCTGTAAATAACTCCTCCTCCTCCTTCTCCCTGAAGCCACTGAATGAAAGAAACGCGTATTCGCGTCTCCTTCCCTCAGCCACTTCTTATATCATGATATATCAACGATATATCGTCGATATATGGGTATCGAGAAGAAGGGGATATCGATATCATGGTGCATATATCTGCGATATAAGACCGATATATCGGCGATATATCGCCATATTGGCCCATTTCAGTCAAAAATGACTGGATTCAGTACAAAAAATCCTGGATATCGTCCGATTGCGAAATTTCGTCGATATCTATATATTGATGAATAATACCCTTGTAAGCTTGATTTCACTACTTATTTTGCTACTCCTAGTATTAAAACACATCATGTTTTATATATTTTGTTACGGGTCAGGGGCGCTGCCCCCGCACCGCCGCAAGAGGGGGACAACCTAGGCCCCCTAGCCCCCCCAAGCTCGTTGGCCGGGCAGCGAGACCCTGTCTAGTAGGGTATGGTGCGACAGGGGGGTGCATACAACGGTTCTTTATCTTGGGGTGTCCAATTGATTTTTATTCATCTTCTCTCCCGTTCGAAAATATTAATGTAAATTATGTCTCTTTTAGAAAAATGCTGTTATGCTCTTTATTTGTTTGGTTCCAAAAATAGCTCAAACATATTGTTTATACATAATATGTGATGCAATATAAATATTGGATGAACTCCATTTCCAATATATATGTCAACAATCAACATTAACAATGATGTGCTCTATATGCAGATACATGCAACATAAGTGTCATAGATGATCGATATGTGTGATATAAGTGTATATTTGTAAGTTATTTAGTGTTATAAGAAGTTGGATGGACTACATTTCCAATATCCACAAGTTAGCAAGAAACAATAGCAACGATATGACCGATATATGTGATATAAGGGTCTAGATGATCGATATGTGTGACCTAAGAGTATATTTGTTAGGTATTTAGTGTTCTAAGAACTTGGACGAACTCCATTTTCAATATCTATAGATCAACAATTAACCGTACCAACTATATGTTCGATATGACCGATATGTGTGATATAAGGGTCATAGATGATCGACATGTATGATCTAAGAGTATATTTGTAAGTTATTTAGTGTTCTACGAACTTGGATGAACTCCGTTTCCAATATCTATAAATCAAGAATCAACATTCACATCGATATGTTCGAAATGACTGGCACGTGCGATATATGGGGTATAAATGACCGATATATGTGATATAAATGTGTATTTTTAGGTTATTTGTTGTTTTAATAACTTGGATAATCTTAATTCTGAAAAAAACGGCAAAAAATGCCATTTCGAGCCATTTCGAACATTTCCACCGATATCGTCGAGATATCGACGATATATCCCGATACAGGAAGGCGGATGGTTCTTCTATCTCAGTCTCTCTGAATTTAGGGTGTATGTCAAAAAGTACAGCTTCGGGTCATATGCTTCCTGAGGTGTTGCCGGCCTAAGCCAACTCTGGTTATGATTCTCTGCAGGGTTATATACGTCTCTCATTGGATCATCTTCTCCTCTTGCGGCTCTCAATCGGTTCCAAGGCATCACATGTTGGATTTCGATTTCGTTTCAGTAATCCTGGAAAGTAAAATTCGATGGAATTTCGATGGCATGGTTGGAAACTAGGAAATTACTTGAAAACTCATTTTTTTCTAGAATTGAGATTTCTAATATTCTTTAACCCTATAAATGAGATGGAAACACACCATTTTTTTGTTAATAGTAAGATATTAACATGATGTGCTACATTAAATTTCTATCTGAATCGTTGCAACAATAAAAAACTAGTATGGTGCCGATATTCCGAACCAGAATCAGATTTAGAACCGAAATTAGAAGCCATTAATTTCACCTCTTAAACACGAAGAGAATGGCGAAACATGCAATAATAACAGAGAAAAACATAGGCCAACAAATAACTTTCTAACATGTATGGTGCTCAGAACTAGCAAAATGATATCATATGTAAGACATTGAAGATCAAAATGATAGCTTAGAATTCGTATCCGAACAAAATACTTTCGACTTAGAAAAACATTTAATTTTTAGAAATAAAATAAGACACACAAACATACACACAAATACAAATCTTTCTAACATGTATGTCTAATTAGTGCAATGTATAACTTGTGATCATAAAATATATGCTATACAAGCATAAACAAATCAATTATCACCAAGAATCTACGTAGCATTCACAAGCACAATCTATATCCAACTTGATAATAAGCAAATACCTACAGTCAGAAGACTTGGAAGGTTGCTAACAACCTAGCACTTGCGCACCGTGCTCTTATTTTTCCCAACAACAAGAAGGACTTAGACGATGGAGCGACGTTCGTGGCGACCGAAGAGTGTCCGCACGCCGCGACCGGAGGTGCATGGAGGTCAAGGAGGCGACGGCAGGGATGGCGACGTTGGCGATAAGCAGGGAGGCGGGGTCAGCGCTGCGAAGGAGGTCGGGGTTGGTGAGTGGGTGAAGGTCACGCATGCTAAGCCCGTGAAGCGGTGCTTCCGCTGTGGAGTGCGAGGTCATGTCGCCTACGCTTGCCGAGCGCCACCCCGGTGCTTTCTTTGTGGCAAGGTGGGCCATCGCATGTCTTCTTGCTGGTCTTCTGGTGATTTTGGCAGTAACAGGAATCGCATGGGCTCGCATCGCCCGGAGACGCGTCGACGTGTTGAAGGTTCGCATGATGTCAGGGATTCTCGTTCGTTTGCACAGGTCGTCCGCGTTGGTGGTGCAACTTCGGAGGAGCTGGCTGGCGGTCTCGCCCCTGTGGGGGGGGGGGAAATCATCTCATTTTCGCTCTGGTTCTGATGTGGGGTGTGGGTCGGGGGCTCCCCTCGGTTTGGCGGTACCAGTGCAAAGGAACTTGGAGCTTGAGGATGTGGTGCGAGGGGAGCGTTTGCATGGCGATCTTGGAGGAGGGGTTGTGATGCGAGGGGAGCGTTCGCATGAGGTGTTGGCGGATGGGGTGGCGCTGCAGGGAGCGAGGTTGTATGGGGTCACGCCTCAGGAGGGCACGCATGGTGTTCCTGCGGAGCACATGGCTGCTGTGGGAGTTCTGCAAAGGCCTGGCGTCGGCTGGGAGGAGATTCGTGTGGCTACCCTCGGCTTCTTGGGCGACGACTTCAGCGGGGATTTCTTCATCTTGGACGCCTCTAGATGCTGTGTTCGTGGGCTCTCCCCGGAGCAACGGGAGAGCCTCCTCCGCCATTCCGATGCTGCGGACATCAAGTGGCGGCAGTTGCGAGTTGCGGATGGTGCGGCCACTCACTCGGAGGTTTGCGTGGCGGAAGTTCGGGGGGTGCCATTCCTTTCTCGCACGGTGCACGCCCTTTCCAAGGTTGTCAGCCGCTGGGGGCAAGTCCTGGCTGTTCTTGACGATGGCCTTGCACCGGGCGCAGATTGGACGTGTGCGCGGCTCCACATTGAGTGCTCTCCGACGTTTCTCAAGTCTATGGTTGGCAAGGTTATCTTCGAGAGTATGACTCTGGGACGCTGGACCTTCAAGCTGGAATTCTTCCTCATCTCGCCGGCGGCGGCGCCGGTCTCATCACCGTCTTCCCCGGTCGCGCGCGGTGGCGGATCGGACTGTGGACCAGGGTTCGACGGTTCGCCTTCTACTCGCCACGTGTCCAAATTCAGGGATGTTTTCGAAGCGTCGCCAGGGGAGGGCAACATTCCGGGGATGTCGTCTGAGGCCCCTTGGGACGCGCGTGCGGGAGATGGCAGTCGCGATTTGGTGGCATGGGACTTTCTCGAGGTCGATACACATTCCACACTTCCTTCCCTTCTGTCGGCGGATTCTTTGCAACTGGATTTCTCGAGGCGCGTGTCAACGCTCCCATTGCATCCATTAATCGGATCCGGTAATATCGCATCTTGGGCCCTCTCACGGGTTCCGCCCGACCCGGTAATGATATCGGAGCCTCTTTTATGGACAGCCGAGTATCTGTGTCCCCAGCCCATTGCTTCGGTGCCTTTCTCTTCGTTGGCCCTTCTGGAGGAAATTCTTTCACCGCCTATTATGCTGCCGGCTCTCCCCATGTCTTCCCAGGGCGATCCTCCTGCTACTTCGACGCCTGAGGGTGCTGCTCCGATTCTCTCCCCCTTATCCCAGGGGATTTCATCTTCTCAGGTTACGCCGGCAGGTGGAGGGTCTCCTGGGGTGTCTCCTAGCGGCGCTCTGGCTTGCTCCTCTGGAAAAGCTCCTGTATATTTGCCTGCGGTGAACTCTCCCCCCTCTCGATTTGGTAAAAGCTACACTAGACGACGGCCTTCTCGCCTTGGAGATTCATTTCTTTCTTCTTGTCAGACGCTGCGCGAGGCGGTGGCGGAGGCGGCAGGCCTCTCGCCAATTGGGGGACGCCCCATGGTGTTTAATGAAGATTTTATCCAAACATGTTCGTGGTCTAGGGGACCCTCTTGGTGTTTAATGAAGATTTTATCCTGGAATGTTCGTGGTCTCGGGGACCCTGATCGGAGGCGCGCTTTGGGGTCGCGTATTTTAGAATGGGATTGCGACATTGCTTTTATTCAAGAAACAAAACTGTCGGCGGTGGATGAAAATATGTGGAGGTCCTTCGGTGCTGGGAATTTGGATGCCTTTCGCTCGTTGGATGCGGTTGGCGCGGCGGGCGGGATCATTTTGGCTTGGCGGTCGTCGAGATTGTCCTTCTCCTCTATGCGGGTTGGGAGACATTCTATGTCTGTGGTTTTGTCCAGATCTGACTCTAATGCTTCAGTGGCATTCACTTGTGTCTACGCGCCTACTTGCCATGTCACTCGCAGGGAACTTTGGGAGGATTTGCGTGAGGACGCTCAGGCTTTTGGGGACACTCCCTGGCTTTTGGGGGGCGACTTCAATGTCACCTTGCTCTCGCATGACCGTCCTCGTGGCCGCGGGGGGCAGGATCCGGGATCATTTGATTTTATGGAGCTCATTCGGGATTTGGCTTTGGAGGGGCTGGTGCCCAATGACATTACTTACACTTGGAGGAATAATGCTTCCAGATCGCGGATCGACAGATTCTTGGGGAATGTTCGCTTGATGGAGGTCTTTCCGTTATGCGCCGTGTCGTCTAGATCGCGATCTTTCTCTGACCACAACCCCATTATTTGGGATTCTGGGGAAGATCATCGTCCTCGAGGCCTCTTCCGTTACGAAAGGTGTTGGCTCCTGGAGCCGAGCTTCAAGGACCTGGTGAGGAATCATTGGGCACAGACAACGTATGTGGGTAGTGCTTCCCGTCGCTTTGATAAAAAACTCTCATCTCTCAGGAAACTTTTGTCGTCCTTTAAAAAGGAATCTCGTCAGACACGTATTACCGCTCGAAAGGAGGCTGATGACGTAATTATGCGGTTGGATCGCGTGGAGAACGAGAGGGATCTACATCCGGAGGAGTTGGCTGAGCGTGCTGCGGCTGCTGAATTGGCTAGGGCGGAGGACAGGAAGAGGACGATCGAATGGCGCCAGCGTTCGCGATTGCGGTGGATTAAGGAAGGGGATGCGAACACTGCTTTTTTCCACCGGGTTGCCAGTGGTAGACGGCGAGCCAATTCTATTTCATCTCTTTTGGTCAATGGCTCTCTCATTCAGGGGGAGAAGGAGTTGGGCGAGGCCCTGGGGGCATATTTTAGGGGTGCTTTCGGGCGCCAACCAACACAGTCGTGGAGGTGGTCTGGGCTTGGGGCCTCTACCCTTTCACCGTCGGATGCGGTGGCACTAATCCGGCCCTTTACTATGGAGGAGCTCAAGGGGGCCGTCTGGGATCTCAACATGGATGCTGCACCGGGTCCTGATGGCTTCCCTGTGTCTTTTTATCGGGACTTCTGGGACGTGGTCGCTAATGATGTTATGGACGTCGCGCGCGATTTCTGTGCGGGTAACCGTGGGTTTGACAAAATCAACAGGGCTATTATTGTACTGATTCCAAAGTCTTCTTCGGCCAATCGAATTGAGGACTTTCGCCCGATTTCTATCTCCAATGGCATATATTTGATAATTGCAAAGGCTCTCGCCAGGAGGCTCGCGCCCCTTCTCGACTCGCTCATTTCGCCTTCACAGACCGCTTTTGTTCGCGGAAGGCAAATCACCGAGTGCTATGCGGTGGTGTCGAAGATTATCGAGGCTTGGCGCAAAAATTGTACGAAGGGGATTCTATGGAAGATTGACTTTGCCAAGGCTTACGATACCCTTGATTGGCGATTCCTGTGGTCGGTCCTTAAGAGGAGGGGGTTCCCAACGACTTGGATCTCTTGGGTTCGGCGCTGTGTGACCACGGCTTCCCTTTCCGTTCTTCTCAATGGGTGCCCGGCTGGGGGCTCCTTTCAACCTCGGAGGGGGGTGCGGCAGGGGTGTCCCCTCGCTCCCCTACTATTTGTTTTGGCGGCGGATGTATTGCCTCGTATGATTGATGGTGTGGCCGCGGCTGGCCTCACTCGCGGTTGCTCCTTTGGTCTCTATCATGTTCCATTTATTCAGTTTGCTGATGACACTATCTGCTTTATCGAGGGTGGAACCTCCAATGTTTCGGGTATGGCTACTACCCTACAATTATTTAGCGAGCTATCGGGCCTCCTCATCAACGGGAATAAATCCAAGGTCGTTCCTTTCGCTATGCCGCAGGAGTAGGTCGTGGATTGTGGCCGACTGCTGGGCTCTACCCTGGGCGGGCTCCCTTTTGAGTATCTTGGCTTGCCTTTGACGGTGGGCCGCGCCCGGATTCGCGATTGGAAGGCGGTGGTGGAGAAGATGGAGGCTCGTTTGGCCGGGTGGCGCGCGACTCTTCCATCCAGGGGTGGTCGGTTAGTTCTACTCAAATCCGTTTTATCATCGATCCCAATATATTTCTTATCTGTGCGTGGTATGCCAAAGGGGATCCGGGTGAGGTTGGAAAGGTGTATGCGGGGCTTCCTTTGGGGATGGAAGGGAGAAGGGAGAAGGGGGGTGCATTTGGTGAGATGGGCTGAGGTTACGCGGCCTAAGCGGGAGGGGGCTTGGGTGTGAGGCGGCTGGAGGTGGTGAACGATGCCCTTTTGCTCAAATGGGCTGCTAGGGCGTGGGGTCGGGAGGAGAACTTCATGTTGAATTGTCTGAGGGAGGCGGTGGGGGTCGACATGATTTCCGTTTCTCGGGGGCGACTCGAGGGTCACACTTCAACTTTGTGGCGTGGTGTGATATGTGCTCTTAATCGCAACAGATCCTTCTTTAAACCAATGCTCGGCGATGGGAATTTGTTCCGCTTCTGGACTGATGATTGGACTGGGAGGGGTGCTCTCCAGGACTTGTACCCTCGATTGTTCGCGTTGGTGGTCGACAAAGACGCTACCGTGGCCTCCTGCTGGGACGGTGGCTGTTGGTGCCCTATGATTGCTGCTAACTTATCAGACCAACGATTGGACGACTTCATCTCCTTGATGGCTACCCTCACGGACGCTCCCAAACCCACTGTGGGCCGTGATCATTTGGTTTGGAAGGACGGCTCATTCTCTTCCAGGAAGGCGTACCACGCTCTTATTACTCCCACTGTGGGGGATGGCGCTACCTTCTTGCGTGATTGTAGATTCTTTTGGGGACTCAAGCTCCGGAGCGGATTGGCATATTCCTCTGGCTCCTTCGGCGTGGTAGACTGTTAACTGTTTCCCAATGTTTCGCACAATTGTGGTCTCTGTGACACGGAGAGGAAAACAATCGAGCATCTCTTCTTTCATTGTGGCCGTGTTCGTGCTCTTTGGGAAGACCTGGGCTGGCTGAATTTCTCGACCTTTGCTTCGTTCTGCGACAGCTTGGTGAATTCTAGGGGCCGATCTAGGGTGGAACTGCTGGACCCGATTGCACGTTTGTGGAGCATCTAGTTGGGAAGAAACGACGCACTATTTGCTCGGCAGCGGTTCTACACGGAGAATATATGTATCTCGGCAACGCGTTTTCTTCTTGATTGGTCTTCTGGGTAGCGTGATCTGTTTACGACGGGGGGTATCTCTTCTTGGATACTAACCGGATTTTTGTTTTGGGCAACTGCTTTTCTTTTCTCTTGTAAATACTTTTTACTCTCCTTTTTTAATACATTGGGGCGAACACCGCTGAGTGCTTCCCCCTTTTTTGAGCGTCAAAAAAACATACTCCTTGTAGTAGAAAGAAGCCGCAAGAAAGCAATGCCTTAAATTTGGGATTTTAGTTTCATTTCGCAATGATGATCAGAAAGAGAATTCGATGAAATCGTCAGAAATCTTGAAAATAGCTCTAAACTTGATTTTTTTTCTAAAAACTAAATTTTCTAATATCCCTAAGTCAATAAATAAAATATGAATGCACACTTATTTGTAAGACAGATTTGTAAATATAAGTTTTGAAGTAGTATTATCATCATAATCATCACACATGTTGATATGTAGAGCAACGTGTTGCCTAGAATCATAATTATATGCCAAATTGAAAGCAAAAGCTATGATAATCACCTCTTCAATAAAAATGAGGTAACACATATAAT
Source organism: Ottelia alismoides (assembly GCA_037367405.1). Lineage (NCBI taxonomy): Eukaryota > Viridiplantae > Streptophyta > Magnoliopsida > Alismatales > Hydrocharitaceae > Ottelia > Ottelia alismoides. The sequence continues at coordinate 180,219 of JAZKJV010002834.1, forward strand.
AACTACTAAGAAAAACATATATATCAAAATAAAGCGAGAATAAAAAAAGCTCTTTAGTTAAAACTTGAATTTAACTCTTAAATCTTGTGTCTAGCTGATTTGGTTTGGATTTAGATCTAACTTTAGAAACTAACTAAAAGAAACTTCTTCAAACAATGTAAAGCACTCTAGCAACTCAACACATCAGTGAATAAATAAGTAAAAATTCATTAATATATGCAAATTTCGATGAAAGCAAAGGGTAGATTCCTTGATTTTTTTGTTTTGCCTAAATGACATGCAATTTCAGTGAAATTTTGTTGACATATCACTAATATTTCGTTGAAATCCTAGAAAAAGAAATAAGGTAGCATTTCGATTTCAATGACCTAAAGAAATGGAAATTTTAGAGAAATTCGGTGGAATTTCATTGAAATTTGAGGCCATGGTTTGTTCACCTCATTTCTCAAGGTCTGATTTAACTGTTCTGTCTGTGCCAACCTAGCCAATATCTGTTGAATGGGTTCATTCTAGTCATCGTCTTCCGATGGTTGTCTTTTGGGTGGCATTTCCGCTTCTTCCTTGCCACCAATGAAAAGTGAATTCGTGTTGGCTTTTGCCGAAGAAAATGATCTAGAGGTATCGATGATAGGGTCACTCTCGGTTCTAGAGGAGAATAAGGGATTGGTTTGGATCTGACCATACCCTAACATCAGTGGATGAGTTCTGTTTCCTATAAGAAGGTCATCTATGAATCGAGGGTCCATGAATAGATTCATCGCAGGCTCGGAAAGACGTGAAGTTTGGAACGTTATGAAGTGTTCACGGGAGTCCGAACTAAATTGCTCAAAGTTTCCATCTTTCGATTTCAAGAGATACGAGTTGGATCATGCTATTCAAGTCAAGAGGCGAGAGATCTGTGAAGGCGTGTAATGGGAAGTCTTGTACCCACATAATTCAATACACAATTCAACCCCATGTTCACCTGCTTAACACAATGAAGGCTGCAAAGGTCCGACCGATTATCTTTTCGATTTTGAGTTAGCTGACAATACAATCTTTGAATCCGTTACACACAGGCGAGTCTCCTTGACATCCAGATGTGGTTTTACTATCCCTCAATCAAAGGAGTGATCTGTCCGAATTGCTGGGTTATCTCACCCCCCTAAAGGAGATAGTAGACTTGCACATCCAAAACGACATTCTATGATCGGAGGCCTGCGCTTGCGGCCCCCAAATTTGCAAGAGTCGGATCTGGAGACTTAGAGCGCAGGTTTAGGTTTTAGGCTCTAACCTTAAGGCTACGTCCTTACCCACTCATAGTCTGGAGGTAAGGCAATGATATTTAATTTTTATTTAGTTTTAATTAGCAGTTCCGATTTTATTAGGTGATCACTTTGTTAGAGGTCCAGAACTAAGCACGTCGACAGTCCTAATTTCCTTTTAATCCTAAGTGAGAAAATAAAGAGGAAGGAGTCGGAAAGCCGATGCAATTCGATAAAACAATGATGCATGCTCAGATAGAAATACTTTTAGTGATCCTTGCAATTTCCATGCAAGATGCTAAACAAATTTGAAATTTACACTATATGAATGCACGAGAAAACTGTTCCTAAACAGATAGTTGATTTTATTAACGAGTGAAGAATATGTTAATTTGGCTAAATAGAACGCCTAGTACGTCTTATTTAAAGTGAAGTATGATCTTAGGACTACGAGCGCAATAAATGAACCTATTAACTCTAGTAGCTTTCGTGCAATCCTAGATTTACGTCAAGCATCACACAATATATGGGCTCGATGGGCTGAGTGTCTAGTCGGGATACACAGGAGAGTCTTCAAACGAAGACTATTGGAAATAGACAATTATTACATTTTTTTTACAAAAATAAATGTCTGAGAAATAAAACCTAAGCTAACTCTCTCTCTCTCTCTCTCCAAAAATAAGAATTTTCTTTGTGTTTTTCAACAGGTTGAATCCATAGAGTCGCCCGCCTCCAGTCGCTCAGAGTTGCGTCGGCTCTTGAGAAAGCCGCTCCAAGTCCACTGATCCCCTCTCAAGAGAAAAGAAATTTATGTTAGAGAGATGCACAAAAATATATACAAAAAATAAAACAAATAAAAATGTTGAGAAAATTAAACAGAAAAAAGAATTCCAAGAAAAATTGGTAGTCAGACTACCTAGGGGTGGAAAACCTATAATTCTATATTATTTAAAAATTAACCTAAACCAGATACCTCCCCGACAATGACGCCATTTGACTCTTAATTAAGGAGAATTATCATCGTTTGTAGCATGTGATAAAGAGAAAGTCAATCAAAAAATGACCACACAAGAAATAATATCGAAATTAATCTGATGTGGTCAATTGTTTATTTTACTGGCAACTCTCAAGGTTGAACGAAGGGAGGTAATATGAGAGTTTATAATTAATTTTTAAAATAATTTAGGAATTGGGTTTTCAAAAGATGAAATTTAAGGTTTTTGGATTTTGCAAATTTTTACGGGTTTTAAAATGAAAGATGCAGTTAAGTGAAGTAAATATGATATATGAATTTTTGTAATTATTTTATGCAAGAAAATAATGAAATGTAACGTGTGAGAGAAAATAAATAATACATTTTTAGAGTTAATAATTGATGATGGATGCATGTGGATAATGAATACAAGGACGATGATGCAAGCAAGCACGCATTCAATTTAATCCACATGCCCTCCCTCTTAGTTAATTTCAGAAATATTTAATCAAATAATCTTCTCATTTTTCTCATTTTTTTGCAATTTTATGAGCAACAAAATCAATTTCAAATAATATATAACTCACAATTATCAAATAAACTCCTCAGATTTATTGATGTTAAAAATGCCTCAAATGAATAATTATGTGTTCTATATGTTGGAGAATGAAATAAGCTTTAAAATGACTAGAACTCACAAATCGGACCCCATTTGCTCTAGATACAGGTAAATGAAGTTCAAGAGTATAAATGCCATAAAAATAGATAAAATGATCTCATGGACCTTCAGAGGGGCTTGGATCCAAACTCTAGAACTTGAAGGGGGTTATATGTAAGTTACCCCTTACGCAGGGTCTTGCGCGTGGATTCCAGACAGTGCGGCGATGTGGGCACAAAATTCTCGCATGTACATGAGTTGCCTCACGTGCGTACATGTTTGGGCGACGGTAGTGGGTTGGATCCACTGCCCTTCACGTGGTGTGTCAATGCTGGTTGGGTTCCCCCGAGGCTCAAGGCTCAGGAGTTGCGGTTTCAGGATGTATCTGAGACATCCGCTCCACTTCTGATCTGATGGCTGGGGATGAAGGGGTGAGCGAATTGTTGAGATAAGCGGGGATCTTGATCGTGTGGTGCCTGTAGGTTCTCTTATCCTCGGCTGTTCCTCCACCTTCCTCAATGGTCTCCGATTTTTCTTGGAGCGCGAGCGTAGGACTCCGGTGGTCGATACATGAGAAGGGGCCGTCAGAGCTGATCGAAGGGGCTCCTTGCTCCTGTATCTTGGAAGTGAGGAAGAGGCTCAAGCCTTAAAGGCTTGACCTAACTTGTTGCATAGAAGAAGGTAGATGGAGGGGCTCCGATGGCGTAGGTGATGGAAGACGAAGCAGGGAGGTGAGGGGTCGTGGAAGGTAGAAGGAGAATGTGTCGGGGGAAGGATGATGTGCGGGTCGAGATCTATCAGAGTTTGGTTTTGACAAAAGAGAAAAATGGGTTTTGGGGTTTGACAAGGAGTTGGAAATGAATAAGACGAAGAAGGAAGGAGAAAGAGATAAGGGTAGAGGGTTTTTACTTGGAAGTTCGCTGATGGGTGGAATAGTGCAACCGACTTCAGTGATGGCTCGAGAGGCTCGACAAAGAGAAGCCTCGAGCTTGGTTGATTTCTGGTGTGAGGAATATCAGCAAGGTCCCTAGAGAGGAGTCCTTGGATCACGTCGGAGGTGTCTTCGCTGCAAGGACAGGGCTGCTGCACCAACCCCAAGCCCTCGAGCTCTCCATCTCTTTTGATTCAGATCGGAGATGGCGGATACCAATGACGGTGGACAGATTGGACCTTAAATAGGGTGGGGGAGATAGGGGATTAGGGTAGAGGCGTAGAGAGACGATTGGGTTTGTTTTGGTTTGGGTTCCAGATGGTCTCCTGTAGGGGATAAATCTGGTAGGGGATGAGGGATCTGGAAGAGGTGCATGTATGCGGGTTTTCTTTGCAGGAGGTTGGCTATGAAGTTGGGATAGAGGGGGTTTGACTTACTGGAAGAGATAAGGGAAGGTGGTTCGTTGGTCGAGTGGTTGGGAGGTGGTTGGAAGGGGATAAAGAGGAGCAACGACCAGGGGATATCAACCATTGGTGGTTAGGATCCTTAGGGAACAAGGGATAGGACAAGGTAGTTTCGTCGGTCGAGTGGTCGGAGTTGGGTTGGTTCCAGGTGTTTGGAAGGGGATAAAGATGAGCGACGATCGGAGGATATCGACCGTTGAAGCGCTTGGCGGTTGTAGGGAAGAGGCGGAGCACATGGGGGGCATCGACCATAGGTGGAAGAGGGTGAGAGGACCGTTGGATCTTAATCGATCCAACAGTTGTGATCAATGGGTTCTGGAAATGGGGCTAGTGATAGAGGTCGTTGGATCGAAGTTGATCCACCGGTCAGAATGAGCACACTACATGACAAAGATGGGACCGGGTTTGTGACAAATTTGACCCGGGTGAGGATTGGGAAAATGACACGATGCCATGTGGTGTTGACTGTTGACCAGATATGCAAATGCAATGATAAATGAATTAAAAATAGAGAATAACCTCAAATGTAAAAATGCCCAAAATGAAAAATGTTCACGAAATGTGGTCTACAATGTTCATGAAGGATTTAGATGCAAATGAAATATGGAATGTACAATACGATTTTTTTGATGATATTTCATATATAAAATATAAATGTTTTAGTTTTATATTTTTTATTTAGTTTTTTGTGGACAATAAATGCATGCAAAAATCAAACATGATGCAATGGACACAAATGTATTTTATTGGATCCGCGAGCTACTTAAAAGATCAGAATAAATTAGTGATATGAATTATTTACAGATGAACATGTCAGAATGCACAAGTCAAGATTTTGTATTTTTCTTTGCTTTTCTGATTTTTTGGATTTTTAACTTTATGTACTTAGTTAGAACATGAGATGAAATAAAGAAATGAAAAAAAAAATCAAAAAGCGCTAAATATGTACATGAAATAACAAGTCAACAATCAGTAAATATGCACAAAATACAGTTAGGTCCCAAAATCCAAATTTCACAAATGAACTCTAATTCTTTTGAATTTGGTATTAATTTTTAGATAATTGAGTGTACATTAATTCAAAAGTGAGTAGAGTGATATCAGACATTGTATGTGAGAGATATCCACATTTATGGCTTTCTGTCTTGAAATTAGGGATTGGGTTTATTTCACATATCTACAAGTTAGTATTTTTTTATGATTTTTTATCGATTAATGTTAGTCATATGTACACAATGGAGATAGTTTTATGTTAATCGGAGTTAGTATGAATTGGTTAAAATGTGTGAAGTTAGGTGAAAATTTTATAGATGAATAAGAATGCAGAATAAAATGCTAATTTATGCAAATTATTTACAAGTGCATGAATGCTAATTATGAGTTATAAATACATGAATGCATCTAATTACTCGGGACGAAGCTCTATTTTCGGCTAATTAGTATGATGAATCACAAATTCACCAACTACATGATATCTAGGATGCTTGCGCCATTAATAATGTGATACACTTGTCAGTTCGAATGCTCCTGTACCTGTTTGGTACAACATGAGGGCCAAAGGAACGAAAGCTCCTCATACATGCTAGTGACATGCCTGTAGTACACTACTAGGGTAGAATCACCCTGAGATGCAGAGCAGATTCGCATGTAGATTTCAACAAGGCGTGACTTCATCATACATGTGCCTCAACGTTGTTGGTCATCCAGTTGATAACCTAGTTGTTTGTGAGAAAGTTGTCATAGTCTTTATCCTTCTCATCTGGAGGATCTTTAGTCAGGATATAGATTTTTCGCTGACCACCAATGAACACCTTGAAAAAGCGAGACCAGAGCATATAGTTTTAAATGCCCTTAAGTTTGATAGCAGTGTCTTGTCCCATCAAGGATGTTGTTGTGGACAAGGGCTTTGTCTCGGTAAGAGTAGATGCCATGGTGGTCAAATAGAGAGATCAAAGAAGTCATGTTGTTGATCAAGTAAGCATATGAGGGCGGAAAAGTGGCCTAAAGCTCAGACACATATGCGCAATAGGTTTGAATTGTGATAAATCAACATATCAGGGGGTCTGTGAGGGCCCTAGCAATGTTGAAGTCGGTGCTAAAAGCGAGGCGAAAGTTGTTGGAGCCGTGGAAAGGAGCCACCGTGGACAGCAAGGCGCTAGCAGAGGCGCTGGGCCAATATGCGGCGTTGCAGGTGGCTGGACAACAGCCTGGGCACCATCGAGGTGGCTCTGATACTGCTGACAGCACTTGTAGTGCTGTAGGCAGCTCTAGGGCTGATGGCGGAGCCCTGGATATGAGGAGGGGCCTCGCGTGGGCCCCTAGATTTGGAAGAGAGGGCCCACACAGGCGCAGTCCGAGGAAGGATAAGACTTGAACTTGAAGGTGGTGGTGGGGTTTTTAGGTCAGAACCCCGATCTAGGATCGTTGCTCTGATACCATGTAGAGAAGAGAATGAATCATTGTGTTTATTCCATGTGTCTTATATAGAGAGAAATCCTAGAGAGCAAAAAAAAGGGGAAATACATATATGACTTCGAAGGGTTACCTGACTCAAATAAAATAGAAAACACAATAAATCTAACCTTCCTTTCACCACCATCATAAATACATATATGACTCTCACCTTCCTTTCCCTTTTCTTATTCCACCATTCAGTGTTCGGATATGCGGTCCATGCGGCCGCATATGCGGCCACATATGCGTATTCGGTCACTTGACCGAAGCGCATATGCCATATGCGGCAATATGCGATTAAAACGCATATGCGGTCCGCATATGCGGCATAGGCGGTCCGCATATGCGGCATATGCGGCCACATATTTGATAGGATTCATATTAATCCTTGACATGTTGATGACACATTAACTAGATTTTTTCCCGAGCAACTCTTATACCATCATTTACATTGATGCATCTTTTCATTATTCTCGTATATGTTGTATTTGGGCATATAATCTAAGGGTATTTTTTCTCATATCCATTTTTCTCATTGTTCCAAATACTTATTAATGATTTGTTTACTACTTTTTGAATTTTCTATCTAATGAAATTTATTCTAGTTCTTCAAATAAAACATGAAATATTTAACTAACAGTCAAGCACTTTACATTTTTGTGTTTCTAATAAATTTTACATGCAAATACAATTTCCCCTGTATTTTATGTCAACATATTTTGTCCCTTGGAGATGCATATATGCGTATAATTTTCGGTGTATGATTTGTATACCTACGATTATTCTTTAGTTTTTGTTATATATAGGATCTATATATACATTAAAGGTTTTCTTATAGAATTCGTGTGTTGTATCTAAATTTGTATATGCATATATATGCATTAAATTCAAAATACACACTAAAAAAACTCAATTTATAATATCATGCTTATATATCTTATTGATTATATTATCTTGTTTGAAATTTTTGATTTTGGGTCTTATTAAATCATCAATTTTTTTATATAATCACATTTTATTGTTTATTTTATAACATTTTAAATTAAAATATTATAAATCGCATAAACCGCATATACTTCCGTATACTCCTCCCCATATCCGCTTACTCTCTTTAGACCGCATGACCGAACGACTACCGCATACCGCATTTCTGAACCTAACACCATCTTAGCCTTATTTCACCACCATAAACTATTAAACTTAATTCACCGCAGTTCCTCCTATCCCTTCTCCTCAACGACCTCCACCACCACCTTCCTCGCTGCGTTGCCATGCCAACCTCGACAAAATTACCATCCATTGCTAGCCACCTTCAATTTTGCCTGACATTTTCCCTATCCCACTGGACACCTCCACCAACTACTGCTTCTAGTGGGACAATTTCATCTGCTACAACAATAATAATAACATTTGGATCCTTGCATATGCATCAAGTGGTATCTGAGCCACCACTTGAGGTCATTTTTGCTTACCTATATTTGCCACATTTGTTATGTGAATTTCTTAAAAATGTTATCGATATGTCATTTATAATTTGCATTGCATCACCATCAAAACATTACTTGCTGTTAGAGTATTTGGAGCATGCGTCACTTATGTAATAGGTGGGTAAATGGATCCCTCCAGGGTCCATTTACCCCACCACTGAGTTTAGTCCCACATCGTCCAGTGGTGGGACTTGGAGGCCCTGTGGAAGCTATATAAGGAGCCCCAGGCCTCCTGTAACAGATGAGAAAGTCAATAGACAAACACGCCCCGTAGAGGGCTTCTCCCGTGGTTTCATCCCGCTCCTCACGGAGTAGGGTTCCACGTAAAATCCCGCATGTTATTTTGTTCTTTTTCTTGTTCTATGTTTATGCTTCCGCTTCCGATTTTCTAACATGGTATCAGAGCGGGTTCGGTTCTTGAGGTTTTTCATGATATATATTCTGTTCGAGATTCGAGTTTTTGATTTTACGATCTTGAAGATTTGTTAGATCAATTCTAGTCTGTTCCAGATCAACCCTAGCCCTAGGGTTCCACTTCTGCTAGTTGCATCTCGATTCTCGAGATCTTCCGGAGGCAGGGATCTCCTGCAGCACGCCTATTTTCCAGGCGGATTCGCACCGCAGGCGACACACTCCGTGCGACTACCCAGATCATGGCGGTGCTCCGTTCTCAGCACACATGCGCTATTTCCCAGACGCAGGCGATATGCATCACATGCTATTCTTTCCCAGTCCGAGCGGTCGAATCCCGCGTGCCATAGCGCAGCCGCACCTTCCCCTGGAACACAACTGCTGCATCCGCGCCCCTTCACCCGATTCAGAAGACTCCCATCTCCTGGCGGCGCACCTGCATCCCATGCGCTAGGCGGCACAGCCCAGGCGCGAGGCGGCGCCATCCTCCATCTTCCCGGGCGACGCCGATGTCTTCAGAGCCTCCGACGGCCCACGCGGCGGCCCACGCACCTCCATGCGCCTCCACTCCTAGGGCGGCGAGAAGCCCAGACGCATCCCCATCTCGCGCAAAAAGGTGCGAGTCCAGGCACCCATTCCAGCCCTCCATCATCTCCATCGACGGCGCTTCTTCCTCCTCCAGGGGCGGCGAAGTCTTCTCCTCCAGGGGCGGCGAAGTCTCTTCCTTCCCAGGCGCAAGGAGCGCCTCCAGCGACCCCCCCGCACGTGCTCCAGGCGATTCCACCCACCCCAACCAGGCGACGCTCGAGGAAGGGAGTGGTTTCCTTGCGCGTGATCGTGAATAGCAATATCTTCGCCCTCCCTTAGATGGATCGAATCAACAGGCGAGTGGAGACGAGATCTCAGATTGGCGTCGATCCATCTCCAGCAAGCCCCCAGGCGGGGCTCGTTGAGCGTGCGATGCTCTCTCCAGCCAGCGGCAACCCTCCAGGCCCGTCTTCGCAGCGCGATGAAACCGAGAAACCTCCCTTTTTGGGGGGCGGCGACGACAATCGAAGAGGTTCCCAACGAGGAACCCTAAGGCAGGGCCAGTCCCCCTTTATTAAAAAAATTTTTTTTGGGGGCTGCAATTGTAAAGCCCAAGTGGGAGTTTGTTTATTAAAAAAAAAGTGGGAGCGGGATTCGAAAGAGGGGGTTCCGAGAGGAACCCTAAATAGAGGTGCGGGCCTTGTGGGCCGATTAAAAAAATGGTAACTGTATCCCCAAGTGGGCCCGTAAAAAAATCTCTGCAGCAGTTCGGTCAAGTGGACCGAAAGTAAAAAAAAGAAAGAGAGAGAGAGAGAGAGCTATGTTTTTGTAATCCCAAATGGGCTATTGTATTCTCTTAAAAAAAGGCACGTACAAAGAAAAAGCCGTACACATGTATTAAAAAAATCGAAAAAGGTGCGTACAATAGAAAAAGCCGTACGCATATATATATATATAAATGTGATTGTTAAAAAAAATGATGAAAACTACGTGAAAAAAAATGTTTCAAAAAAAAAATTAGACGGCTTATTAAAAAAAATTGATGAAGAAAAGCCGCAAGGAATCTTTTGGAATATTTTGAGAATATTCATGTTTTCCCCGTATTTATGTATTATCTTATCTTCTCCCAACGTGGTCAACAACGTCATTCCGACCAGTATGGGAGAAAGGGGGAGTATATGTAGAGTCACAGGTCTTGTTCAGATATCAGATTTTCCAGACCGGTCAGATGTTCAGACTCTACAAATTTCAGACTCGATGATGACGCATGCCAATCATTCTTGTTGGTCGGCCAGAGCCTTCATGTGAGCCATAGGGACTCCAGAGCAGAGGACTATTCCCTATGCCATTAAGGGCAAGGGTTTTCATGTGGTATCATAGGGACTCCAGAGTAGAGTACCATTCTCTGAGCCAGATAGATCCAGTTTCACACTCCAGCCCGTTCGTCCTCCTCACATGCACGCCATGAGAAGCAACGTCCTCGACTGCAGCAGCTGTGCGTGTTGGGTTGATATTGTCTGTAGTGTCATGTATTGTGAGTTGAGTTTCTTTCAGTTTGTCCAAGCTGAGCATTGCATGCTCCAGCTTGAGGGGGAGTGTTAGAGTATTTGGAGCATGCGTCACTTATGTAATAGGTGGGTAAATGGATCCCTCCAGGGTCCATTTACCCACCACTGAGTTTAGTCCCACATCGTCCAGTGGTGGGACTTGGAGGCCCTGTGGAAGCTATATAAGGAGCCCGAGGCCTCCTGTAACAGATGAGAAAGTCAATAGACAAACACGCCCTGTAGAGGGCTTCTCCCGTGGTTTCATCCCGCTCCTCACGGAGTAGGGTTCCACGTAAAATCCCGCTTGTTATTTTGTTCTTTATCTTGTTCCATGTTTATGCTCCCGCTTCCGATTTTCTAACACTTGCATTAAGCCATTTGTTGTACTCCGTTTTTGTTTGCAAATGCATTATCGTTATTTATGAAGCTTACCTCATATCTTACATTTCTAATCTATTTTTACTACATTAAACAAATACTTTTAAGCTACTTATTCGTCGCATAATTTATATAAAATGGGAGCCCGCGTGGGTAGATTGGAGGAGGCTATCAATGTTTAGAGAGAGTTGATAGAGACCACCATCAAGGGTCAAGTAGTTCCTCTAGTTGTCACTTTTGTTGACATTGTCGCCGCTACCACTCGCCTTCTTCAACTCCTTTTGAACCTGATAGTTCCGTCTCCGGCAAGCGAATCCTTTTGGGGGATAAACCTTAAGATGAGGATGGTAATCCACCCATATAGGCAAGACAATGACTGAGATCGCCGTATTCACATGAAGTTTCTGATTTTGATAAACGTTGCGATCTAGGTGTTTTTCTTGATTGGTTGGGTTATATTAATTACTTCTCCCATTGGAAAGATCTATCTAGTGCATGAAAAGTCCAATTTGTAGCTGTTAAACTCAAAAGTTATGTGTTGATTTGGTGGAAACTTCTCCAAGATGAGCGTTGGCACAAGGGCAAAGATTGAATTCAATCACAACCAAAGATGGTAAAGAAACATAAAGCTACGTTCCTACATGAGGCTCCTACCGTGTCCCATCCTTCCACAAGACATTCATCTTCCCAAGGTTCAGAAAGTCGGTCTACGGTATTCGTTCGATCATGCAATCTGGTGCAAGTAAGCAAATAGGCAGAAGTATATGTGGAAGTATATATGGATTATGCGGTTTGTATTATTTTAATTAAAAATAATTTAAAATACAATAATAAATTCTAATCAAAGAATATTAACTCAAAGCAAATAAATGATCTAAATAACCAAACAACTAAATGATGCTATGTTGCAGATATATTTACTAATAATTTATCAAAAAAAGAAGTAAATGATACAATAAGATAAATCCATCTGACGTGATAGCCCTTCTCAATCTACCAATCAGATTTTAGCTTAAAAAACTGAACAGAATCCAAACTAAGTGGTTAACATCATATTTTCAAATTGGAACTTCTACTCATAGTTTATGTAAAATTACATGTAACTATTGCAGCTGGAAAGTTTTATGTAGAATCAATTTAAACAGAATCACAGACCTACAAATCAATTTATATATGTTTTAAATCAAAGCCCAAGTTCAAATTTAAAAACAAAGAAACTTTCTTTCTATTACGTACAATATATTCATATAGCTAAATGTGCACTTGAGAACTCGAAAATATACTTAAAAAATGTTGACTCCTAAAGGGGTCTAACTGTTAATCAAATTCAAAGAAATAATATGTAAAGTCCTTTTTTGTTGGATTTGAATATCTATATCTTTCATTAGTGAAAATCTACTCACCGCAAGTGATATCATTTTATGTAGTGATATCATTTTATGTAGCAAATGTGCTATTGACGTGGATCAAAGGCATATCATGATACAAAAAAATCACTTGCAGTGCAAGCAACAACAAATGAAATTTGAAAAAAAGGTGAGGAGGCACTACAGTGACTAGTACAACAGTTTAGAGCAGCACCGACGACAATGGAGAAAGGGTGAAGGCATGAGTGGTGGCGGGAGTCCTCGAGCAGCATCAAAGACTGAAGAGGTGTCTCCATGCAGTGATAAACGGTGGAGAGGAATGCAATATTCCTCGAGCGGTGTTGAAGAGAGGGCTCCATTCGATGAAGAAAGGCTTAGGCGATGGCCATAAAAAGAGCTGGAGCGTGGGCGAGAGCTAGAGATGTTTTTAGGGTTAGGTTTTAATCGAGGGTTGGAGGTCTTTGGTTTAATTGAAAGGGAGGGTGTGTTTAATCATGTGAATGGAGTCCTAGGGATCATCTATTCTATATGCAACAACATACTCGGCCGAATATGTTCTTTACTCGTGTTGAGTATACGCTATAAGCACATATATATCACATATGGTATATGCGGTGTGGTGAGCTGGCCTTTTCCACATATACGGCCGACTATGCGGCCGCATAGACAAACTTTGTGAACCTTGCATCTTCCACTCTTTTTGCTTGAATAATTTTGGTGTTTTAGGTCTGCTTGCCACCATGGGATCCGATGCATGTTTCTGATACGTTCAGAAAGGACATCGAGCTGATGAGTGTCGTAACCCTCGAGTAGAAAATGCTCATTAATTCAGGAAGAGCACAATGATCGTTCTTCTGATCATACCTTGCCTAGTGTTGATGAATGCCCCACAATGATGGTTGGGTACACCTGCCTAGATGAGAGTTATAATTGTGTGGATGTTGAGAGAGAGTCTTTTGGTCCATTCTCGATTATTGAGTATGAAAGTTTCCTTGAACATCGGAGTGGAACTATCGAAAATATCAAGCAACTTAGGCTCACCCAACAAGCAGAAGATGACGATGCATGGTTACAACGTAGTATTTTTCACATCACATGTGCCTCGAAATGTTGCTTGTTAATCAATGATGGTGGAAGTGTTGAGAACTTTATCTCCCAAGAAATGGTGGACAAAGTGGTTCTTAAACCCCAACCATTGGACTAACCATATAGTGTGGCATTGTTTTAAGGGCAAGACCTTGATACCCGTTTGTCTTAATGCCTTATCCCATTTTCACTTGGACCTATATATCGAGATGAGGTTTGGTGGCATATTGCACCCATGGATGTTTGTCACATTCGTCTCGGTTGACCTTGGCAATATGATCGATATACAAATCATAAGGGTCGAAAGAATACATACTCCTTTCTTATGGGAAAGACCCAAATCACTTTACGTCCACAACGTAACACCCTTATCCCATGATATATGGAACTATCCCATCATCTAGTGAGTGTTGCATGTCCCACTTCAGGAAGTCTTACCAAAAATGGACCAACCACCAATTCCATGATGCTCATTGATGCAACACCTTTTGGGCACCAAATACATGGTACTTGTGTGATGTATGCCTTAATAGGAAAAGAGGTCTTCACTCATGAGACCATCAATATCCCTCATGAAGTACGACCTCTTTTACATGATTTTTCCATTGTCATCCCTAAGGAATTACCAGAGGGTCTACCTCCCCTTCGTTAACTGCAATGGCGTATTGACTAAGTACCCGGTGCCACATTGCCACACCTTACACACTACCGTATGAATCCACTCGAACATGATGAGATGCAATGTCAAGTTAGAGAACTAATTAACAAAGGGTTCATATGAGAGAGAATGAGTCCTGTAGCTTTACATGCACTTCTCACACCAAAGAAAGATGGTCCATGATGAATGTGCATCGATAGTCGAGCCATTAATAATATCACTGTCAGGTATATATTTCCTATTTTTTGTCTTAACGATATGGTCGACATGCTTTCTAGAGCCAAGATTTTCTCTTAGCTTGATATTCGTAGCGGGTATCATTAGATCCACATCAAACCAGAAGATGAATGGAGTGCTGCATTCAAAACGCATGAAGGACTGCACGAATGGTTGGTGATGTCATTTGGACTCTCAAATACCTTAGGACCTTTATGCGTTTCATGAACAATGTGTTGCACCCTTACATAGAGAAATTCATGGTCGTCTATTTTGATATACTGATCTATAACATGGACTATTCCAAACATCTATCACACTTGCATCATGTATTGCAAACTCTGAGAGAAGATAAGTTCTACCTTCACCTAAAATAATACACTTTCTTAACCCCAACTATCATGTTCTTAGGATACATTGTTTCTGCAGATGGAGTCAAGGTTGATCCTGATAAGATTGAAGTAATCCACTCGTAGCCTACACCCAAGACTACTATCGAGATCTTCCATGATTTAACTTAATTTATAGGCTATTTATTCACAACTTTAGCTCCATAATTGCTCCTATTATAGATTGTCTTTATGTGAATTCTTTCTCTTGGACCCTAGCTGTAGAGGGAGTTTCTACTGCATGAAAGATCGATTGAGCACACTACCAATCCTCGCCTTTCCTGACTTCACCAAGATCTTTGTAGTCGATTGTGATACTTCACATGCTGGCATTGGTGCAGTCCCGGGCCAAGAAGGCTGACCTATGTGCCTACTTTAGCGAAAATCTTAATGGTGCATGTTCTCGCTATTCTACATATGATGTAGAGTTTTATGCCATCATTCAAGCATTAAAGCGTTGATGACATTACCTCATCCAGTGCAAGTTCATCTTTAATTCTGACCATGAAGCTTTATACTACCTGACTTCACAAAGGAATTTAAGCAAGCGACACGCCAAGTGGGTTAGCTTCCTGCAAGACTATACCTTCCAGCTAAAACACAAAAGCATGGACATTAAACAATGTGGTGGATGTGCTAAGCCGACGTAGACATGTCTTGACTATAATTTCTGTCCAAGCACTTGGTTTTGAGATGATCAAAGGTCGTTACTCCAATGAGCCTGATTTTGGAGCTATTCATACCAACTGATTAAATGGATCCCTTGCCCTACCATCAATATACTTGTTCCAATACACACATCTCTTTCGTGGAACTCGCTTATGTATCCTAGATTCCCAGATTTTCCCCTGAGAGCTTGATCCACGACATATGTGGAGGAGGATGAGGGGTGATTTTTGGTCGTGATAATATATTATTCATGATGAAAGTGTGATTGACCTTTCTCTTGTACTACTCTCCCTTCATGACCTCACTCTCCTTACTGCGAATCACATGGTCCCCAATATATAATATAGTATATTCTTCTTTTCCCATCTCATGTGCACAGAAAAAGATATTTTTGGCCTAAATGACTAGAGAGTTGTCCATAGCATCAAATTTGGCAACGTTTTAAAGGACATTATCAAAACACTGGTTTATATTCTCCATTGCCTATTCTTATGCGTTCTTGGGAAGATGTCTCCATGGATTTTATTTTGGGACTTCCAGTAACCACTCGCACTCGCAGGAAGATTTTGTTTTTTATTGTTGTTGATTGATTTAGAAAAAACACGACATTTTATTCTGTGTAAAAAATCTGATGCCTCACATGTAATTTTGTTTTTTTAAGCACGCTTGTTTATATGGAATTCCTCACACTTCTACGTTCGATTGCGATGCACACTTTTTGAGTTATTTGCCCATATCTTATGGGCAAAACTGGACAATAAATTACAATTTAACACTGTATATCATCCTTAAATTTTAAAGTGGGAAAAGGCTTTGTTGTTGTTGTTATATCATCCTTAAATTGACGGTCAAACAGAGGTTGTAAATAGATCTTTTGGCAACTTGTTAATGTCTTGCAGTCGATAGATCCAAAACAATGGGATCTAGTTATTCCGAATGTCGAGTTTGCCTACAATAGCTCCCCTAACAATTTCATTTGCATTTTCCCTTCAGAGTGCTTGGATCATGTTTTCGTTACCCCACCTGTGAGGTCAAGTGTGACAAAATAGGAGCTAGCATTCCACATACGCTAAATCCCCACCAACAAGTCCGCACCAACCTCCATGCCATGCCCACATAATACCAAACCCAAGCCCCACATGAGAGTATCATATTTTTCTAGAGGAAGTTCTTGTGATGGTGTACTTTTGCAAGGAGTCAGTGAGTGCTCACTAAAAGTTGCCTATCATGAGAATTGGACCCCTCCGCATCATCAAGCGAGTTGGACCCTATGCATATGTATTTGACCTGCCACAGAAGATTATGGTATGACATGTCTTCAATGTCTCCGAGCTTTTCCTCCACTATGCTGATCCACATGATGCCACTACATCCGATGACTTGGACACGAAACAACTATTTCAAGCCCCTTCAATATATTCCAATGATTCCATTGCTGACATCCTCGATGTATGTGGTATTGCCATCCGTCACGCGTTTTGTTGGTGTTTCCTCGTTCGACGGGCCAACCGTACCATTCATGACAACTCTTGGATTAATGTGGTGGAACGTTGTAATTTTCTTCGTGACCTATTTCACAACTATCTTGATGCCATTTGGCAATAACAAGATGATTTTCAAGACGGGGGGGGGGGGGGGCTGATGCAACTTGTTAATATACATGCCATTAATTGATTCATGCTATTGATATGCATTCCATTAACTGATGCATGCCATTGATAGTTACATTTACATCCGAGAGAGCAGTATGAGAGTTGGGAGTGAGGGGGAAAGGTGAAGCCCTAGACCATGGGGTTTCTCCCCCATGTCATTAGGCATCCATGGTGCGATCTGCGACTGGCCCTTGGGGCATTGGGATCTCTCCGCGGTGCTGTAGTATCTCTGGTTCCCATTTTCCTAGTGCAACACCTCCTCTTGGAAGTGCTTCGAGGACTGGAGCACCGTTCGGAGCAACTACGACCATGCTTGATGACAGAGGTTCTTTAAGGATTGGACTACTACTGGAGACCTTTGGAGTGCTGCATGTAGCAATTAGGGCTCTGCTTAGAGCATTTTTTCCACTGCCTAGAGCATGTGGAGCTTCGTTGATAGCTTTTGGGCCTTCGCTTTTGTTGGCGGGTCATTTCATGGAGAAGCAAACTATGTGCAAGTGCCAGGACTACTGCCTATAGGCCCTACTTGGAGTTCTGGTGCTACACGTAGATCGTTGACACTGAACAATGATGCTTATAGTCCCAATGTTGCTGTTGCAGCACCACTCGTCCCTGTTGCGACTTATATTTTGAAGAATAAGGAGCCAATGGTCGATGATGAAGGTTGGGAGGTGCTATTGGAGGCTGTGACACCTTTGGTCCTAAATTTCAGATGCTTCAAGTAGTGAATGTGGCCATTGACATAAGATTGCAAGTTTCACCGGGTATGGTCAGGTGATCTCCACCTCGATGGCAGAGGGGACACCGATGTAGCATTCAACAATTTTGGATCTTATATTAAGGACCCATTGAAAGTTGCACTTCGCATAGGAGCTTCGTCTGCATCAATAGGATATTGTTAATGCATCGATGGATTAAAATCCTCATGTTTTGATTGCTTTTGTAGGTAATGATGTTTGATAAAGATTGTTGGGAGGCGCCTTAGATGTTTCTTTGTGGACAATTTTGCTAATGATGTAAACTTTGGAGTCCACAGCTGCCTGCGCGCATGGTATAACAGCCTCCCAACAGAGGTGTTAATGTCAGATGCATAGATGTCTAGTGTGGTTTGGATACGCCCTCGTTTCACGAATAAGTTGATGACATGTAGTCCCCGCAGGCTCTTCCATGTTACTTGTATGTTGTTACTTCTCGGTCTCTAGATTGCTTTCAGTATGTGTAGCCGGTATTAAGTGGGTGACTGATCACCCCCAATGGTCTCCGACTGGAGACAACATTGATGTTGAGATTGTGTTGGAGGGTTGCCTTGCTGGTCAGTTGTTTGAAGCAGTGTACATGGTGGGTAGAGCGATGTTCCAGCTACAATTGGTCGAATGCTTGCCACCACTTCAGTTCCAGGACCTCCTCTCTTTTTTGGCTTCCCTGTAGATGAAGTCCCAAACAGGGACTTTTTTGCCTTCTTGACACATGACCTCATGGAAGTGCTCTAATTTGATTGGGGATACACACAATCTGGTGGTGGATACTTTGTTTGGATTGCCATGGCCACATGATTCTAGTGGACCTCAGCTTCCTTTCCGACTCTGATCTGAGGTGCAACTCTAGCTTGTATCAATCTAGTCCTATTGGTTTACTGATCAAAGATTCTTATGGCAGTTCGGTGGAGATTGTGATCTACCCGTCAGAGAAGCCTGAATCAGTTGTTGTGCGTTGCAAGGTGTGAAAGAAACATGCTATTAGGCCTCAGGGCCCAATGCCTCTTGCCCTTGCCATTTGCAAGACTGATCATTGGAATGTGTTTGTTTGTCATCACCTAGGCTGTCATTGCATTCTTTGCCATATATGTCGAGAGCACCACTAGTGGAGGTAAGGGATGATGAAGAGACTGAGGTAGTAGTTACATCCACTTGAGGGATGTGAAGGGAGCTGTCAGCCTGAGAGGTCGATGAACCATAAGAAGAAGCTAAAAAAGCAAGGCGTGGTAGCAAACTGCATGGGGTGGTATTGGCGGGGCTTCCCCTATAGTCAAGGCCTTAAATGTCGGATTTCGATTTTATTTCAGTGAGCTTGGAAAGAGAAATTCGGTGGAATTTCGATGAAATGGTTGGAAATTTGGTAATTACTTGAAAATTCATTTTTCTAAAAATAAATATTTCTAATATTCTTTAACTCAATAAATGAGATAGAAAGATAGTTTTTTTTCTAATAGTACGATATTAATATGATATGTTACATTAAATTTCCATTCAATCATCCCAACAATCAAAAAATTATTTTGCTGCTCAAAACCAGAATCCGATTTGGAACTGTAATTAGAAGCCATTGGTTTCTCCTCTTGAACATGAAGAGAGAATGGTGACACGTGAGCACCTCTTCAATAAGAAAGATGTGACACATATGATAACTACTAATTAAAACATATATATCAAAATAAAGGAAAACAAAAAATATAAGGATCTTCAGTTAAAACTTTAATTTAACTCTTAAATCATGTGTCGAACTGATTTGGTTTTGATTTAGATCTAAAATATAGAAACTAACTAAAGAAACTTCTTTAAACAATGTAAAGCACCCTAACAACTGAACACATTAGCAAATAAACAAGTGAAAATTCATTAATATATGCAAATTTCGATGAAAGTGAAGGGTAGATTCCCTTATTTTTGTTGTTTCGCTGAAACGACATGTAATTTCGATGAAATTTTGTCGACATTTTCGTTGAAATCTTGCAAAAAGAAATAAACGAGCATTTCGATTACGGTGACCTAAAGAAATGGAAATTTCGGAGAATTTAGTTGAAATTCGAGGCCATGCCTACATTTGTCGGATGAAGATTCTTTTATGGAATGTTTGGGGCCTCGGCCAATCGGACAAAAGAGGGCGGTGGGATTACTTTTGGAGAGTTGGAAGGCATATGTTGTATCTTTGCATGAGTCTAAGATAAAGGTTTTGGACCGATTCTATTGGCGTGGAGTGGATGGGTCCCGATTCATTGAGTACAGAGCAACGTCGTCTGTCGGTGCCTCGAGGGGTATGCTTATTGGTTGAAATGATGATTTGATGGAGTTTGTGGAGTTTGTGTATGCCATCTACATCCTTTATGTTTTGCTGCATTTTAAATGGCTTCCTGATATTGATATATACAGTTTACGACCCCACTGGTGCTCAACTGTCGATTACTTTATTTGATGAGCTTAGATTTGTGCAAGCACGTTTTCTGAATCTGCCTTAGATTGTTGGGGGCGACTTCGGGATGAAAACGGTCGAATACAGATACAAATATAGATGCTACCATATCCTTATCCTTTTCAAAATCCGGATATGAATACAAATACGAATATCACATCACGAATGTGTAAAATGTAAAATCATTTCCTCAAAATGTTTATGAATGTAAAACAAATGTTGATAATTCGGATGCAGATATTTGATAAATGAATACAAATTAATATACCTGAAGGAGCGTTCACAATACGGGGATCTTTCAGATCGCGATAACGCTTCAAGAGGTAAACCTTATACTCATGTGATCACGATGAATAAGCACGAGAATTGTTCCCATGTCATGTGGTTTCATTGAACAATTTTTAATTTCCGCTGCCCCATCGACAAGTATGACTGGTCGACCTAGATCGGATCAAGGTTCATGAAAGCGGTATGCGTATGCGTTCGGATCTTAGAAGGCCGTTTGAGCGATATATCTGTGATATATCGCTGATATATCGGTTTTGACAGGTAAGGGATTTCGATATGTCCCAGTATATCCTTTACAGGGTTATCGGTTATATATCGGCGATATATTGGCGATATATCGCCATATCAGCTCATATCGGTCAAAAATGGTTGGATTCAATACAAAAAATCGGGGATGTCGATCGATATCCTTGATGTTTCGCCGATATCTCTATATCAATTCTATTATTCATGCAAGATTGATTCCACTACTTATCTAGCTACACCCAGTATTAGAACACATATCTTGCTACACTTAGTATTAAAGCACACAATGATTTATATATATTTTGTTTCGGGTGGGGGCGCTACCTCCGCAACGAGACCCCCGCAATGGTAGGGTATGGTGCAACAAGAGGGTGCATATAATGGTTCTTCAACTTGGGGGTGCCCAATCAATTTTAATTCATCTTCTTCTCCCCCTCCCCCTCCCCCCGAGAGAATATTATTATGAATTATGTCTCTTAAAAATGTTATATCCTCTATGAGAGACAACATGGCAGAGGGACGATTCAGATTCTCCATGGAATTCTTGGTTTTAGGCAATCTCTTTTACAATATTACATTGATTTAAATATTTTTCATTTATTTTTGTAAATAGATAGATCTTTATTCCAAAGAAACATTGTCTCCTTAAACATCATGTACATTTTTTGAATCAAATGACTCATGTCAATGCCATTCACTATATCATGTGACTAATATGACCGATATGAGCGAATGATATAAGGATCATAGATGTTTTATAATTATGTGTTATGAATATGTAAGTGTATATTTGCAAGTTATTTCATGTTGTAAGAACTTTAATGAAATCCATTTCCAAAATCTATAAGTCAATTCTTTAAAAAATATCTATAAGTCAAAAATCAACATTAATATCAATGTGTTTGAAATTATCGATATATGCGATATAAGCTTCATAGATGATCGATATGTGAGATCTAAGAGTATATTTATAAGTTATTTAGTGATCTAAGAACTTGAATGAACTCCATTTTCAATATATATATAGGTCAACTACTAACAATACCAATGATATGTTCGATATGATCGATATGTGCAATATAAGAATCATAATCTTCATAAATGATCTATATGTGTCATCTAAGTGTATATTTGTAAGTTATTTAATGTTATAAGAACTTGAATGGAATCCATTTCCAATATCTATAGGTCAGGAATAAACATTAGCAATGATGTGTTCGATATGATCGATATGTGCGATACATGGACTATAAATGATCGATATATGTGACATAAGTGTGTATTTGTAAGTTATTTGTTGTTTTAATATCTTGTATGTTCTTAATTTCCGAAAAAAACAATAAAAAATGGCTTTTTTGAGCCATTTCTGATATTTCCACCGATATCGTCGATATATCGGTGATATATCCCGATATATCCATTTCCGGGCGGATCGAAACGATCGATATCGATGCGGCTTTCTTGGTTCGGATAGGTCACTGAATACAACTAAGCGGGTATGCGAGGGCTTATGTGGGGTATATGCGGTTTTACGCAGTTTCCTAATTTTTATTTAAAAATAAATAAGTATGTACACTACAACTGAACTAAATTTATGTATAATTGTGGTCCAACACAAGATTTAAGAAAAATGACTTTCATATAGAGCTCAACACAATCTCTATCAATCAAATATCAATACTTCAATAGAAAAATGTTAGCACATATAATAATTGACAACTATCACCAAAATATGTAAGTATCCGAATGAAAATCAAAATTCAAAATAAATAACATTAACAAAGTAATAAATAAGATAGCAGAAGAAAACTAAAATGTTCAAGCGATAATATCCTACCAAGTACAAAACAATTCTAATCTAGATCATCATCATATTCCACTGTGATATTGTCTTCATCTTCACTTTCCTCCGCAGATGGGAGTTCTTCCTCATTCGAACTCGGCAATGAAATTGAACTAGCATCATGCCTTTGGCTTCTTCTATGTTGAAATAAATCTTCTATGCCAGTTGCATCATCCACTAAGTTCCACGTCATCCCCGATCCTTGAAAATCGTCACCATCTCCTTCATCTTCTTCACCAATCCAATCTCTCAAATGGGTTCTATCATTTGTGGCAAATGGATCATTTTGTTTTTTAAGATGGTGATCCCTCAACTTGGCATTGAATCTGACATACACCAAGTCATTTAATCGCTTGAATTTAATCCTATTCCCTTTCTTCGTGTGGATCAACAAAATAACCATAAATATATCATTAGCTACCTCACAAACCGAGGAAGGAACTATCAATTTTAAAATATTCATTGCCATTTCCTTCAAATGTGGCATTTTCATACCATGTAATCCCACTAACGGGCTATTTTCAAGAAAAAATAGTTAATAATCGTTAAACATATAAGTATATTAATTTTAATGATAAATTATACCTGAATTGAAATCATCATCAATGATTGACCTCTATATGATAGCTAAAGGTTTGTCAAATGGTCCTTCTGCTCTTCATATAAAGGCAACTCCTTCCTGGTGATGATGTTTTGGATCTCTAAATCAGGATAGAAAGTATCCATACAATCCAAGAATCCCTTCAGAGCAAGGCTTTCCCTCTGGATTTGAGCATTGTCCCTGTAAAAATATGGATTAAAAAAATACGCAGTAAGGTGGAGGGGGCTATCTATCTAGTCTTGCTTTTGACTTTCAATAACATCAACAAAATGTTTGTAAGACGATTTGACATCTTTGAAAATGTTCACGATCTCTTTTCTAGCATATTGCAACTCACCATATACAAACCCCATAGCTGGCCTCCTATCTCCATCAATTATTCATAGAACTTGTACCAACGGAGAAAAGACCTTCAATGTCAAAGATACTTGAGTCCAAAATGAAGGACTCAAAACTATGGCTGAAGCCATTTCCCCCGTCTTGGTCTTGTACCATTTACAAGCTCTCCATTCATCAGAAGAAAACACAAGTCTCAACTTATATTTCTTCTCCATCACAGATTACGAAGTAAGATATGTGGTAGCAAATCTTGTTGTTCCTGACCTCACTATCTCGCCCTTTTGCGTAAATTCTCATCAAGCTCAATGTTTTTGCTTGACTGTATATGAAGACAGTCAATGTCCTTGCCTTTGTGATGACAGTTTTCATCTTTAATTCTTTGCCAGTCTCTTCTATCATACAATCGATGCATTGTGTTGCACAAGAACTCTAAAATATCCGCAGGTGCTTGGTTCTCAAGATTCTGCCAGAAACCATATTGTCAGATGCATTGTCTGTCACTACTTGGACTACATTGTTGGGCTCAACTTCCTCAATGGCCTTATCCACTAAGGAAGCAATGTACTCTGCAGTATGAGAATCTGCAGACGAGTCAATATAATTCAGAAAACTAGTTTCCAAGTTCGCAGTTGACGTAAATATTCATTATGCTCCTTCCTCTCCTATAAGTACATGCATCCGTCATAATGGAACATCCATAGGTCTTCCAACTATCCCGGCACACTTGCCAGAACTTTGTTGTTTCTTTAACCTGTTCCTTCAAAAGAGTTTCTGTAAGCCCTTAGTACGTTGGAGGCTTGTACGACCTTCCATACTGCCAATTACTTCGAACGTTCGAAGAAAGGTGTCACTTTTGACAACATTGAAGGCAATGTCATTGCCATAGAAGTACTTCGCCACGAATGAATTCACACGTGCACGTTCCTTCTTGGCAAATGTATCCTTGATTGTGCATTGGCGAAGATTCTCCGCTGGCACATCTTCTCTGATGTTCGAGGCCTTTTCCCATCCCTTTCTTCATCAGTCAAGGGTTGATTAATCTTGATGGAGACCTGCCATTGAATGTCTTTCATCTTCGCTGTCTTCTCATTCCTTTTTACTTTAATTTCCTCCATGTTGTCCATAATTTCTTTCTTCACCTCAAGAGTTACCTTGGGACAAGATGCCATATTGCCTTTAATATGAGCCAAATGTTGCTTCATGCGATTGATCCCTCCTATCCAAGCTTTTGACATAATCAACAAGTGGCTATGCTAGGGCTACTTGGATTCGCTAGAAAAATATACTTCCATCCTGGATCATTGGAACCAAGAGGAACGAAAAACTCCGATGTATCGCTCCTCTGAATAGGTGGCTCGCTTCCAGTTCCAGGCATAGGAGAAGAACCACTGTCAGATGATAGTCTGGAGGCCATAGTTGCCTAACATTCAATTATAATTATAAAACATAAACAAAAAAAGTTTAATATGCATATACAAATAAATGTTTAGGCAAATATTTCTTTAAAGAATTATATTCTCATGTTATGGATAGATGTTCGAAATGTGCATTCACAATCCAGAATAAGTATTTTTAAGAACGTTTAATGCTAAGTATAAGTTTTCTCGGAATACAACTTTACAATGAATTTCTTACGGAGAGGATAGTTTCACTCATTTGGTTTTTATCTGTAAGCAATTCTAATTTTAAGGTTCATCTCTTTCTTATATCAACGGCTTTTCCCCCCAAAAAATGCAAAAACAAGTGATCAACACGAGCTTTGTTTGCTTAAGATATTTAGACCAGAGTCATCTTTTAAACTTAGAATTTGCAACCAATTAATGCAATTGGTAAAGCACAAGCACAATGCAATGTAATCTGATCTAAAGCGGTCAAACTAAAGGCATAAAGCACAGTTTACAAACAATTTTTTCCATGAAATTTTATGGAATCAAAAGTGAAAATCAAATAAAAAATCAAAATTATTGAAAAAGGGATATATGGTTACCTTCGCACGGTGACAACGGAGCTGAGAGGCGAAGGAACCTCGCACAGAAGAGATGAAGGTCGATGAGCCTCACACGTAGGGGATGGAGGCGGTGGAGACTTGCACGGAGGAGCTGGAGGTGGTGAAGCCTCGCACGAAGGAGCTAGAGGCAGAGGACCCTCGCATGGAGGCGGAGGGCTTTCGGGCGGCAGTGGAGGCGCAACTGGGAGGAGGCAGAGGAGTTGGGAGTCGAGAGAGAGCATATCGGGGATTCTGAAGGTGAAACCCTAGGGCCGATTGAGGTATCAAGGGATTAGGGGTACCGGGTTGCCCTTTTGCGTAAACAAAACGATGTTACCTTGAGCCCAGTAGGCTTGTAGCTCATAGTAGTGCTAGATGGGCGGGAAGAGGCATCCCACAATTATCTGACCTGTCTTCTGAAGAGTTGGTGAGACCTTTTATTTTCGGATGTCAAGCTTGGCTCCCTCCGTTTAAACGGTTTCCCGATTATCTTCGTTGAAGAGTTTTAGGACCTTGGTGGTAAGGATAAATTATGTGGTGGAGGAGTTGTATCAACGAATGATGGATTCAAGCAGTTGAATTGATACATTTTGTTCCTTCTGCCTTGAAGGATGTGGTGAGGCACGTGGAGAACTTGTGCCTTATTGCTTTTGCCAATGTTTATCTTATTATGGCCAAGGTGCCGGCAAATAGGGAAAGGTGCTTGGCTCTAATATTATCTCGACCCAAACATCTTTCTTGAATTGTCACATGATGGATGTGGTCATGTTGACATCCGAGATTGTTGCTGAAGGGCGAAGGAAGATGACCAAGGGGTTTTTATGAATGGTGGATTTTTTAAAGGCCTATGAGTGTGTTGACTAGCAATCATTTGGGCATCCCTGCACCATGGGGGCTTTCCTAGTGAATGGATTGACTGGATGAAGAGATGTGTGACAACTGCTTCCTATGCAGTTTTGGTGAATGGTGGGTAGGAAGGTGGATTTTTTTCAACCGCAATGTAAGATACACATGGTTGCTAGCTGACACCATTGCTCTTTGTTGTGATGGCTGATGCTTTAACCAGAATGGTGACAAAGGCCAAGGAGGGAGGAATCATGGCATGCTTCCATACAAGGGATATTTTAATTCATGTTCTCTAGTATGCTGATGGTACCATCTTCTTTATGGAGGGAGAGACTAAATCTGGGGAAGGGATGCCGATTGTTCTTGAGTTGTTTAGGTTAGCCTCAGGCTTGAAATCAAGCCAAGTTAGCTTTTGTTCCTTTTGGGATGGTCGAGGAGGAGATGGAATTTGCGAGACAGCCTTAGGGGTTGGGCTCCCTATCCTTTATCTTGGGTTGCCTCTAGTGGGAGGCAAACCTCGGCAATTTGATTGGCTGGAGTTATTGAGAGAATAGAGAAGAAGTTGGTGAGCCAGTATACAACCTGCCTTTTCAGAGATGGCCGCCTAGTGTTTTTGAAGGTGGTTCTCTCGACTATAGTTGTTTTATCAATCTACATGCATGATACTTGTTGGAGCGAAGGGGAAGTTGGAGGCTCGTATGAGACATTTCTTTTAGACCTCGTTTGAGGAGTCACAAGGGAGGCCTTTGGTGGGTGGAAAATCCTGATGTTGAAGGAGTATGGGTGGCTGGGGATTCATCGCTCCAAGGCGATGAATAATGCTTTATTGACGGAGTGGGTACTTGAATATACGGAGGGGGTCTGATTTACTTTACAAGACTTTGCGCTCGATTTATGGGGTTTCTCGGGATCCCTCTTCATAGGATATTGCTGCATCTATGCCTTCCTGTTTGCTCGATGCTCCGTTATGTGATTCCTCTCATGAAGCATGCTGTATGTGATGGCTATGGGTTCCGTTTTTGGAGTGATAATTAAAGTGAGCAAGGACATTACGTGTTCGTCTTTCCCTTACCTTTTTGCTCTGGTAGCTGATGCAGGATGCTATGTGAGGGATTGCTGGGAGGGCGGCAATTGGATCACACTTTTCTGTATTGCTCTATAGGATCAACATGTTGCAGAGTTTTTCAGCTTTTGGAGAGTTTAATATTGCGAAGGATTGTCTGACATTATGGATCATTGGTCCTGTGCTGATTGGCCCTTCATGGTGATGCAGATTGAAATCGGCGTCGATGATAATATTTTTTTGTGGAAATTTTGGTGGAAGAACAATGGAGGGGTTGAGAAGAAGAACTCGTCGGGAACACGAGAGGTTGAGGGAGATGAACACGGAGATCGCGGGAGGAGAGGAGAGATAGATAGAGATAATGAGATAAACTCAAATTTTCATTAATACTTCACTGAATAAAAACACTGAACCCTCATCCCTTTATATAGGAGGGATGAGATTTACAAAATTAGAAAACTAATTAATTTGACCACTAATTATCCTAATTGGACTCTAACCAATTAACCGACAAATTTAAAATTCAAATTGAGATCACACACGATCTCTTTATTTAAATTAAAATTGCGAAAACTTAAAAAACGTAAATAAAATTAACGACCATAATTTAATTAAAAAGACGTCCCGATGTGTCGAGTTCACGCTGCATCAACTCTCCTCCGCTTTAAAAATTCGTCTCCCGACGAATTGCTTGATGTAGATGCACGTTGGAGAAATTGTCTTTGAAATTGTAGCTTGCCATTAGACTCTTTTCAATATTACGTTTGTAGTTCTTTCCAATTAGGGGGCATCTCTGTAATTTTCGTACCCCTTCAATCTTCTTTACTTTCCTATTCCTCTTGACCTTTCTGCGAATAGGGGTCTTAGGGGATTTCTTTCCGCAATTTTTCCCACTAAATCTCCAACCCCACAATTCGTGGGATGGACATCCCGTACCCTTCGGGCCCTCAGTTAGGGTTTGGGGCTTCGTTTTATGCGTGGGGAGGCGGCACATGATCTTCAGCCGGTTGGTGGGAGGGGCGTGGCGGCTCTGGGAGTACCGGCGACGCAGATGGGGGGCGAGGGAAGGTGTGCGAGGCGGTGGGAGTGTCGTAGGGAAGCAGGGTCGCGAGGCTTAATCGCGGGAGGGGCGCGGAGTATTGGGGGGGGGCGCGTCTGGGGTTCGGCGGAGCCACGAGGGGTGCACGGTCAAGGTCGGGGGGGGGGGGGGGGAGGGTGGCGTTGGATGGGAAAAAGGGGAATGGCAAAGGCGAGGCTGGGGGGTAACGGGAGGATGGCGATTGGAAGGCGGGCGGGGGGATAGAGAGGCGGAGTCCTGGGGAACGATAGGAGGTCGGGGCGGGGGGCACAGGGGCCAAGGGGGATGCGGGAGAGGGGGAAGAGGCGGGATGGTGGGGAGGAGGAGGCGAGGGGCGATGGTAGGTGCGAGGGGAGGATGGTGGGCGGCTGGCGGAGGCGGGGGTTTGGCGAGGGAAAGAAGGTGGTTGCGGGAAGGGGTAGTGATGAGGGATGTGCTGCAGAGGGTGGGGAAGGTTGCCCCTGGACGGCAATGACGAGGTTGCTGGCCGTGAGCTCGTCCCCCATGCTTTCATCGTAGATCGGTCCGTCATCTTCCTGGACAACAAGGTCTCCGGTGCACAGATCGAGATGTTGGCCTTCGCCCTTTACCGGATTCTCGTCAAAGATGGGCCCCATGTCTTCGATTTCGGGTTGTATCGAAGTTGTATCAATAAAATCTTTACTAGGGCTGAAATTACCTTCGATTTCTTGGCCGAAATTGGATTGAACAGCATGTCCAACAATCTGATTTCTGTTGTTATCGTACGAATCTTCATCGATTTGCGCGGCTAACCATGCTTGGACTTTGAGGCATGATATAAGTCGCTGATGGAACTTCTTTGAGCGTGAATGCGAGCGCGAACCGAGAGACGGACGGCTGAAACCAAACTTCAAACACCAATACTCGACAGGATAGTCGAATCGTAGGAACGATTCGGTATCCATGCTCTGATACCAAATGATGCAGATTGAAATCGGCGTCGATGATAATATTTTTTTGTGGAAATTTTGGTGGAAGAACAATGGAGGGGTTGAGAAGAAGAACTCGTCGGGAATACGAGAGGTTGAGGGAGAAGAACGCGGAGATCGCGGGAGGAGAGAGGAGAGATAGAGAGAGATAATGAGATAAACTCAAATTTTCATTAATACTTCACTGAATAAAAACACTGGACCCTCATCCCTTTATATAGGAGGGATGAGATTTACAAAAAATAGAAAACTAATTAATTTGACCACTAATTATCCTAATTGGACTCTAACTAATTAACCGACAAATTTAAAATTCAAATTGAGATCACACACGATCTCTTTATTTAAATTAAAATTGCGACAACTTAAAAAACGTAAATAAAATTAACGACCATAATTTAATTAAAAAGACGGCCCGATGTGTCGAGTTCACGCTGCATCACATGGTGTATAAGGCATATGAGGCATTTTGTTGGACACCGGTTTTTGATCTGATGGATGCCTTCGACCGTGCGTCGGAAGGTGGAGCCCCTCGACAGTACTGAACCACACAACAAGGCAGGGTAGGGTGGGATTGAAGACATATGGAGATGGAAGGATATGCTGTGGATCTGGATTTTTATTTGGTTGCTGAAGAGGGATCACATGATGTCTGCTGGGCGAAGAGCTGGTTTCGTCTGAGAGTGCCAACATTTGTTAGCATTGTTTGGTGGAAGACGAGAATGTTGACCACCTATGATTTGGTTGTTATGTTGCAAGGGAGGTATGGGCCACACCGCTTGCTGAGGTGGTTTCTACGTTTGACCATGTTGTCTACTGGGCATCCCTGGACGATTCGGGACATGAGAGCAGCTCCACCAAGATTTGGGTGGTGGCTTTCCTATGGTCTATATGGCTTGCATGGAATGGATCTATATTCCGAGGTGAACAAATGTACACGGAGAATATAATTGGGCATGCTGAAACTAAGGACTTTTTGGTCTGGATCTGGATCTATATTCCGAGGTGAACGAATGTACACGGAGAATATAATTGGACATGCAAAAAGCCTAAGGACCTTTTGGTCTTTGTAATTATTTTTTTATATAAGTGAATATAATCAGGGACGAAGTCTTTGACCTGTGTGACCACCTCACTCTTTGGTAGGAAAAGATGAGAATTCTGTTTAGGAGTTCAATACCCATGTTACTCCTGTGATACTCATCAATAACAACCATCACATTTACATCCTCCGTAACCACATCCAGAAAGTTTTATAAAAAGACTGCAGGAAAACCATCAGGTCCTGGCGCACGATCCACATTAAGATGCAACATGTCTTGAACCTCCTGAATGCGGATATAGGTTGAGTCGTGACATTATGCTTGCAAGATTTTATCCACTTCCTTTCCTCTCTAAATTTACGTGCTCACAGGTCCACACCTACTAAAGCTACCCGATAGATTGGAGACGACTGCACCAATCTCCACATTTCTTGTGATCATTATGTTATTGACCTCAAGGGAATAGATGAAATTGTGCCTCCTAGCACTAGCCATACAATGAAAGAACATGGAATTCACTTCCCCCTCTTTCAACCGTCTTTGCCTGGAGTGCTGCTTCCAGTCCAATTCGTCTTTTGCCCTCTTCTAGGATAATAGATTGCTTTGCTGCAACAAGTGGTCATCTAATTCTTTTGGCGATATTGCTCTTATATCCTCAATCTTGTCCAACCAGTTCGATGCCTCCAAAGCAATATTCCTCCTTTCCAATCTTTCCATACGTAAGTCCTATTTGAAATCAAAGAGCCATTTGCGGAGAGCGACAAGCTTCGAATAAAACCTTTTGGATGATAACCCTTGCACCTTGCAAGACCTCTAAAAGGCGGTCGACATATCAAAGAAACCATCTTGCAAGATTTCGAATCTGAACATAGAGGAGCGATTGGGAATGGCTTTTTTCGAGCACCATAATAGAGGTATGTGGCCGGAATATGCTCGGGGAAGAGCTTTCACCCATTGAAACTAAAATCTTTGCATACATTCAACTTATATAAAATAACGATCAATGCACGTGCACGAATATCTGTTTCTTAAGGTGAAATGGGCATTTGTTGCATCAAGAACATCCAAATTTGGTTCCCTCACCAGATTGGCAAAGTCATTAAATCCTTGGTCTTGACCCCCTTGACGATCCTCTACAAGAAGCTTGACAAAAAAATCATCACCACCACCGCCATCGATAATTCAAGGAGTCCTAGGAAAATCATCCTTGACTTTTCATAATTCCATCCAAAGATTGATTCTAAGGGACCTATTTACCTACTTATTGACATTAGTGATCAAAACTCGTTGTGATCGTCGAGACTCCTAAGACACAATGATAAAGTATGATACCTTACGACCTCCTGAGTCAAAATCCATTGATCACTATACAACCGGTGAGTACGTCGCCAGAACACCCATTGGACCCAATCACACGAAAATTCGAAAAGGATGACCCCTTAAAACACATTCTAAATTTGCTTGTTTCATTCTGAGATTTTAGTTACATGTAATGATAATAAATCCGACCTGCAAGCAAATTAAATATATCCCTTCTCTTCACCGCCCTACCAACAACACCTCGGACATTCCAAGTTAGATTTCATTGAGCAATATAAGTTCCCCCTGATCTGCGAATCAAATCCAGGTTGGCTTCCAAACATTCAATGAAGTCAGCCTCTAATGGGCCCTCAACAACTCCATCGATTTCCACCCTCGGGTTTTCCATAATCGCAGATGTCTCTTTAGTCAATTCAACACAACTCGCAACATTGGAGCTGTCGATCCCTATATCACCCTCAAGCGAATAAGGAAGTAATGACTTAGGTGAACATACCCGACGAAGACATCATATTTTATGAATTTTTCTTTGGAAGCAGAGAGCTGGAAGTCAGGAATAATCTAAAGCCATCCTTATCGGAAGTTGCGTGTTGCTCTCTAGATAGCGTTGAGGAAGGTTGTGGCGAGGTTTGTATTGAACCATTACCTTGCCCTTTGCTCGCGGGGGATGAATGTATCAATGAAGTGATGCTCGATGTAGATGGAGGTCTTGAATATATGACACCACTTTGCTCGGTAAAGTTTAGGTCCATTTTCGAACCAACAGAGCGACTCACATCACCATAAAATGACTGTGAATGAGCAAAGGGCGCGACTAAAGGGGCTGCCCAATCTTCAAGAATTGGACCTCATGCGCGGTGTTATGATTCGAATTACCAAGATGGTCCATGAATGCAACATCCTTATCAGCAACTGGAATCCGATACCCCGATCCACCAATAAAGTATGCTCGATTAGCAGAACCGATCTAACCCAATATCCCGAAGTAATATCTGCATAAGCAGGAGCAATGTATACATGTGACCACAACTTTATTAGAGGAATCGAAAATCCCAAATTGACTCCGAGTTATGTGAAGCAACTGATGCATCCACCTCTTTGGAATCTTCCAACCCGTAATGCATCTGTGGCCTTTTGACTTCCAAGCACAATGGCTGCATACTTGATGGCATTGCTGGTGAATTTTCGGAAGCCACCGTTGTCGATGGGGGACCATAGGCACTTAGCCTTTCATTTGCCACCTCTAAACGAAGAAACATATCCCCTATGCGAATATCGTACATCACCAAAAGGGGGAGTTTGAGCCCAAAAATCGATACCATCACCTCTAAGGATTGGCCTCGCGACAAACAATCTGCTAAGATCTTCTGAACATCACAAATGTTTTGCAATGCCTCCTTGGCAAAACCCAACGAACAACGAAGAAAAGGAAAACCCCTCACACGAAGAGCCATGGATACAAAATGCCACCACTGAGTCTAAGGTTTAGAAAGTCG
This sequence comes from Ottelia alismoides, assembly GCA_037367405.1. Taxonomy (NCBI): domain Eukaryota; kingdom Viridiplantae; phylum Streptophyta; class Magnoliopsida; order Alismatales; family Hydrocharitaceae; genus Ottelia; species Ottelia alismoides. Next base: position 213,617 of record JAZKJV010002834.1, read on the forward strand.
GTATGCGGTATTTGTTCGGTTAGGCGGTCTGAAGCGAGTAAGCGGATATGTGGATTATCCGATTGTATTATTTTAATTAAAAATACTTTAAAAATCAACAACAACAACAACAAAGCCTTTTCCCACAATTAAATAGGGTCGGCTACATGGATTCTTCGCCTCCATTCAAATCTATCTTGGGTCAATCTCGGGCTTATATCCAAAAAATTAAGATCCTTTCGTATAGTCTCTTTCCAACACTTCTTGGGCCGTCCTCGCCCTCTCTTAGCCGGCTCAACATCCCAACACTCGCATCTCCTAACCGGTTCATCAACTGACCTTCTTTGCAAATGACCAAACTGTCTTAAGCGGTTTTCTCGCATCTTATCCTCGATACTTTAAAAATTATAATAATAGATTGAATTATTAAAGATTTATGATTCGAAAAAAATAACAGTAGACGAAATATAATTCATACTTTTTAGTACGACATAATTTCAATCAATGCATTTTGAAGAAATATCCATTTAGATAAAAAAGTTGATCATAACAAAAATTTGAAAGGTGAAATTAGTTGTTACAGTCAAGGTTGCAAACAGCGGTAGTCGGTACTCAGTCGGCAGGGTCACTGACTAAGGATTAATGGGCAGTCGGGCGACTAATCAGATTTAGTCGGTCACTAGTCGCTTTTGAATTTTTTAATTATTTTAAAGATATAAATAAGCACATATTCTTATATATTTACATTGATTTTACATTTTCTATACTATCATAAATGAAATAATGAAGTAATTGTCTTCAAATATAACATTAAGCATATTAGAATAAGTTTGCTTTAAAAAAAATCAAAAAACTAAAAAAATTAAAAAATCTCCATGTAAAAGTCGGCCCGATTAGTCAGGTTAACCGACCAATGGCCGACTAGGCCTAGTTGGGTCGGCTACTCCACCGACTCGACTAGTCGGGTCGACTAATCGGCCTAGCCGACTGACTTTTATAACAATGGTTACAGTTAAAATGAAAATTATAAGAACGGAAATTTTTATGAAATATAGCAATAATAAATCAATTCCCGTTAAAAACACTTGTTAGATGAAATTGGATTGTGAATTGATATATTTCAATTGAATAAATAATTGGAATCCCTTTTATCAACAGTTAATAAGATGTTAACTATTTGATGATTTAACACAAATTACTGTTGCAGAATATATTAACAGATGAGAAGTATTGAATGAAAGAAAGCAGATAACTCATATATATATTTGCACGAAAAAGATGTAACGTATTCTAGACCTAAAGTATATTGAAATCAAATTAAATGAGTGCAGAGAGAATTTTATAACAGCATTTGAAACAACTAATAAAACATATACTGTCAGCAATTAAATAAATATTAACAGTTATTTTTTACAGTTGCCCTATAACTGAAGGCCAGGAGCTTTCACCTCATGCTCTGATAAACCACGTGCACAGATCATCGATTCTCCAAGGTGGGCAACATCTCCGGTGAAAGTTCTGCCAAGAGCTTCACTTGTGTCATCCACGGCATCCCAAAAACATGAATATACATCCTTATAAACTCCCACCAAAATAACATTCCTGTCATCCTTTTCCTCGAGCAAACCCGAATCACGTCCCTGGGCATCCCATTTCTGTGTCCGTTCTTACTATAGGCAAAACACTTAACTGGATCGCGGCAATCACCGGTACGATGACCATGCGTTTCACACCACAGATACTTCCCCTTTGAACATTCAGAACATGCCATAGTGAGTGCGAGTCCCGTGATCTCTTTCATGAAACTTTATCGCCTTTGGTGTCCATTTTCATGGTGCGTCTCTTCCTTCGGACAGTAGTCCTGTA
>JAZKJV010002836.1:0-268120 GCA_037367405.1 Ottelia alismoides
TAAATTGAGACCGTCTTTAAATCCGATTCGACGAAACAAAATCAACTGAATCAACCATTCGTCAATCGGAGATCATTTGACATTTTAAATCACAAAATTTAACCCCAAGCCGAAACCGTATCTCAAAAATTTCGATGATTCAATCCTGATTGAAAGTATATAAATATTATACTCATATTGATCGTTGCTCAGAAACGATCAAATTGAGATATTGCACGTCAAAATCAGAGGCTCGAGCTGTGTGTATGGTCGATTTTGATTTTTCAAATAAAAAGAGAGATTGTGAAACAAAGTTTATTTACTTCTGCTGAACAGTAACAGTAGCACTGCTGCTGCAGTCGGCCAAATTTTTTAAAAACTCTCTTCCATTCCACTTAGGTTTTCCTCTATCCAACTTGTCTAACAAAGGGGACTTTCTCCTCGTTATTTATACCAAACCTTTCTCTCTTTTTTTACTCTTCCCACTTTTTCTCTCCAGCATTTCCAACGAAAGGAGATTTAAACTCCAGTCTTCCTTCCCCTGCTGCAAGTTGTTGCAGCCAAAGTTGCTGGAAGCATCTCCCTCCCCTTGTTGTTGACATCTCCGGCAGCTAAAGATGTTGCAGCCTCCATCCCCTTGTTGTGCTCTTCCTTCTCCCAAGAAGCAAGCAATTGGGAGCTGCCACACCTTATTGCAAACATAACATGCAATCTAATTAGCTCCCATTTTGAGAGATCTAGATGGTACAATCCCATATCCTACCTAATTGCTGCCATGCATGCATCATCTCTTTCTTTTTTTACCATTCTGGGTGTGTATATAGACATTTGATTTAGATATTAGATCTCCAACGTCCATTTATTGAATTACAGAAAAAATAAATAAATAAATTTCAAGCTACTGTTTATTACTTGAAAAATTCAGTTATTATGATTTCTGCTAATACTCTTTCTCCTGTTTGAGAGCCAGTACGCCAACAGTTATAGATGAAGTTACCATCAATGTTTATTGTTATTATTTTATTTCACTTTGGGTGAAAGTTGGGAGCATGGTTGCAGTGAGCAGTATTCAGAAAATCCTTGTTAGGTGGGGGAAGAAATTGTTGGTATTAAACACAGATGTTACTCTTTCTGATCATAAATCTCTAGTTGAGAATCCTCTATAGCTCGTGTCTAGAAGCACAATGCCTATTTCATTGAGTAAAGGCTTATTAAACATGTGCCATCGTTAATATACACCAACATTAACTTATAGATTTTCATTCCTGACTGTTGTCTATGTAGAGTATGATATACTTATATTGCTAGAAAAGATCTGTTACGTTTCAATAATACATCTGTTGAAATGCTTAGAATCTAAATATGTTCTACATATTCTCATGAAATTATCCTTTAGGAACACAGTAAATTTTCCTGTACTGTTTTAGCATGAAAAAAATATTATTTAAAGATTTAGTAACTCTCTTCTCAAACGAGTACTGAAGCAGAAATTCATTCACCAGTCATCGTCTTGCATAAACAACCACCTCATGTTCCTAATCGATTCCACAACTCCCATCATTGTCTTGTGATTGTTATAATTCCTTAGCTTTCTTCTTGAGATGTACAAGAGAATCCTTTCATCTTGAAATAAACTCTTCACATCAATCTATTAGATTCACTTGGAATTTAAATTATTAGTGAATATTGGTTCTTGAAATTTTGTACTTAAAATAGCATGTACATGGATTGTTTAACAAGTAATATCACAATCAGGAGCACTTGTATTAGTCTATGAAAAACTCCAATAGTTGACCATCTCGTATTTGTCCTTTGTATATGGATTGAATATTAAGATCCACAAATCCAAATGGTACCAATCTTTTTGAGCTTGATAGTACTAAAACCTATAATTCTTGAATCAAAGTTCTTGCCTTGATAAAAAGAAGATTTTGGAATCATGACTTCATACGAGAGAATTGAAATAGACATATTAGGAATAGTGAGTATATTTGATTAATTGATCCTTGAAGTATCATTTTTTTAATATAGATCGCTATTGATAAAATTATAGACAAAAGACTAAGTATCAATTGGAAGGAGGAAATTATTGAGAGATTGTCTGATCCACTTAGGTATATAAGTGGACATGTCTTACTATTTATGTTTGAACTGTGAAACTTCTGGACTCATCATGTATGTAAAAGGAAGAGGAGGCATAAGCACCAGGAGGTGGAAGATGAGATAGAATAGATTGGTGAGTTTCGATCAGTTGGAAGAGTCTAATGTTAGTTTATCTTAGTTCCATTCCTTATACATCAATGAAGTTGCATCAAAAAGAAATTTAAAATATGATGTGACCTCCAACGAAATCTCGACTCTTCCAAACCTCCTTTTGAAGGAGCAACTAAAGAAAGCATGATTTATGTATACCTCTTAGTAACCACAAGTGTGACATTAAGTATAAAAAATTTGAAAGCATCACTTCATGAATATCTCATTCACCAAATCTCTATCTTTACAAGATATGTAAAGTTAACATAAAAGATTAAGAAAGTTTTGGTTAGATGAGTGAATTAGCGATCGATTAAAATTATTGGAAATCAACGATCAAGTGAAAATGTGGAGAATCAATGATGATTGAAAATAAACATGCCGGTCACGGTGACCCTTACACCTGAATGTTGGTAGGTTTACAATGGAGCTTGAATGGGTTATTGTAATACGCGTTTTGTACACTATGCTTTTGAATGATATCAAGTGTTATTTCAAGGAAATATTGGATTGATAGTGTTCACACTTTACGGATACCATAGTCAATAGATTCGCCTTTCTGCAATGATTTCATTTAAACTTGTTGTGTTTATATCAGAGACCGTCTTGTATAAAATGGACTTCAAAAAGGTTCTATGAATTGTGTAGCACATCAAAACATAGTACCACATCTAGTAATCTGGATTTTTGGTAGTACCTTATAAGTAGTAGAAGCCACTACTAGCATAGTGTCCATAATGTAATAGATTTATACTCATTAGCCATAATCACATTCTTAAGACTAATTAAGCATGATTAGTGCTAATTACCCGTCGTTAGTGATAATTAAGCGTCATTAGCAAAAGTAGGACACATGGAGAGGAAATCGTGGGACGCGTGTCGTTATATAGTCAGGACAAGTGTCAAAAACTCAATAGCGCCATGTGTCAGCATCCTAAGTCTAACACGTGTCATGGTGAAGCCGCTTGCTTGGGCAACAAGTTATCTCGTGTAGATAAGCCAAACCTCGCTTGGGCAACAAGTTATCTCATGGATAAACCAAACCTATTACTTGGGCAACAAGTTTTCTCATAAATAAGACATGTGGCATACCATGTGTCTTAGAGGCTCCCTTACATGTTGACACATGTCACACATGTAAAGGGGGTGGAGACCTATAAATACCCAAGGCCTCCCCATTCCATTTCATTCATCCCACGCCCATCTCTCCACCTTAAAGCCGCAAGACCGCCGAGGTTGCGGGAGGAGCACGAGAGGAACCGCGGCGAAGCCCTGTCAGTGATCGAGAGCGTTTTTGAAGCCGTAACGAAGTTCTGTCCGCACCAAGCCGTAATATTCAATCTAAGACGGCTATAGAGGAGGTTTTCACTAAAGAAACGTTTTCGACTCAAGTTAGACAACAATCTGGTGAGGGATTCTCAAGCGCTATTTTAAGCACTAGTCTTTAGCTTTTATGCATGGTTTTGAATAACAAGTATGAAATCGTGGTTTCTAAAGCTTTTATGCATGAATTACAAGTACCATACGGTTGAGATGAAATCTGGGCTTCAGATTGGATTTCAGACGTCGTTTTCCGAGTTTTATCTTGATAACACGTTTTTAAGCATTTGGTTCTTGATGGAACACGAGACATAAGTTTCACTGCTTAGATATGAGTTTTATATGAAGAATTATGTTTTGCACGGTTACTAATGCATGATTGATTGATTTTCGAGTTCTTAAATAAGTTCTACTTGTCAGAATATGTATGTTATGTCAAAAGTGTTTTTATGTTCATGAATTAGCTATTATGAGCTTAAAATAGCAAGTTTACGGTTTATTAGTGACAAGAAAAGGATCAGAATCAGAAGATAAGCAACACAGTAGCTCTTTTATACAAATCATGAACTAGCCATTAGATATGGTGATGTCATTAGATATGACCCTGAAACCGCCATTAGATATGACAAACAATTAGATATGGTATCAAGAGGACTTTGGGTCCGCATTCTGTATACATAGAGGCTTTGGGCCGTATGCAGGGTGTTTTTGGTCTTTGGGACCGTCTGCGCGTATGACTTAGCTTTGTTTCAGCGTTCATGAGTCAATAAATTAGCCACAGTGGTGATTAGTACAAACAGCTTGATAGTGATGATTATGTTTCAGTTTATCTGCCTTTGAAGTGATTTCAGCATTTATTTGCAAATCTAGCATGTTGTTATATGTTTACTGTCATAAAGTCTCTTTTTCAAGATATTTCAAAGTTATCAGCATAAATTTTGGCATACTGCTCATATTTCAACTTTTAGTTATATGTAAAAAGCTTGAGATCCTTTCACTGGGTCTAAGCTCATAAATGGGTTTAGACTCATCCCGTTATATTATATTATATACAGATCAGCAGAAATCATGAATAGCAGGTGAAAGGACCACAGATACACTTGGAGGAGGTGTCTTTTGCTTTTCGTTGTTTTTGTACTGTCGGTGTTATTTTGTAAGAAGTTGTAATAGATAGAACTTGTGTAATACACTTCTTGGTGTTGAGAACTTGAAATACAAAGGTTTTATGTTTTATGAGATTGCCACATGTTTACTTGAGGAAAAAAAAGTATAAAGATCTCTGTCGCGGCACGTTCTGGTTAGCGGGACGGGTCGTGACAGTTATAATAGAGTTTGACAAGAATTGAGTTCAGTTATAATTGCGTTGGCTAGAATTGACTATAAATATGTTGGATGCAGAATCATTAATTACCATCAACTATTAATCATCAACAATATATAACAATATATCAGATCTTAGAGTGACTACTCCGAGTGTTAGGATAAGTTAGTGGATGTGTTGGGAACTTAGTTAGGATGCATTACACTCCACCGCGTGACTACGAATGCACCCCAACCCTAAGATACTCTTTACGCCTTAGAGTCATATTGTGAGGTCTCACACAGACCAAGACTACAAACTATCTACTGGAATTGGGAAGTTAGACAAAAATCATATCAGGAACTCATTAATACCGTCATTAAGAATCCATGAACACAATCTCCAAAAGGTCACATAGTTAACAACACTCACTCATGTCATCATTTAAAGTATGATATACACACACACACTTGGTTATAAGGAGAATGGATGAACTTGGGCATTCCATCAGAGTAGCATGAAAACATTTTTCATAGCAAGTAGTTGTAATTTTTTAGTTGTTTATGACTTACTACTTGCTTCTTTTGCAACCACCTTAAATACCTGCTTGTTTCAACTTGCAATAAGTTTTTGGGATGTATCAGCGCCTGCTGACGTTTTTCTTGTTTCCTATCATGTGTGGCAGGAAAGGTGCCTGTATGGCAGTAGTGCCTGATTATTCATGGCACTCGAGTATATACCAGACGATAAAATTGTTCAGTTTTTTATTTAGGTTTTGTACAACACTTGTTTTTCTCTTTTTTTGGACTTGGATACATTGTAGATAAATTTTGTTACATGTAATTCTATATAGAAATGAATTAATCTCCATTTGCCGTTACAACTACTAGAAGTACCTCAGATACAACTTATGAACTTATTAGTTGTTACCGGGCATACATTTAATGTGGATCATGAACTCGGGAGCATCTCACCATCTCTGCAACGACATAACAAAATTCACATCCTATAGTTCAATTCACCATGGTTGATTTGTAGTCATTGCATGCAGGAGACATTCTCCTATTACATGACATGGAGATATCAAATTGACATCGTCCATGCATCCACAAAATGTCCTAGATGCACCAGTTTTTTGTATGATCTTTGTATCTACCAATCAGATTACGAAGGATATGAATCTTTATGCCATTTTGACCCATTCTTCTCTTGTGTTTAGGATGTACTCGCGAAGAAGGTAATTGGATGTGCTCATGATTAAGGGGGCCTCTACTGGTTGGTCCAGTCTCTTTTTGCTGGTAATCTTCTATTCCCACTGGATCAATCTCTCTATACATGTGTACATCATATGCATTATTAGACACTTGTTTTTATTTTTATTTTTCTTTATTAATGATGTTAATGTTGGTAAAAACATTAAGGTTAGTAATTCATTGCTATAAAATACCTAAGATTTTCGGGTTTTATTTTTATTTCCTTTTAGGATTTTGATTTTATTTCCTTTTATTTTCAATTGTTTTATGAGTTTATGTTGTTTTGAGGTAAAATGTTGTTTTATACGTTTTATGAGTTTTTTGGCATGATTTCATGTTTGAGGGTATGTGTAGCATCCGGTTTCCAATCAAACCCGAAGTCGTCCGATTTTGGGTCTAACGAACCCAAAAACGTTATCGGTCAATACTAAACAACCTAAAACGATCAATTAGTAGTGAATCAAAAGTCGTTCGAACGAAATCGACCAAAAATCGGTCCCTTTGCAATGCGCGCCGTGAAAAGCCGCGACGCAAATTCGGGAACCGCGAAACGAACCAAGACCGTCATTATATCCGATTCGACGATACAAAACCAACGGAATCGACCGTTCGTCAATCGGAGGTCGTTTGATATTTTAAATTTCAAAATCTAGCCTTAAACAAAATCCGTATCCGAAAATTTCGGGTATTCAAAACTCGACCGAAACTATATCAATATTATACTCATATTGACCGTCATTTTGAGACGATCAAAACGAGATAATTCTCGTCAAAATCCGACGTCCGAGTCATAAATACGGAAGACTTTAATACATGGAGTGAATAAAGAGATTATGGTTTAAAAAAAAAATTTAAAAATAACATTTTGTTTCAATTTCCTGCGAGACAGTATGTTCGGTTAAAATATATATATGTATAATATATAATTATAAACAGTATTAGCAGATTGCTTCTAGATTCCAGCACCTCCATATGCCACTTGGACCCCAATTATTCCACCTGGCCACATCTAAACCCTTTCTCTCCCAATTCCATCACCGAACACCGCTTTAAATATCACAAGAGCCAACATGAGAGCCCCATTTTCCTTCTCCATCTCCTTTCGATCCACCTTAAATTTCCATCAACGAGTGCTCTTTTTCCAGCTCCTTTTGCTGGGATTCCCTCTCCATCTTCTGACTTCACAACCGGTGAAGGAGAGCAAGAGTTGGCAGCCATCAGACCACAGAAACTGCGGCTCCCTTTTTCCTTGAAGGTTCAACCATCTCCAGCGTTCCTCCTCAGCCCTTGAAGCCTGATAGAGGTGCTGCTCTCTTCCACATCTCCTCCAGCAGCAGCCTTTCCTCCAGTTTTGCTGTTGCTGTTCTTCTTCAAAAATCTGAAGAAATCCAAAAGTACTTCCCTCTCCTCCTCTTGCTGCCATGCATGTTGTCTTACATATACAGTTCAAAACTTCAATGTATAAGCTATTTCTCTTTGCTGTCAAGCATGAAGATTCACCTGATCTTTATGTTTTCCCCCTTTATGCTTGGATGATAGCAGATTTTTAAGATAAATTGCACTCCCTGGAATATTGTTTTATGAGTAAATTGGGAATTTTACCCAACCTGATGGTTCTGACTTTCAATATTCATTGTAAGTTGTAATCTTGGGCATAAATTCTGAATAGCATACCTATATAGGGTCATGTTTAGTATGGTTGGACTAATCAGGAGTTTCTTCAGGAAATTTATGAAGCTTACAAGAAATTGTCCTTTCTTATATATAAAAAAAAATTTGTAAATACATAAATACTCACCCTGACATATCTCCAGGTTTCTTTTTATGAGAAAGTGGGAAAAACAAGTGTCCAGACTAGGCTACTGATTTTCGATCTTTGCATTAATCGGACTATGTGTACTGCTTAATCACACTGCGACTATTTATTGATTATTCAGTTTGTAAACATATTCAATTGTATATCTATGTTCAAGTAAGATTATGTAACTCATAAAGATGTTAAGTAAAGAAGTGTATCTAGATCAATATACCTATGTGTTTGTGAACTTGGCGGGCATACTGTAGTGATGATGTTATATGTTACCCCCTATTATTCTCACTAGAGATATGCTCAATGGTAAATCAGTAGAAGAAGTGAATGATCTTATGACCTTTACGCTAGGAAATGTTACGTGATGTCTCTGAGGTTCTATTATCAAACCTATATCTTACATCATGCTTAACTAGGAAGGTTGGGAATGATTTCCTCCCTTGTATCTTATTAATTCCACCATCAGGTTATAGGTAGATTATTAAACTAGTGATCGATTCTGGATAAGAGTGAAATTTCTAGGTGCAAAAATATGTTCATACATAATATATATATAATAATAATAAAAACTTCTGGTTGGAGATTGTCTTAACAATGGAACTGGTGAGTTGTATTAAGAAGATAATTAGGAAATACATATGCAAGAAAAAAATTACATTCACAGAAGGAGACACTATCCATGATGAGAGCAATGGATTGGTCGATAATTGTAAAGATATTTGAGTGATTCATTTTTGGGGACCTTGTCAATAGATTTCCCATGATTCTTCCTAATTGGTTAGGAGGGAACTCTGATAATTTGGTCTGAGGGGTATTATGACTGGAATGTTAGGATGCATAATAGAAGGTACTCTGCTTCTTCTGTATTATATTATCTAGTCTATAACTCTATTATGTCATCATACTCTTTTGAGTAGTCTTTGGCTTTAGCTGTACCAATGTTTCTTTTTGGCATAAGTTACATATGAAAACAATGAACCAAGGATATCAATAAGAAGTTGTGACAACTAATATTGTGCTGGTTGTGGTGACTTTTACACCTAACCGTGCGAGGGCGCGGTGACCCTCAACTGGGCGGAAGAAAGGAAGCCCAGTTAGGGCAGCGACCGCCAAGTGCGCGGGTCTAGGATCCCAGTCCCATTTCGGTTTTTACGCGAGCTCGCAGTGTTTTTACGCCTCGTGGGATCCAGACTTTAGACCAGTTCCGCTGACCCTGTTTTAGGATGCCCAGGCGAGGGATCCTGGTTTTTCAGCTTTACGTACGAGCTCGGTTGCCCGTACTAGTCGGGCTGTTTTCTCTAGAGCGACTTTTCTAGGGAGTCTCTCTCACCCGTCTCAGTGGCGTAGTTGGAGAATAGACCTATCCCTCTATTGGACCGCACTTCCAATTAGAGGGCGAGACGGAAGAGCCATTTGTAGGCTTCTTCACCGTTTGAGTTACTTCGCCAACAGACTGGCGATTCTATATCTAGATCATCCATATCTACATCTACAACATCTGGAGTTATATCTGAAACATTGAAGTTGAGGAATTGAGAAGTTAAGATCAAAAGACCATTCTCTCTACCCAAGAATTTAAATAAATTAATAGATCTCTACAATCTCAACTTTTCCATTCTTTCACTAACCAACATGATCTCTAAGGAAAATGATATATGCATTCCCCCTCACACACTCATGATTACGCAACTGCTATCGAAATAATGTTACATATGGGAAATGCCGGGTTCAGGGGAAAGTCATTAGAAATGCATTACGAACATTTGAGATGCTTACAAGTAACCTGAAAAACCGTTTTCATTTGCAAGTAGAATTTAATCTTAATTTGAGTTGCTCTCACCTTTCTGCTTGTTTCTTTTGTAAATAATAAATGCCCGTTATTTTATATAAGTTTTTGGGAGGTACCAGCAACCGCTGACGCCTTTTCTTCCTATTGTGTGTGGCAGGCAAACAGCCTGCAGTTTAGTAGCCGCTCAGTATATACATGCTTCCAGGAGATATAGTGTACACCCGACGGTATGATTTACTTTGTCTTAGTTTTTGTACAGATGATGATGTAAATGCTATCTCTTTTGTCACATTTTGGGATATATGTTGTAACATGGAATATGCTTGTACATGTTGTAAATAGTTATGAATATTAATGAAAAGAAATTTTGGTGATGTCTGTCTCTTTTACTCGTGGTCATGTGTTGAGAATGAATGTCATAGTCGCGAAAAAAATTTCCTGTATTTTTACAACTTGTGCGATATAATTGTGAATGATATCTTGCGAATTGCGCGTAAACGGGTACCCGGATCCTGAGGGGTTCACAGTATGATTTACCCTATTGTTATTAAAATCAGATCACGTTTCTTCAACATATGGTTATAATATGAGTCTAAGATCACGACCATCTTTTTTCATGTCAGTTTAGACACGATATGAATTGTATAGGGTCCCAGTTATTGTTCATGATGTCAGAAAGTAAAATTGATATGCCATCGACGGATGCCTTCAAGGGTCCTACACCTATTGTCAAGATGGACGGTACAAACTATGAGTTGTGGGCAATGCAATTCTTGTATCAGAGTACAAAGTTATGGCACAAGGCAAGACAAAGATGATGTGGGTCAGATCAGTTCTGACTGACCTAGCCTCTGAGATGCCTCTTTCTATGCACCTCTAATCAACAATCGGGCTGCGCTGTTCATTTTCAACATTCCAGTCTTCCATGAATGAACCATGCATGTTGAGGTAGACTTCCACTATACTCGAGATATGATCCAGAAGGGCCTTATTTCTACATCTCATGTCAGTTCTAGTGAGCAGACAACGGACGTGCTCACCAAAGCTATAGCCAGAGGATCCTTTTATATAATTTCTCTCGCTTTGATGATTTTTATCAAACATTGAGTTTCCTATCACAACTACAAACTGATGAGAAATGGGGTGCTTTAAAGTTGTTCCAGGCTTAGCCTGATCGACATCTATGCTCCAGCTTGAGGGGGAGTATTGAAGGGTTTTATGTTATGTTAATGTTTCACAGTTATTTATTTTTTTGTTCGTAGTATGTACTTTACCTAGTAGAGTTTCTCTCCTCTGCATAAGAGAACCTTTGGGCTCTATGAATGAACAACAAGTATTCTTTCTCCACATCCTTTATACAACCCTAATGAAGATTTAGAAGAACCATTTCCTCTTCCTCCAGCATCAAGGGCACTTGACCTTCGATGTTCGTGCGACTATAGTCATTCCGGTCAACCGCAATCGCCACTGACAACCTCGATTGACCTTCTATGCTCAGGTGCAGTGGTAGGAGGTGCTCGGAGTAAAATCCAAGGTTATGGGCATCATGAACTACTTCACCAACGATCTCTTCGAGAAGCTCATTCATGCGTCCTTTACGCTTGCCTGCTACAACTTGAAGTTCACCCTCTCTTCCTGGGAGATCCGGATTGTCGTTCGCTTGGTCCTCCTTGGTGAGCTTGCCAATCATTCTGTCTCCAAGTGTATCAAGCTGGACCTAGGAGAGAAAGATCAGGTAACACCCTTTGCCCCTTGTGTTCTCCCCTTCTTCATTCATCCTTCTTTAACACTGCTAAGGATCGCCCCCTCCCCTAGAAAATTCTTTTTCCCTCTTTCGATCTGAAACCCCATCGATTCCATCCTTCATTTTCTTCTTGGAATCTCTCTGCTTCATATCAATCTACTCAGAACCTTTCATCAATTGGGGCTCCTCCTTTCGCCATCAACCAAGCTCTTCCATTTACCCGTCTCTATTTCTCCACCATAACAACCAAAATGGGAACGGACTAAGAAGGGCTCATGGTATGTTCCATTTCATCCGATGTCTTTGGTTACAAAGTCTTTGAATGAGAGCAACATCTTTGACCAGAGGACCTCTGGTTGTGTCTACCACCTGAGCCGGAGTTTGATATTTACACTAATGGAGAACGTATCATCACCATTCCATTCTCAACCAGACCCGATGAGCACTAACTATCTTGTCATCATCCTTGGCTGCCTTTTTCTAGAACCGCCATGCACCACCGGAGGGTTTCCTTTGGCCGAGGTGGAGGGGCTGAGAGGAGGAGGTTGGGGGCGTAGGAGAAGGTCGAGGCGGTGAGGCCAGGGGAGGAGGAATGGGGCATCGTTTGACAGTTATTCCCCTCTTAACCACACCTTAATTTGAATAAACCATAGTTTAGTTTAACTCATTGATAGCCAAACTAACGGAAGACACAAGTGATAATAATTTAAGAATGTAGGGGCACTGGTGATAATACAAAAAAGAGAGGGGCATAACTGATCTTGTAGAAGTAAAGAGGGGCACAAATGTATAAAACCCATAAAATGCACATAAGTGCCCAATAATATATTTAACGTATATACATATGTCTAACATATGTCTAAAATACAAAATAAAAAAAACATAGAAAGTCAATTACATGATATTATATCTGTATTTCTCTAGTCCTACACAGAACTGAACCTTGATGCCTTCATGAAAAGTGTTGGAAATTTAATTTCCTGCAACTTTTCAGTTTTGATTTTTCCTTTTCATGTGGCTTTTCCTTGTGGCGGTCTTCCATTTTCATGTGGCCTTTTGCGTGTGATTGACATTATTTCTTTCATTGTGTTTGACTTTTTTTTTGGTAATATAAGGCGATTATCTTTGTGTTGATTTATGTTTTCTGTTAAGCACCATTTGAAGTCAATTTCTTTCCCTGTTTGTTTTGGCTAATATCAGTGTTGCAATAGTCGACCGGCTAGGCTGACTATTCGGTCCGACTTTGAGGTGGAGGGGAGATTCCCCCAACTGAACAACCTCTAGTCAGCTTAACCGAATAGTCGGTCCGATTATTCGACCGAGTAGTAGTTAAATCCTGGATTTTTTTATTTTTTTAAATTCCTCTAGAGTTACCATTTATCATGATATTACCAAAAAGATCAAAGTTCTGTAATGCATACTTTTATGTTGGATTATTATTGATTGATGATAATATATGTATAAATATATAAGAATATATGTTCTAAAAATCATTTTATATTTTAAAAAATTAAAAAATGCAAAACCGAATAATTCCGAATGGTTGTTCGAATACCGATTATTCTCTATTCAGTGACCCCTCTGATTGAATACTGAATACCGACTTCTACAACACTAGCTGATATAACTTGCACGATGTTGATGCAACACTTTTATCTTGATTTTTGTTTGTCATTTGTTTGAATATAGAAGCTAGGCGTTTTTGTGCAACATTGTTGGTTTTTCTCTATATTATTCAAGGAAAATTGTTGATATTTCTTTTGGGAGTTTGAGGCTTCTTCGTGTGGGAGTCCTTGATTTCTCTATCTACTAATCATTTTTGGAGTACTAAAGCACCACTATAGTTTCAATTATTCTTATCATTCCTGTCGCAAAAAAATTGTAGTAGAAAAAAATGATAATTAGGATGTATCATGTTATGCTTCTGCTATTTCTGCTATGCTGTTTAGAAGAAGTGGGTAATTTTCTCTGATTGTATTACTTTACCTGACTTATGTGTAGAGAACTTCAATGCTCGTTATTTTTGAGTTGCCTCTCTTCTGAAGAAGCAGACCTAATTCTTGTATGATGCTTTCCCAAACGTTTTCCCTCCAATTTGTCCTTATTCCTGGTTAGGCTTGTCCTATTTCTCTCACATATTGCGTTGTATATAGGACTGATGATCTTTTCCAACCAACGCCACTGCTAAAATGGTAATTCAACAGAAGATTTTTCTGTTGGTCACCGTTGTTTGAATGATGAACTTAATATACCCGAGATCTTCTCTCTGCATTAGTGCTAGAGCGTTATCAAATATATTTACTAAAAATGTAATATAATGTATGTTCACTACATCCTTTTCAGCTAATGTGCTTTATGAATTGATTCAATTGTAACCTATGGATTGAATGTTTCTCTATATATCTAGAAATTTTCCAAGCATTTTGCATTTGGTTACTTTCGTGCAATTGACATTGGAATAAATTTTGAACATAGGTAGAGGCTATCATCGGGAAAAATGATGATGCAATTGTGAACTTTGAGAAGGTAAGTTGCATTGCTTTCTGTGTGCATATGTAGAGTTCTACATTTTGGCACCTGTATATTGTTTAATGATAGGTGCGTTCCATCGATCCATATGTTGTGACATACATGGATGAGTATGCAATGCTTCTCAAAGCGAAGTCTGATGATATAAAGCTAAACAAATTGGTGCATGATATTCTGAACATTGATCCTGCAAGACCTGAGGTATTTGTTGCACTGTCAGTTCTGTGGGAAAAGAAAGATGATAGAAGAGCGCTGGTTTATGTTGAGAAGGTGCTTCACCTATTGTCTGGTTATTGACATAACCTATTCATTTATTACTATCCCATATTGTTCATAGGTTTTTTTATTAATTCTTTTGTCAGAGTCTAAAAATTGATGACAAGCATATCACAGGTCAAGTAATGAAGGTGGGTGTATTCTTAATTTCAGTTTTATATGAATTCTTAAGGTACTTTGACTCTCCTGGCAGTGTATCTTATTTTTAAATATTATTTATCTAGGGAAACCTTCTTCTATCCCTAGGGAGACCTGACGCAGCTGTTGCAGCCTTCAGGGCTGCACAAGAATTGAGGTCAGATATTCGCTCATTTCAAGGTATTTAAGGATTTTATCATTTCGGGAAAATTTCATAATATCGACTCAACTTTTTATTTTACAATATCTTGTGTACATTTAAATCTGTAGTAGGTGTACCTGCTAAATTTGGTGCTGGCAGTGACAACTTAACGATATGTAGTTATTATTTATTTGTGTTTTCCTTATATTGCCGGAGTGGTATGGGAGTAAAATTATGTTACGGTATAATAACCGTGTTGGTTATTAGTGTGAAAAGGTTCAATAGGATGATATATTGATAATAAAACTCTAGCCTTCTATATATAAGAAGATGCTAGGGTTGGCGAGATTATTAATAAATAAAATAAGAAACTACCCTCAAGGGGTTACAACTCTCTTATATAGTAACACTCCCTCTCAAACCGGAGAATAGATATTTAGCATGCTCATTTTTAGACTTGGTACATCTCAGGATCATCATGCACACACCAAAATATGTTGGATTAGGGGAGTCCATGAACTCTATAGTAACCCGTGTGATATATCTAGCCATGTGGTAAATGCATTTGTTTTCTAACTAGCCTTCTCTAGTGGCCAATGTCTCCATTCTCTCTTGGTTCACAGATGCATGCCTTGTGATCAATAGCTATTTGTGTTGACTTAGATCCTAGCATCCCTGTCTCATGTAGTAGGTTAGTAACATACTTTATTTGGGACATTACTGGACCATGCTTGGATCAGACGATTTCAATCACACGTATCTCAAGTTCCTTAGATTCTTGATCACCAATTTCTTGGTTAGTTGTTTCTTTACCTGTATTATGCCTTCTGAGTCGTCACCTATACAATGATATCCTCCACATTGACTAGCTTTACCAGAGTTCCTTTCCCGTCTTTCAACACAAGTAAGTAGTAATTAGTTGATGACCCAACGAATCCCAAACTTCCTATGACCTATGGTAGTTTTTGAAACTAGGCTCGAGTTCTCTAGGTTTAGGCCCTTAAATGACTTTGTTTAGTAACAATACTATCGCGCACTCGCTTGGGCCTCTAATTTGGGAGGTTTGACGCATTTATACGAACTTCTGTAAATCATTGTAGAGAAGGACACATCAAGTTGGTGGAGGGGCCAATCAAGTTATACGACTGCCTGCAAAAGAATCTGTATTGTTGAAAGACATGCCATCATGAAGGTATCAAAGAAGTCAATACCATTTGTTCGTGTAAAGCCCTTGGCAACTGACCTAGCATTGTATAAAGTAATCGATCCATCTGGTTTGTACTTGACTGTGAAGACCCATACCATGTGGATCTACTAGCTGCCAGGTTCCTTGAGAGATAAGAGATCATTTTTTTCTGTTGCAAACTTCTATCAGGGTTGGGAAAGAAAAGAATGTTTCCCAAGAACATTAGAACCCAATGGTGGAATCTTCAATTGAAACAATCAAACTTCAAGGAGAAGGTTTTAGATTACTTATCTTGGGATTGTAACGGAAATGTAAATGGGATATAGGCGGTGGCCGCGGTGAGAGCATGTTGTATTTGAACAGTAGGCAATGAGATGCTAGGCAAGTCTGAGGGAGGAGTACCATGATAGTGGTGGAGTGAAGGGGTGCATGAGAACTTAAAAATAAAAGAGCATGCTTTTATGCTATGTATAGGGATAGAACACGTAAAATTGTCTCAAACTACAAAATAGTGAAGAATTAAAGAAGGTTGTAAGTGAAGCTAAGCTAAAAGCTTATGAAGCTTTATACAAAAAACTTGACTTTAAGGAGGGCCATAAGGATATATTCAGAATGGCAAAAACAAGAGAGAGAAAGGCTAAAGGTCTTTCTCAATCGAGATGCATCAGGGTGTAAACGAACCGAACCTACCCGGGTTCAGTTCGGTTCGTTTAGCATTAAGAGGTTCGAGTTCTGTTCGGTTTGATAATATGAAAATGATGTTCAGGTTTGGTTCGGCTCGACCCTAATTCATTAAGGTTCGGTTCGTTTAATGTTCGATTTGTTGTGAAACTCCAAGGAATCTAAGTATTTTGGGAATGTGGAATGATCACATGCCTTTTGATCAATGGTCGTGAACTTTTATGCATATACTCATTTGCATCATGGTGCAAATTCCTCATTCCTCGTATATTATTTGAGGAAAAACATATATACATATACATATACATATACATATACATATACACATACATGTACGTATACATATACATATTATATATACATAAATACATATATAGAATTTTGTGTATCAAACTTTAAACGAATCTAATATGAGCGAACCTACAATTTCAATATTCGGTTCGCTTAAATAAATAAGCACAAACCTATATCAAGGTTCGACTCATTTATTTTCAAACCGAAGCTGAATCGAACTTTTAACGAATTGAAGCTGAGCGAATATTGAACTTTAGATTTTTCTAACACCCCTAGAGATGCATTAAGGATGAGAAAGGACACATGCTTGTTACTTAGAAGGATATAAACTAGATGGGTGTTGTATTTCCACAAGCTTTTCATTAGGTAAGGTAATAAAGACATGATTTTTCTAGATGTAGCTGGTAGTGAAAATTACCTGAATTGCGTAAGCTACCGACAAATACAAAGGACAAAAGTAGAGTAGGCTTTGATGGTTATAAAGCATGGGAAAGGTGTAGGGCTTGATGACATTCCTATAGAAGTATGAAGAAATCTCGTGAATGTGGCTTGACTTGGTTTAGAAATTTATTCAATATTATTTGGTAAAGAATGAAAATGCATGAAGAATGGAGTAGAAGCATAGCGATGCCTCTTTATAAGAATAAATTAGACATTCCAAATTGTTCGAACTACATAGGTATCAAACTAATGAGTCATAGTGTGATTGAAAGATGCTTGAGGCAAGTTTCAGTGTATTGGAAAACCATTCGGATTCATGCCATGCCGCTCAACTATTGAAGCTATCCACATGTTCAGTAGAACAATTGAAACTTATAGAGCTAAAAGGAAGAACCCCCGTATGGTTTATATTCATTTGGAAAAGGATTATGATTCAGTCCCGCAAGAGCTCTTGTGGAGGAGAGACACATATCTATCATGTACAATAACCTTATAAAGGATATGTATGATGGCGTTCATCTTGTGTAAGGATCCAACCTAAGAAGATTGATTATTTTGACATATGTATCGGTCTGCATCAAGGTTCAACTTTGAGTCCATTCCTTTTTACTTTCATTATGGATGAGTTGACTAGTTACATTATGGATGAGATACCTTGTTGTATGTTGTTCGTCGATGATATTGTGTTGATTCATGAGACTAGAATGGAATAAATGATAAGCTTGAGATATGGGGACATGCCTTAGAGATTAAAGGATTTTGTATAAGTAGGGCTAAGACTGAATATATATGAAAGACACATTTGATGGAAGCAATGGTGAAGGAATCGATGTGAAGATTGGAGAAGATAACATTCAATAGAAATATTTTTTTAGATACTTGGGATATATTTTCCAACATTATGGGGAAGTCGATGGAGATATTACTCTGAATAAATGCAGATTGGATAAAGTGGAGAGGCGCCTCTATTGTTCTATGTGATAAGAAAATTCTTATGAAAATCAAAGGAAGGTATTATAAAGCACCAACGAGACAATGTTCGGAAAGTTGGCCCAAGCGTGTGCATATGCAGTCGCATATGCGACCGTAAATGCGGAGTCGGTCCCCCTACCGCACCGCGTATGCTATACTCGCTCAATATACGGGTTATGTGGTATATTTGGCCGAGTGATCCGCATATGCGGTCACATATGTAATAGAGGTAACTCTCTCCTCCTCCGCCACCTTCTTAACTTCCACATGGGTTGCTCATTTGCCATCTTTTTCCCCTTTGCCAAGGTTTGCTGGTTACTCTATTTTGCCCTAAATCTCTCTATTTTTTTGATTCAACAACAATGACTATTTTTTAGTTTCTCTAGCAACAACTCTATTTTTTACATTGTCTCACAACTACATGAATATAGAATAAATTACATGGGTTTATCTTAGATTTTTTTAAGGATAAAATGAATATAGATGTCGAGTTTGCATTTATTTTTATAGCTGCACCGAACAAATTACATATATTTAATTTAAATGTTTGAATTTTTAATATTTGACTTTGAGTAGACAAATACATTATTTAGAAAGTACGAAGTTTCATGATTGTGGTTACTAACCATGTTACAGTTCCCAAAAAAAGATTGCCTTGCAATTTGGACAAGGATATCTACCATTTTTTCTATCTTCAATCAATTTACAACATTTTTTACTCTCTCCAAGTTAACTTAACATCTTTATCTTTTTGAAATGGATGACTTTTGGATATGCTTTGGTTGATATCACATTGTTCAAACAGTCTTCACTTAATATTTCGTTCATGTTATATTTCTTTAAACATAAATATCTTATGTTTGAAATTATTATTATATTTGTAATTAATTTTGAATTAAAATAATAGAAATCACAAAATCCGCATATACTTTCGCATATACTTCCGCCTACACGCTTACTCTCTTCAGACCGCTTGACCTAACGAATACCGCATACCGACTTTCTGAACCTTGCCGTGAGACCTGTTATTCCCCATGGATCTAGATGTTGGCATGTGAACCATAGACATGTTTGGAGAATGACAATAGAAGAAATGAAAATGCTATGGTGGATGTGTGATCATACACACAAATATCGGATTCGGAACGGTGCGATCAGAAGGTTGATATTGTAGTTCCGATAGAGGATAAGGTGAGACAAAACTGCTTGATAGTATATCTCGAAAGATGATTTGGCTATTTGCAAAGGAAGTTGGTTGATGCAACAGTTAGAAGATGCGAGATTTGGGATGTTACTTATGTCGGCTAAGAGAGGGATAAGAAGACCTAAGAAGTATTGGAAGGAGACTTAGTGCTTCCAACTTCTTTTTTGAAGGGATCTTACTATTGTCTTGCCTTGCTTTTACTCGAGTGAGCTCTTGACTATCTGCATTGTGTGCCTGATCTGCAGGTGAGAGTCCAATCCTGTATATACTTTAGCTTTTAATCTGACACTCCATCTTCTTGCATAGGCTTGCTTTTTTATCCCTATCCTCGACCTTAATCTAATAGCTTGGATTCAACGTATAAGTCGTCTTTCGAGTGCTTTTGAACTAGATTAACAGTTCTCTCTTGAAAGATACCCCACTGCAAGCCATCAAGGTCAGATGAGTTCATTTAGAGAAGATTGAGCGTAGTTAATATGTTTATATATAGTAATAGTTGAGTCTGAATCTCTCTTTTTTTCTTTGCTGAACCATTTGAAAATCTTTCATCTTATTATATTAAACAGAAAGTCTCGATAAGGTATAATGTTTTTTTGGGATATTTTTTAATGGCAATTTTTCGTCAAGGGGTTGGGAGTTGATTCGAATAGGGGGTTGAAAGAGAGTTTGGCTTTATAATATAAGCCTGAGACCTGGTATCCTCTTAATGCCCTAAACCACCGCCCGTTCGCCTCTCCAACTCCAATCTTGTGCTTGCAGCCTTTCCTCCCTTTCTCGACCCACGCGAGCCCTCTTCTGGGGTACCACGACACCATATCATCCGACCACCGCGGGACTCTCGAACGATGTCCTTTCACTGTTGCACCCCTTGATGGTGACATGCTACATTCTGTGTTGAGTGCTTTGCCCCCATCGAGTGTGTGTAGCGATGTATTGGTATCGCTGGCAGCCTCTCACATCATTTGCATGTCCAATGTAGCCAACATGACCTTTTAGGTGCTCCCTCACATTGATTTTGGTGCAGTTCGGTTTGGATTATGTTATCTAAATCAATCTGTCTTCCCTAGAGTGTCGATAAGTTGATGGTAATGTTTATGATCATATCGGCGTAGACATATTGTTCGATCACTCGGTTCCTTTCTGATCCTCTTCATTTGTCATAATAGAAAACGAAGTCGAAATGACTCCATTTCCATATTATAGGGCATTCAAAGGCTCCTGTCCCATTGTCAAGGTGGATGAGATCAACTGTGAATTGCATATAATGCAGTTCATGAGCATTATGGAGAGAAACGAGAAAGAGTACAATCTCACGAAACTTGAGATTGTCGATTAGACTTGAGCAAATGTTTCATGGAAGCATGTCATTACATGGACACGTGTCTGGCTGTTCGACACTCTTACGACGAAGATAGCTAGCGATATTCTACACCATCCCACAACAAAAGTGATGTAGGATATTTTTGTCACCACATATTCTCAGGGGAAGAACGAGGCAAAGATTCTTTGGCTCCATTATTATATCTTCTCTAAAAAGCAAGATGGATGCCCTCTCCACGCATTCTACTCCATTATGAAAGGCATGCTTGAGAAGTGGCATAACTACATGCCCTTGAGTGCATGTAAGCAAATTATCTCCATGGACACCATAATAGTAGGTATTTTTCTAGCAATTCTACTAATATGCTGTCGCCTGCAACCAGCTTCTTACTGGTGCTTCTATCCCTCCAGTGAAGAAGGCTTACAATCTTCTGAGCAGAATCATGGTGCTTCCTAGTTTTACTAAGATTTCCTCTACTATAGCAGCATATCACGGAAGAGGAGATTCGGTTTAGTTTAGAAAAAATGGTCGTCATTGTCCTCTATGGACATACTACAACCGTTGTTTTAAAAGACTAAAGTCGGGACGAGGCGTTTTCCTCAAAATCAAGCCGACACATAGCCTTGAAGCGGTCGAGGCATACACCTCCGTTTATAGGTAAAAAATATCCATAAAACTTTAATTATATATATGTCAATGTAATTATATGTTCTTTTCCCAAAGATATAATGCTTAACACTATAAGATATGATGAAATAATAGAGATAAGAACCCCAAAATAGAAGAAAGAACCACATCATATCCCGTTCTACACATTTTCATTCAATCAAAGAGGAATTCATTGTCTATAAATGTCGTGTAAGAAGTAACAATACATGTATGTCTTCAAAATATTATTGTAATTAAATGTATGATTAAATTATATCGAAGAAATTTATGTTATGTGTCTAACATATAATATATGACCACATGAGAAATCGTGAATTCTATTCATTTCGAGTAGATCCTTGAAATATTATTGTGATTAAAAGTACGATTAAATATATATCAAAGAGATTTATGTTATGTGTCTAACATATAATATATGGCATCATGAGAAATTCCGAATCTTATCCATTTCATTTTGCTTGATATATTGCAAAGTTCGTTAAGTTTACGAGTATTGTTTGATTTGAAATTTATGAGTTTATTCATTAAGAGTGAAATAATAAGAGCTTGCTGAAATAGTTGGACACAATTAATAGTAAAAATGAAGTTATGGGCATGAAAGAGACACCGTATTTAGCCATTCGTCTTGTAGAATCATTATCCTAACAAAAAGATATTTATAAGCTTCTCAAACTACCAAGTAAACCATTAAAATAGTGAAAAATTGGTTCAAAATAAAAACACCTCAATGCTACGCCTCAGCCACACCTGAGGTGCACACCTCACTAGATTGTACCGAGGCGCACGTCTTGAGGCTAAATAGGACCGCCTTACCTCAAGGCATACACCTCGATTGTCTCGATGCTAGTTTTTTCGTACCATGATAACAACTGTCTGGCACTATGAGGATACATGCTATTAGAAGCATGGTCGCCCTACATTTGCTTATGCTGCAGAGCAGTTTGAGCCTACTACCACTCCCGATGATCAAAAGTATGATGGTTATCTCATCTCTGAGATCATGGGCAGTTCAACATGTGCCGATGTTGCTTTTTCAACCTTGCCTAACTATATTGCCTCAACGAGCACATCATGTACTGATTATGATCTTACGACTTGTTACATTGCCGATATTTTGGAGTGGATCATGTACTATGTAGCATCATCATCTTTGTGTTGACATAGAGCACATCTTACAACTCTATTCCTCCATGCCAATTAATAGTCATTACTGATCTGAGACATTTTCCTATCACAGCCAGTTGATGCCTTCCATGTATTTGCAGAATATTTTACATGCACCAGTGTTTCATATGAATTTATTGCCCACCAATCCGATTACTAATGAACTGAATTGTCATGCTATTTTAACCATTCTCTCTTTTTTTTAAATTATACTACTCAACGGATGGGTGATTGTATGTGAGTGTGAGCAAGGTGCTTTGTACATACTAGTCCAGTTATCTTACGCTGGTAGATCTTTTGTTTCCACTGAGTTTGTCTCCTCGTACCTATGGCATCTTCGACTCGATTATCTTCATTTGCAGAAGTTGTATAGAGTCCTCCATGAGATCTCTTCGCAGTCCACTTTTCAATGTGAAGCTTCCTAGCTTGGGAAGCATCATCATACCAGTTATCCTAGTCACTGAGGTGTAGCAGTACTTTTATTTGAGTTTCATTTTGATGTTTGGGGTCCTAGTCGTGTTCTTGATCACACAGGGCATATGTTGTTGAGTTGTTGGTGATTTTTCCATACTTAGGTTTTTCTGATGAAAAATAAGTTTGAGGATTGGTGTATCCTGAAAACTTTTATAATTGAAATAAAGAACCTTTTTTTCTATTGTCAAATATGTTCGCTCTAACAATGCTTTAAAATTATGTATTGTTCATTTATCTTAGTTTCTAAAGTATCTAAGAATCATACTCCATACGTCGTGTCCCTAACTTCCCGACAGCATGGTATTGCTAAGTGCAAACATCTTCATCTCTTATGTGTTACCAAGACTCCTCTGATGCATAATCATGCTCCTTACTCCAGCTAAGGAGATGCCCTTACTACTTGCTATCTCATCAACCATATATTTCTATCATGTTTGAAGACAAGGTTCCTTATTCGATTGTGTTTATCAAGGACATGTTCTCTCTAATACCTCACGTCTTTGGGTGTGTAGCTTTTGTCCATTACGTGGCTCTTGGCTATGACAAATACTCTCCTAATTCTGTTAAATGCTTCTTTGTTAGCTATTCCTAGACCCAGAAACGATACCGATGCTATAACTCTGTTAGGTGGAAGTACTATATTAGTGTTGAAGTCACGTTCTTTGAGTATGCCGTGTATTTTCTCCCACAAGTGACAGAATGACATCTTCTGAGTTTGGCGAGGAGGTTTACTTTCTACCTTTGCATTCGGATCCTCCTTTGCCTCCATGGTTCAGACTTTGCCACGTGTATATGTTTGTAGATCCATTACTACTTGAACCCATGCTCTTATGCTTTCCTCAAGATCCAGCATGCCCAGTGTAAATTTTTAACAACTGGTTTCCACTGATGGCATTATTGATGTTTTTATAGAACAAGAGACTATGCGGGTTGAGAGTGTAGCTACTCAGGAGATTGTTATATTGGAGATTGATCCTTCAAAGGATCTAGACCAGTTACACTTTGGAAGAGGAGATGCACATGTGTTACATACCCTCTTTCTGGATATTTTCACTAGGATGCCTATCGGGTTTATGGTGGGATTGTCAGTTGCTGCAATCCTATGCACATTCAGGAGGCTATGCATGACAATCAATGACATTTGGCTAGGAAATAGTTTCCCTATAATCTAGAGGCGCATGGAGTTTGATTACTCCCCCATCATGAGATTTCGTAGAAGGCTGCAAATGGGTCTTTACCGTGAAGCATAGAACATATGGTAGTATTGACTTCTATAAGGATAAGTTTGCAGCACATGAGTTTTGTCATATCACCTTAAGATCCTCTTTTCTATTGTAGTAGTGCGAGACTGGACTCTCTCAACTTGATGTCAAGAATGCTTTTCTGCATTGAGTCCTGCAGGAGGAAGGCTATTTATGACCTTAAGAAAAACCCAAGAGCATTGTTCCAGAAGATCTCAAATTTAATAGAGAAGCAGGGCTTCAAAAAAGATTAAATTTACACCTCTATCTTTTTGTACACATGACATTACAAGGTGTTGCCATTCTTGTGGTATATGTTGACGACATTATGGTTAAATGAGATGATTTCCAGATATTAACGAGGAAAAAGCATTCCTTCAACAACAGTTTGTCACCGAAGAACTTGGAGAACTGCGATACTTTCTTTAGTTGAAGTTTGCTAGGAATCAGAGAGGACTAGTGATGGTTCACAGAAAGTGCTATTGGTTTTCCTCTTGCAACTGTAATGGCAGACTGCAGACCCTGCGCATGAAACTCTATGATGATGATAGTGATGAGGTAGAGAAGAGGACATACAAGAAACTCGTTGGGAAGTTCCTATATGTTACTATTAGAACACTAGACATTTCCTTTGACGTGATAATCTTCATGATCTTAAGGTACCTGAAGTCTTCTCATAGTAAATGTTTACTCTTTAGCAAAGGAACATCCCTTAAGATCACGATATGTACATATGTTGATTATGCACGATCCCCTAAAGATATGAAGTCAACATCTGGATTTGCAGTGTTTATGGGAAGCTCACTGGTTTCATAGAAAAAAGAAACAAACTGTTGTTACTGGATTAAACATTGAATCTGAATACATAGCCATGTACAATGTAGCACTATGATAATGTGGGTCAGGTTTGTTCTGGATCGGTACAAAGCCAGACTTGTTGCTCATGGATTTACTCAAATAAATGGAGTGGATTACCTAGACACATTCTCTACAGTGGCTCGTCATTCTACTCTACGGATTTTTGTTTTTGTTGTTGTAGTACATGACTGGCCTCTGTTTCAGCTTGATGTTAAAAATTCCTTTCTATGTGTGGACCTACAGGAAGAACTCTCCATGCAACAACCTCCTGGGTTTGCTGATGAGGGGAATATCCACAAGTTTACAGACTTCATAATGTAATATATGACCATAAACAATCCTAGGGCATGGTTTCAAAATCTCTCGAATTTAATTGAGAAGTGATTTCAGAGGTCGAATGTGGATCATTCATTTTTTGTACAGAGAACACCTAGAGGCACGATGGTTATTATGGTATATGTTGATGACATATTAGTCATAGGGGATGACATGCAAGGGATAAACAAGGCTAAAGAATTTCTGGGCCGAGAATTTGTTACCAAGGATCTTGACACCTTACGAAATTTCTTGGGATTAGAATTTGCTAGAAATCAGCAGGATCTTGTGATGACTCAACAGAAGTATGTGGCAAACATGCTAGTTGAGACATGAATGATTGGATGTTGGCCAATTGTCACTCCTATGGATCCTCGAATGAAGTTATATGATGATGATACAATGGAAGTGGACACGAGACGATACATAGATATAGTGGCGAAGCTTCTTTATGTTACTAAAACCAGACTAGATGGGTGAGCCAATTCATGGAACAACTCCGGCAGGTAGACATGGATGTATATGATTTTGAGATACCTAAAGTCTTCTCCAGGTGCATGATTATTATTCAAAAAGAGGGCAACGTTTTTTGCATGCGTTAATGCTGATTATGCATGATGTCCAGATGATATAAAGTCCATTTAGGGCTTTGCAGTTTTTGTTGGTAGCTCGCTTGTCTCTTGGAAGAGTAAGAAGCAAGCCGTGGTTGCCAAGTCTAGTGTTGAGTCTAAATATAGGGTTATGGCACAAGATAGTATAGAAATCATGTGGGTTCGAGCTGTACTAGTAGATTTACTTATAGATGTACCTATTTCTATGCAGCTACAATGTGATAACTAAGCTGTCCTATTCATTGCAAACAATCCTGCATTTCATGAAGGAACCAAGCATATTGAAGTGGACTACCACTACATAAGGGATATGATTCAGAAAGGGTTTTTCTCTACTTCTCATGTCAGCTCAGGGGATCAAACTGCATATATTTTCAGCAAGGCTTTACTCATATGGCAGTTCCAGAAATGCTCGTCCAGGTTGAGCATGATTGACCTCTATGCTCAATCTCGAGGGGGAGTATATAGTTATATTTATGCCTTTGTATTGTTTTCCTATTTTTCTGTTCTCCTGTCTATCATATGTAATTTACCATAGGTCTCTCCCCTATATCAGAGAGCCTAGGGTTCAATGAATAAACAACGTTTTCATTCTTTCTCCCAACAGAGAGGTGATGCTTTTACCTGGGAGTTCTCTAGAAATTTTCATTCCCAAGTTTCTTAGTTGATTCATGATTGCTATAGAGTCTTATGTTATGTTATGGTGTCCCGTTTCTCATTTTCTATTTTTCTCTTAAACCTCTATGTAATTTACCCATGGGTTCTCTTTATATAAGAGAGCCTAGGGTTCCATGGAATAACAATTAACTCTTTCGCTCTAACATGGTATCGGAGCGGGGTTCCTAACCCTAACCCTAAACCTAATCCCACTGCCCCTCCCCTCTCCTTTCTCTCTCTCCCTCTTGGCGGCCCAGCCGTAACTCCAAGGCACCGCCGGCATTCCCAGCTCCCCCGCCAGCCTTCCGTCAGTGGCCCCCAGCCCTTCACCAGCGCCTCCAACCTTCTTCCAATGCCCCCAGCGGCCTCTGCCCACCCTCCCAGCGGCTCCTCCTGCCGCAAACCCACCAGCAGCAGCACCTCCAGTGCCCCTAGCCCCCGGTGGCAATCGTGCCTCCCGCCTCCAGCCCCTAGCACGCCTCCCGCTGAGCCCGCAGACCTCCCGCCGACCCCACAGGGCCTGCAAGTTCCATCCCGATCTGCTAGTTCCTGCAAGTGATGGATTTGAGTGCATAAATGTCTACATATACGCTCAAATCCTATGAAGTCTCTGTAGACACCGAGTTTTTGTCTACGATCTCCAGTTTTTCGTCTCTGGCAGGATGTCAGAAAGTAAGGTTGATATGCCCTCCCTAGGCGCATTCATGGGTCCAACGCCGATAGTCAAGATGGATGGGACGGATTATGAACTCCGGGATATGCAGTTCATGAGTCTCGTGAAGTCGAACGGTTAGAAGCATATACTTTCCGAGGATGAGCTGGCAGAGAAGACTGGGATCTATGCCTCCTGGGAGGCTGATGATTCTTATGCCAAGGTTAGGTTATCAGGAACGTTGTCAATGGAGATCGCCAATGATGTTCTCCATCAACCTACTGCCTAGACGATGTGGGATATTCTGGCTACCACATATTCACAGGTGCGGAACGAGACCATGATGCTACAGTTGCAGCATGATATTTTCACAATGAAGCAGAATGGGCGTCCGCTCCACTCGTTGTACACGTCCCTACGAGGGATGTTTGAGAAACTGTATAGCATCATTCCGCTCACCGCCACTCCAGGGCAACATAAAACCTTCCGTAATGCTACCATGGTGGGAGTATTACGCACAGCTCTTGATCCTTAGTACGAGGCGACCCGCTCTCAGATACTTGCCGATGCTACTATTCCTCCTATGGAGGAAGTGTACCGAGGCTCAGTCATATCTCTGTTTCTTCCTGCACCGCTACTCCGCCTCCTTCGGCAATGGCGGTATCTTGAGGGAGAAGGGGTTCGTCTTCCTTTCGCGGACGTGGATCTCGTGGTCGAGGAGGTCGTGTTCATCAAACGTGCTCGTTTTATCATCACACATGTCACTCAGAGGACTCATGCTATTCTAAGCATGGGTTTCCAGCATCGGCACGTGTATCCGAGCATGTCACATCTCCGTCGGCGTCCACTTCAGATCACAGATTCGAAGAGCTTGTTGCGCGTCTTCGTGATATTATGCCTCAATCGTCCGTGGTGTCTCCAAGTGGTACCTCAGATATTGCATCTTCAGCATCAGCCAGTACCTCAGCCGCTGCCAGTACCTCAAGTAGTAATACTGCCTTTACAACTTGCCATGACCTCGAAGATTGGATTATGGATTCTGGAGCCACCCATCACCTCTGTCGTGACAGAGATAGACTTGAGTCCTACATGGACATTCCTCCTGGACGCTCAGTACTCATAGCTGACGGCACTCATTCCCCTATTGTTGGATAGGGAGAGATCTCCTTATCACCCTCCATGCATTTACAGAATGTTTTACATGCTCCTGAGTTTTCCATGAACTTATTATCGATCAGTCAGATTACCAAATATTTGCACTGTCGCGCTTGACCCATCGTCTCTCATTTTTGAGGACATACTAACGGGCAGGGTGATTGGTTGTGGCTCTGAGAAGAATGGTCTCTATCGTCTGGTCCGGAATTCATATGCTGGCGTCTCCTTCCATTCCACCGGATCAGTTTCTCCGTACACATGGCATCTTCGGTTTGCTCACCTCCCGCTCCAGAAAATGCATCATTTGTTGCCCCATATTTCTCTGTGTTCATCATTTCGCTGTGAAGCTTGTCAGTTGGGGAAGCATCATCGTTCTAGCTTCCCTAGTCGTCAGAGTCAGAGCAGTAGCTCCCCGTTTGAGTTATTTCATATTGATATTTGGGGTCCGAGTTGTGTACCTGATCATCAGGGACATGTTCTACCTAGTTGTAGTCGATGATTTTACTCGTGTATCTTGGGTTTTCCTTCTCAAGAATAAATCTGAAGGAGGGGATGTTATTAAAAAATCTTATTATTGAAGTGCAGAATTTTTTTTCTTCTACTGTCAAATATGTACGAACAGATAATGCATTGGAATTCTGCACTCGCTCTCTCTCTCCCATTTTCTTTCCTCCTAAGGCATTATTCACCAAACCACGTGCTTACACATCCCAACAGAATGACGTGGTAGGAGAAAACATCATCATCTCCTTGATATCGCTTGAAAATTGCTTATCCAAAGTTGTACGCCAATAACCTTTTGGGGGGATGCTGTCCTTACAGCATCCTTCTTCAGTGCTTGGGAGAAAATTCCTATTTCCATTATATTTCCCGATAAGGAATTATTTTCCCTCACTCCACGCGTCTTCGGTACGGTTGCATTTGTTCACCGCTTGTCACCTGGACTTGACAAACTCTCTCCTAGAGCTGTCAAGTATGTCTTCGTCGGTTACTCTCGGACTCAGAAGGGCTATCGCTATTATGACCCCAGTGACAATAAGTATTTTGTGAGTGCTGGCGTTACATTTTTTGAGCCCGTTATGTACTTCTCCCCTGCAGGTGACAGGTTGGCTTCTTCTACATCTTATGATGATGATGTCTATGTGGTCTCCACCTCCTAGTCTGAGTACACCCGCGTCCAACCCAATTCCTGTGGTCACACCACCACCACCACTACCACAACAACCTATTCCACCGTTGCCAAAGTTCTATACACGTCGGTCAGGTAGTCCTGCTCAGACTACACGTCAACCATGTCAAGTATGAAACTGTATGACAATGATACTGAAGAGGTGGACAAAAGAAGATACAGAGCAATGGTGGGTAAGCTTCTTTATATCACTATAACTCGACCTGATATTGTTTTTGCAGTAAACCGGGTGAGTCAATTCATGGAGCAGCCTAGACAAGTTCTTGTGGAAGCCCTATACATGATACTGAGATGCCTAAAGTCTTCTCCAGGCTTAGGGTTGCTACTTAGAAAGAACACAAATCTATCCATTTCAGTGTGTGCAGACACAGACTACGCGGGGTGTCTGAAGGATCGCAAGTCTACTTCAGGTTTTGCCGTTTTTATAGGGAGCTCTATGGTGTTTTGGAAAAGCAAGAAACAAACCGTTGTGGCAAGATCTAGTGCTGAATCCGAATATAGGGCCATGGCACAAGCAAGCACGGAGATGATGTGGGTTCGAGCTGTATTAGAAGACTTACATGTAAATATTCCTTTACCCTTGTGGCTCCAGTGTGACAATCAAGCAGCGTTGTTCATCACCAACAATCTAGCATTTCACGAAAGAACGAAGCATATCGAAGTAGATTGCCACTACACTAGAGATATGATCCAGAAGGGCTTCATTTCTACTTCACATGTCAGTTCAGAGGATCAGACTGCTGATATATTTACCAAGCCATTGCTCAGAGGACCTTTTCAGAGATGTTCTTCCAAGCCGAGCATGATTGACAACTATGCTCCATCTTGAGGGCCAGTGTAGAGGCTTTGTTATGTTATGGTGTACCGTTTCTCATTTCTATTTTTCTCTTACACCTCTATGTAATTTACTCACGAGTTCTCTCTATATAATAGAGCGTAGGGTTCTATGGAATAATAATTAACTCTTTCGCTCTAACAATTGCAGTGAACAAACATTAATATCTTAAACGCGCTTCCCTTTTTGCATTTTGAAAGTTTCATAATCCAGAGAGCATTCTGAAGCGAGATTGCTTCACTTTGGACATACCATTGTTGGTGGTCTTCAAGTACTTCCAGATCTCGTATACCATCTTCATTTGAGATACCCGCTTAAATTTTGCTTCAGATAGAGCATGTTGCAAGGAATTTAGCTGAGTAGCCTATTTTTTTCACTTCTACGATCTTGAACTCCTTCCGAACCATATTCCAAATTGCGATGTTTGATGATTGAGGGAAAATCATCATCTTTGTTTCCGGTTAGAATAATTTTCCCACTGAAATAAGGAGGACGAACCATGGAGTTTCCTTTAGTCTGTGATCCATAGATGTTTGTCGTGTGTTTGTTGGAGAATTACTTCCTTCACACAAATAAATCTCTGATACCAAATGTTGGTGACTTGTGGGTGCGGATCGGACTGAGCAAAAAACCAAGATCGATGCAATCACAATAATCTCCTTGAGGGTCATATGTGCTAACTCGGTAGCTGAGTAGCCTATTCTTTTCTCTTCTACGATCTTGAACTACGTCGGAACCATATTCCAAATTACGATGTCTGATGATTGGAGGAAGATTATCATCTTTGTTTTTCAGTTAGAATAATTTATCCCACGGAAATAAGGAAGACGAACCATGGAGTTTCCTTTAGTCTGTGATCCATAGATGTTTTCCATTTGTTTGTTCGAGAATTACTTCCTTCACACAAACAAGTCTCTGATACCAAATGTTGGTGCCTTGAGGGTGCGAATGGGTCTGAGCAAAAAACCTAGATCGATGCAGTCACAATAATCACATGAACAAGGTTTTGATAATTGAACTTCTTGATGTATAGTGAACGCATACATAAATTCATTATCATTATACATCTGGATGTAGAGTGAATGTGAGGATATGACTGGATGTATAATGAGGATGGGAATACGACTTTCTTTCCGGATCTCTTGTTCTTGTAATTGTATAACATATGATGAAGGTTAGAATATGGCAGGATGTCATTAAAAATGTTCACAGGTTGAGTATATAATTGTTATATGCATCTATTTATATGTGTGTATCCATGCGTCCATGTTTGTATTTGTGTTTATCTTTGTCTGTATATGTGCATGAGTGTTTGTTTTTGCTTGTTTGTTGTAGTTGTATTGCATATTCATATGCATGAGCGCATGCATAAATATGTATATATTTGTGTACGTGTTGGTGAGCGCTTACGTTGCATATCTATGTGTGTGTCACACACCTGTGTTTGTGTTTTTCTGTGTAATTTTGGTTTTGATTGTTTTTTTTTGGGTATTTCCTCGGATTGTCCATTTTAAAGTGTTGTGTTTAAATAATTGGTTATCCCGCTCAAGTAGTGGTTGGGGATGATCATTCTTCCATGTTTTGGATGATTGTATCTGAACATGAGGTTCAGTTATGCTCAATCCAATTGATTAGATATGCTTAGAGCATCTCCATTCTTTAAAGTCTTCCTCTCCGGTCTAGGAGTAACATAATGATTGTTTGGAGAAGTTACACAAGTACGAAGTTGTCACGCCCCGACCCCCCTATGCCTGACACGACCGGGTTTGATCGGAACGTGATGCAATAACCTGTTTCCCAACAATCTACCAAGGGAAGAAATGCAATAGAGCAGAAAAATCTGATTCCCAAACATAAAAAAACATAGAGATACAAAGAAAAACACACACACACACACACACATATATGTATCCTAAAAAACTATCATCACGACTTTCCATGAGCTTCGCATACAAGTTGTTCTTACAAGTTTGAATAAAACGTAAGTTTGGAAGTTAGTTACTTCGTCCACCACAATGCTACGGAGGTTAGAACTCAAAAATATTGTTAATAACATTTAGGGTTTACCAAAAAGTTACATCTCCCCGCAACAATCCCAAAAACCAAACAAAAAGACATTTCCCACGAAGTCAGCATCTTCTTATCAATCGTCATTTGGCGGAGGGTGCTGGCGACTGTAGCGAATCATCATCTCCAACCTCGAAGTGAGATTGGTCATGGTCTCCCAAAGCATGACCAGGATGCTCTCTTCGTCCCCCTGGATGAGGTATGGGGAGGTAATGCTTGTCTCGCTAACCTCTTGAGGAGCCATTGACATGATGGTTGGTGGGTGATTTGGGTGCACCGATGCAGAACGTGGGCGGAGTTGGCGTCGCGACGGTCGGGTAGACTTCCGTGTTGTAATGCGTGTTTTGGCCATCACCTGATTTATGTTGTCAATTAAGGAGGTGAGCAAGGCTTAACGAGAACATATAAGAGATATATTAGGATGAAAAATAGAGTTTTATAATATATCGTTTGGTGGGGGTTTTCTTTTCTTTTCTTTTTTTTCTCTTTTTCCTTCTATGGTATTTAATCAGTCTGTAATTACTTTTCTTCAATTATCAATCTTCATAATATTGGTTACGATATTTGTTGTTGTACATATTATCTAACTCATCTCAGGAATTCCCTAGTGGTTAAGATAACCTGTAGCTAGCAGATACCCTAACCTACTAGCAGTCGTTTGATTTGTTAACCCTCGAGTGTATAACACATGCCCATTACTTGGATGGAGTGAGAACTCGTTACTTCTCGAGTGACTATCCACAGAGTCACTCTTAATTTGTTTTTCAGTCTTGAAATTTTCCTGTGACATCACAGATTATATCAGTGGGTTACCTCTTCTTGTGCTATATTACGAGTTTCGATCCGAAGGATCTACCCTTGTCGGTAGGGAGCGAAGTCTCAAGTTTCTCTTATTTCACTCTTATCCTCTCTTCATGTTTTTCATATTTTATGTTGGTGGAAAAGAGTAATCTGTTTATTCCATAGAATCCTAGGCTCTCTTATACGGAGAGAGAACCTATGGGTAAATTATATTAGAGGTTACCAAGAAAATAAAAATAGCATAAACTATACACCGACTACATAACTATCTCTACACTCCCCCTTAAAATGGAGCATATATATCAGTCACGCTCAACTTGGAAGACCATTTCTGGAACGGTCCTCTGAGCAATGGCTTGGTGAAGATGTCGACCATGGCCCTCAAATTTCAGCGAAATTCGATCGAATTTCTGTCGAATATCGATATCCAGTCGAAATCGAAATTCGACCGAAATGGCCGAAATATGGGGGTCCTAGTACAAAAAATGACCGAAATGACCGAAATTTCGATCGAAATTCCACCAAAATTCCATCGAAATTCTGTTTTGATCGATACCGAAATGGTGACCGAAACCTAACATTTAGGGCCTTGATGTCGACAGTCTGCTCCCCTGAACTAACTTATGAAGTAGAAGTCAGGCCCTTCTGGGTTATATCTCTATTTTGGTAGTAGTCTACCTCAATATGTTTTGTACTTTCATGAAACGCAGTATTATTGGCAATGAACAAGGCAGTTTGATTATCACACTGTAGCTGCATGGGTAGAGGTACATCTATATGCAAGTCTTCTAGTACAACTCGAACCCACATCATCTCCGTGCTTGCTTGTGCCATGGCCCCTATATTCAAATTCAACACTAGATCTAACCACAACAGTTTGTTTTTTGCTTTTCCAAGAAAGCAGAGAGCTGCCCATAAAAACTGTAAAGCCCAAAGTAGACTTTCAATCCTTATGGCATCCTGCATAATCCACATCCGCACATGCCAAAATAGATAAATCCGTGTCCTTTCTTAACAACAATCCTGTGCTTGGAGACGACTTTAGATACCTTAGTATCACATATAGTGCATCCATATGTATCTATCTTGGCTGTTCCATGAACTGGCTCACTCGACTTACTGCAAAGGCAGTATCAGGTCGAGTTATAGTGATGTAAAGAAGCTTACCCACCATTTCTCTATATCTTCTCTTGTCAACTTCCTCAATGTCATTATCATATAATTTCATGCTAGGATCCATTGGAGTACTCGATGGTCTACATCCAACCATGCCCGTTTCAACAAGCAAATCTGTAATATATTTCCTTTGGGTCATCACAAGACCCTGTGCATTCTTGGCAAACTCCAGCCCCAGAAAGTATTGTAGATTACCAAGATCATTCATAACAAAGTGACGGCCCGAAAATGCTTTTCCCATCTCTATCCCCTGAGCATCACCTCCTCTAACCAGAATATCAACATATACCATGATGACAACCGTACCTCTAGGAGTCTTTAGTATGAACAACGAGTGATCCACATTTGATCTCTTGAATCCTTGTTGTTTATTCAGATGGGAAAGCTTTTGAAACCACACCCTTGGGCTCTTTTTAAGGCCATATATTGCCTTGTGAAGGCTATATGATTCTCCCCCTCAGCAGCAAACCCCGAAGGCTGTTGCATGTAGACTTCTTCCTGCAGATCTCCATACAAGAATGCATTCTTAACATCAAGTTGAAATAGGGGTCAATCGCATACCACATCAACAAATAGAAGAATACTAAGAGTGGAATGACGAGCAACTGGAAAGAAGGTATCCATATAATCCACGCCACATGTCTGAGTGAAGCCTCTCGCCACTAGCCTTGCCTTGTAACGGTCAAGACTACCATTTGCGTGGTACTTTACTGTAAAATCACATTTGAAGCTAACAACAAACGCTCCTGAGGGAGCATGAATCAAGTTCCATGTACCCCGTGACTGTAGGGTAGCCATTTCCTCTTCCATAGCAGCACACCAGTAGTCAACCTTCAATGCACCCTGATAATTCCGTGGTATTTCCACGGAAGACAAAGCCACAACAAACCTCTGAAAGTCCCTTGTGAGGCGGTGAAAGGAAACTTGGGAAGCAAGGGGATATGATGCACACGTACGTTCTGCTTCCGAATAGCAATAGGGACATCAAGATCATCATCCACTTTATTCGTCGGTTCACATTCCTCCTGCAAAGATGAATCCTGCACATGTACTCTGTCCGACCCTTCATTAGTAATAACATCTGAACATACCTTTGGCATGTTGGATGATTGACGAGGAGCATGAGCAGGACCCGACCGCCGTGTATAATATTTAGGTAATGGCAGGACATGTGGTTTTGGTGGCGGTGGTTGCAGTGGTGGTGGTGATGGGGATGATGTTGGTGTGACAATCGGGACAGGAATGAACTCCGGTGAACTCAAAATAGGAGGAGGAGGAACGTATACGTCATCATTAGATGTGGATGAGGCCAGCCTGTCACCTGCAGGTGAGAAGTACATAACAAACTCAAAAAATGTAACGTCAGCACTGTCAAAGTATTTCGTGTTTACATGATTATAACAACGGTATCCTTTCTGAGTCCGAGAGTAACCCACAAAGACACACTTGACAGCTCTAGGTGAGAGTTTGTCAAGTCCAGTAGACAACTGGTGAAAAAAAGCAACACACGAAAGACATGAGGGGTAAGAGAGAATAGTTCCTTGTCTGGAAAAATAACGGAAAAAGGAATTTTCTCATAAAGTATCGAGGATGGCATACGATTCACAAGGTAACATGCTGTAAGAACTGCATCTCCCCAAAAAGAAATAGACTCACAACTCTGGATAAGTAGGGTTCGAGTAATATCAAGAAGCTGACAATGTTTTCTATCTGCAACTCCATTTTATCGAGATGTGTAAGTTATGTGGTTTGATGAATAATAACTTTTGTCGAAAAGAAATGTTAAAGAAAACGAGTGCAAAATTCCAAAGCATTGTCTCTACGAACATATTTGACATGAGAGGAAAAAACATTTGCACTTCAATTATAAGATTTCTAATAACATCCCCTGCTTCAGATTTATTTTTTAATAGAAATACCCACGACAAACGAGAGAAATCATCAACTAGTACAAGATAAAACCTGTGTCCATGGTGATCAGGAACACGACTCGAACCCCAAATATCGACATGAAATAATTCAAATGGAGAGCTACTGCTTCGATATTGACGACTAGGGAAGCTAGCACGATTGTGCTTTCCGAACTGACATGCTTTACACCGAAAGGAAGAACTTGGAGGAATCTGAGGCAAGAGATGACACATCTTCTGAAGCGGGAGGTGACCAAAGCGTAGATGCCAAATATAAGAGAAACTGATCCGGCTGAATAAGAGGAGACGCCAACATAGGAATTCCGGACCAAAAGATAGAGACCATCCTGCTCAAAGCCATAGCCAATCACCTTGCTCGTTAGTAGGTCCTGAAATATAAGAGAAGTTGTGTCACGACAGTGCAAATACATTGTAATCTGACTAATAGACAGTAGGTTCATCTAAAAATTAGGGGCATGCAGAACATTCTGTAAATGCATGGAGGATGTTAAGGTAATTTTCCCCTGTCCAATAATGGGAGAATGAGTCCCATCGGCTATTACCACTAACCGTCCTAGTAGAATCTCCCTGTATGATTCGAGTCTATCTCTGTCACGACAAAGATGGTGTGTTGCGCCAGAGTGCATAATCCAGTCAGAGACATTATGCCCTGACGTAAAAGCAGAAGCACTACCTGAGGTGCTAACAGAGGCAGAAATACTAGCAGATGCTGAAACAATAATATCTGAAGAACCTCCTGAAGAATCTATAGATGTGGGAGGCATAATATCGCGCCATCTCGCCACGAGCTCCTCGAACCTGTGATCTGAATTGGATCGACGGGGATGCAACATGCTCGGCTACTCGCGCTGATGTTGGAAACCCATGCTTAGAATAGCATGTATCCTCAGAGTGACCTGTGCGGTGGCAAAAAGTGCATGGCTGAAAGCGACCACCTCGACCACGACGTCCACGACCACGGAATGAATACTGACCACCTCTCCCTCGGGACGGAACCATCGCCGAAGGTGGTGGAGTATAAGTATTGGAAGGGACAAAGATGCGGCTAAGCCTCTGATAGACTTACTCCATAGGAGGAATGGTAGCATTGGCAAGTATCTGTGATTGGATATCATCATATTCAGGATTAAGAGCCGCCCGCAGTACCCCTACCATGATAGCATTCTAAAAAGTCTTCTGCTGCTCAGGTGTGGTCGTGAGAGGTATAGTACTGTAGAGTTTCTCAAACATCCCCAGTAGGGATGTATACAAGGAATGTAGTGGTCGTCCATTTTGCTTCATGATGAATTTGTCATGCTAGAGATGTAACATCTTCGTCTCATTACGCACTTGCGAATAAGTCGCTGCCAGTATGTCCTGCATCGCCTTAGCAGTGGGATGATGAAGAACATCAGTAGCAATCTCCGTCGACAACGTGGTTGAGAGCTAGACCTTGGCATATGAGTCATGCTTCCCAAGAGGCATAAATCCCAATCTTCTATGCCGGTTCCTCCTTGGTAAGAATGTGCTTTGAATTGCATCGTCCAGAGCTCATAGTTCGTCCCACCCATCTTTTCTATTGGCGCGAGACCTTTGAACGCACCTATGGAATATCGACTTTGCACCTATGGAATATCGACTTTGTTTTCTAACATGTCGTCGGAGACGAAGAACTAGGAGTCGTAGACCAAAAGACAAGTGTCTACATAAACTGTATAGGATTTGAGTGCATATATAGACTTTACGCACTCAAATCCATGGACAGAGGGCCCTACGGAATAGGAGGCGTCGACTGTAGATAGAGCCCAACGGTGGAGGGTCCGGTCGGTGGAGAGGTGCGGCGGTGGAGAAACCCGACAGTGGAGGGGGTTCGACGATGGAGGGGATTCGGTGGTGGAGGGGCCCTGCGGCGCGGTGGGAGGAGAGGGCGGAAGGAGGCGGCGACACCGAGAAGGGGTGGAAGGAGGCAGCGGCGCCGGGGGGGGGTGTGGGAAGGGTTTTGGCTCTGATACCATGTTGGTGGAAAAGAGTAATCTATTTATTCCAAAGAACCCGAAGCTCTCTTATATAGAGAGAGAACCCATGGGTTAATTACATAGAGATTACCAAGAAAATAAAAATAGCATAAACTATTCACTGACTACATAACTATCTCTACATTTTAGCATCCCAAGGCTCTATCCTAAAATCATCTATATCTCCCATGTAGATGATTCCCATGGATTTTCCCCATGTTTAATACTATCTCACATTTAGACATCCCAAAAAAATATTACAATCTAATGGACAACCAACTCAGAAAGAGAAATGGTAAAGATATTCTTTAAGTCTAGGGAAATCCTCTCCTCACCTCGAGCATGGTTTCAGATTTCGCGAAATTTCGGCGAAATTTCGGTTTCGACAAGGAACCGAAATCTCAAGCGAAATGGCGATATGTGGGCAGTTTTCGGTCATTTCTTCACAAATTGTGGTCGATATGGGTGAAATGTCAATGAAATTTCATCCAAATTTCGTATCTACAAGGCATCGATATGATATCTAAAA
Source organism: Ottelia alismoides (assembly GCA_037367405.1). NCBI lineage: Eukaryota > Viridiplantae > Streptophyta > Magnoliopsida > Alismatales > Hydrocharitaceae > Ottelia > Ottelia alismoides. The sequence goes on from JAZKJV010002836.1 coordinate 38,951, forward strand.
CCGATATTTAAACCCTTGACTTCGAGTACGAGTAGCGTTCTTTAATATCTCGAACAGACCGAACTCGTCTTCGCTGCAAGTATTAATCATAATTACGTCAAGATAAACTACACCGTTAGAGAACGTGAATTTAAATATAGAAGACTACACGTGGAATCTTAATCCCTTATCCACGTCCTAACAATCCTCTCATTTTTTTTCTGTCGTACCATTGACAGTCCTCTTCTACTCCACTAGCTTTTGTAAAACATATATCGTTCCATAGACTTAAAGCAAATATGATCTATGGTGGAAAAATCTTCTAATTCAAGATGATCTTCTTAAAATTCACACCAAAATTAAATGTACTTTTTCATCAATATTTACATTCATACACCTATGTCTCCTATAATCATTACCACTTTCCATCTAACATTTTCCCCATCTATTTACATGAGTATATTATGCTGATATTTCTACAATTATCATAATATTGTTCATCTCATCAATTTTTTTTCACATCATCATGCTCCTAACTCTCAAAGAACCCCCACATTTATACACATATCCCCACATTTATCTCTTTGATGTGGTATCTTTTTATCATAATACCTCTTCCTTACTTCTCCCATTCTCTCATCCAAATGGGTCATTATCCATTTTTTAAGCTCTTATACTCAATAGTATTTACATAACCTTATGGCCATAACATAATCAACAAGAATGTAAGCTTATTCCACCATCATTCCCTTACAAAACTAAGAAAAACATGCATGCAGCTTAATTTCAGCATGCTGTCTACATTCTTTTTTGAACTAAAATCTTAATCTTCATCTGTTTCAAATGAAAAACTAAATTAAATTCCACAACCAGTAAAAATATTGACCCAACAAACAAATAGATATTCACTAAAATGACATCAATCCTACGTTATCATTCATTCTTTTATCTTAATAACACAAATCCTCACATGGGTTTGTTGAATGAAAGGGTAAAACCTCATGATCTTCCTCCACCATTTCTTCAAAATCTATTCCTTTATCACCTAGTTTCACATGTAAAGTAGATCATACACCCATCTCATAATATCAAACCACAAAAAATCCGAAATTTTATTCCCCCCATTTTAACACAACCCTAAAATCATATCACAAACCTAATACCCCCAAAACAACTCAATACAACAAGGAAAAACGAAATAGGAAAACAGTTGGAAGTAGGATCTTATCCTACTCTTCTCCTTCTCTTCTTTCTTCTATCTTTTCTCTTTTCTTCCCATTTTCCTCCATTCTTCACTGCTGGCGGACTGGACGAAGAGGAAAAAGGCAAGTTTGGAAAGGTGCAGGGAATGAGACGTCGGGTCCCCTCTCCCCCTTTTTAGTTGTGTGGGAAAATTGCAGGGAGGCCCTTGCTATTCCCCACACAATTATATGGTGTCCTTTTTTTTAACAATGGGTTGTAACAGAAGTTACCTTCCATATGGCTTACGAAAGTGGTAATTTCTACCTATATGGGTACTTCAAGACTTATGATAGCTGCATATTAACATAACACAAGTTCAAGGATATTGTCGTGGACGATAGTTGTCTATATAATATAATATGAAGAATGATTTTTTTAAATAATGCAGGCCTAGTTCGTTCTTATCTTGCACTTTCTAAGACAAAGGAAGCCTTGTATGCGGCACGAGAAGCAATGAAGGCTATGCCTCAATCAGCCAAAGCTCTCAAGTTGGTAGGCGATGTCCATGCTAGTGTCCTCAGTGGCAGGGAAAAGGTGATTTGCCATTTGCATGCTGGTCTCTGTTTGATAATCCGAAGAATGGGAACTAAAAGAATGTCAAATTGGAAATTGGAAGATGAATAAATAGCATGTTAAACACTACTACCTGCTTATACTACTATCTAATTAATGTCAGAGGGATTAAAGATTTAATTATGACTGGTATTTCTATCAACTCCTGTATATTGGCACGGGGTGCTATATTAGCCACAATCCATGGGTCACTTCCCTCACGATTGCATGTTTCCTTTCTTTTGTATTTGTGTTTGTGGATTTTAATAAAGTTTATACTGGCTTTTAACTGCTGAGTTTGATATATTTTCCTTAGCTATAGAGCATGTAATGTTCTGAAACATAGGTAATGGAAGTTGGCACACCTTAATTTCCTGCACCTTCTGATATTTTCATTGGCTCAATTAAAAAAATAGAGATGCCCATATGGATTATGTGCCACCCCTGCATAATCGGCTGCAAATTGAACGTATTGCTTCACCTTGAACCTGATTTCTCTCTGTGCAGGCAAGAAAGTTCTACGAGTCATCTCTTCGCCTTGAACCTGACTTTCTTGGGGCTGCATTGGCACTGGCTGAGCTACATGTAGCTGAAGGACGTGTTAAAGATGCTGTCTCACTTCTAGAGAAATATCTGAAGGACTGGGCAGATGATTCTCTTCATGTGAAGCTGGCTCAAGTATTTGCTGCAACTAACATGCTTTCTGAAGCATTATCCCATTATCAAGCTGCACTTCGGTAAGAATGGAGGCTTATGTTGCATGACATCAAGCTGTCTATTCTTTCTCTGGTAGCTTAGCTAGCAGTTTGTTTTTATATTTGTTATTGTTATCTTTCCATGACACCTTATGGAAGCTTTAGATTCTCAAAGAAAGACCTTATGGAAGCTTTAATTGAAGTTGACCTTGTTAATTTTAGTGGGTTATTTTACGTAAAAACCTTACAGGGACTTCTAGTTGCGAGAAGTGAGCCTATTGACAAACACCCAAAATGTTTAGGGCAAGTTGTCAAGTTGTATGTTCTCACTTTTATAACCCACTTGCACTTGTTGAGAGTTTTCTCGTGGGACTATTTCTGAGAGTTATAATATCGTGTACATATGTTTGTGATCTGTTCATTGCTATATGAAACATCTTTTGGGGCATATACACGCTCTAGGTAGATTGTTTTCCTGACTCATTTTATGATAGCTTCACCTCTTGGGTCACCGAATTCACTATTAGGAGGTTGTTGGCTTTGGCAAAAATTTGTAATGTCTCAATTCTAGATTTTAAAACTAGTTGGGCTCGTCTCAGATCAGGCCTATGGTCATCACAAAATGCTTAAGTTCTACTCCACTCATATAGTATAAGCACACAATATTTTATGAGTTTTGCTTGTGGTATTATCTATAGTAGGTTGTTACAACCTTTCCCACTTATATTTACTATGTTCTAGTTCAAACATGGTTCAGTGAGTTTCCCAATAATAGTTGCAATTGCATTCATCATTAACATTTTGCTCAACCCTTGGTAGGGATGGCCTGCCTCTTAGATGCCCTTTATACTAGTAGAACAATCGTGGCTTTGAGACTATCTGTAATGTTTGGGTTTTTGATCTGATCCCTTATTGGGGATAGTTGACCTTGATAGTTTATGCATTTGGATAAAAAATGGAGCCAATTCCGCTCAAAATGCTTAATTTGACAAGTTGAAATCATCTACATCTAAAACTAATCACTTATTATAAATTTTCCGCGTGGGAATATTTTGGGGAATTGCACCTACTATCATTTTTATATTAATTTTTTGGAGAGGAAACGGGGTGTAAACTCGAGTTGAGTTATGCCCAAAATATATTTAAAGCAGGGAAAAGTATATTTACATAAACCATGCTGAGAATAGAGTCATGTCATGGTGGATTACAATATTAGCATGGTATCGCTCTAGCTTAAAGATTACATTGTCCTATGAACGTTGGATGACCCAAGCAACAATAAGTGGCCTAAAGCAACCCTCGAGAGGAGAAACAAGCACCTTGAAAAGAAGCCCAACAACCCTCAATATTTGGATGATTTATCAAGGAATCAATAACCTTCGCCAAAGCTCCGTCAAGCATGGGTACTTGAAGAGCAAGTGTTGCATATCCTCCACGATCGTACCACATCTTGGACAACTTATGTCATTATTCTGCAACCACTTGGATCTAAACACCTTTGTCACAAGTCTTCTGTTGTGCATCTGCTAAAGAAAAACCTCCACCCATGTGGGTAAATTATACGTAAGCCTCGATTTATATAGGAAATTATACGTAAAATATAATTAAGCATAATTATATATATATATATATATTTGTAAAATCACAATTTTAGATATTCCCAACATATTCACCATATATGCTATGAGCATGAGAATATATAATATTCTTCGCATGATTTTCTTTTAATCCTAATTCATATTACCATCCATATAAAATGCAAAGCTTATTATGACCTCCATTAATGTTGGTGGGTGAAGTTCTTATCGATATATAACACTTCCCTTTATGTGCATGGTTGAAGCAAACTTATGCGACTACCATATATTATTAACTTACACAATATATAATATGTTTTATGTTGTTTTATATGTGTTATATGACTAGCATATATATTAATATGTCTTGAATCCTAACCATCCGATTTGGTAAACTCAATTGAAGAATCGTTGTATGTCTGAAAATGATTTTTTATATGATAATGCATAATTTTTAACTATAGAATATATATATGATTATATAATAGATTAAATTGTTAAAAATTAATATTATACTTAAGATATTATAAAAATCAATATAAAATATAAAATATAGGGTACCGAATCTTTGCAGCCCGAGGCGGCGCCTCAAGACCGCCTCAGTGCCTCGACGCCTTGAGGACCGCGTCAGCGTCTCGAGACGCACACCTCACATGGGCTGCTTGAAGTTGGTGCCTCGAGACTGTTTTCTTGGAAAACCGCCTGGAGGCGTACACCTCAGTGCCTCGAGGCGCGTTTCGAAAACCATGCTTGTAATACCTGCTAAACTCTCTGGATATGAATGTTGGCGTGCGAACCATAGACATGTGCAGAGAATGATAGTTGCAGAAATGAAAACACTACGGTGGATGTGTGGTCATACACGAAATGTCGGATACTGAATAATGTGATCAGAAGGAAAGTTGTTGTAGCTTCAATAGAGGATAACATGAGAGAAAGTTGCTAGGTAGTTTGGTCATTTACAAGGAGGTTAGATGATGTACCCGTTGGAAGATGCAAGATTTGGGATGTTGAACTTCTTAAGAGTGGATGAGGAAGGTTCGAGAAGTGTTGGAAGGAGACTATATGAAGTACTATTAGTTATTTGAATCTATGTCCAAGAATGACCCAAAATCGATTTGAACGGAGGTAAAGAAGCCCTGTAGACGATCCTACTTAATGTAGGAGAAGGCTTTGTTGTTATTATTGTTGTTGTGTATTCCACAAGATTGTCCTTGTTTGTAGTCTTTCCCACTTAGTTATAGCATTCATTGATTTCACATAGCTCTCCATGATAAATCTCCCCTTTAACGAAGGCCTATTCCACATGTAAAATAAATGTCACAATAGATCTTTCATAAGCATAGCCATGTTTTTTGTTACATTGATGTAGGTAGAGTTAGTCAGAGCATGTGTTTGAAGTCCTTAACTTGATTTTCAATTGCTTTCTCCTGGTAGAATTAGGAAAGAACAACTATCTTTGCCAAAGCTTGAGTTATCTACCATGAAATTTTAACTAGTACCAATGTTCACGAAATGGTCTACATCACACAAAAGACCAGGGTTCAAATCCCACTCTTGCAGGGGTTGCGTTAGGTAGTCGACGGCCAGCGTAAAAAATAGTCGAATCTTTCAACATGGATTTGAGCAAGAATCCATGTAGCCGACCCTACTTATAGTGGGAGAAGGCTTAGCACATTTTTTTTACCAATGTTCACGAAAGCGGCCCGTGCGGCCGCATATGCGTATGTGATGCCCTCAGCGCACCGTTTTCCTGAAGCCCCCTTTTATGCGCCATGTGCGCTTATGCGGGCCGTATATGCGGGTTGTGTGGTCGCATACGCGGTATGTGCGGCCGCATACTTATTTTTTTATTTTTTAAATTTGTACCATGTTTTTATTGTGTTATTTGTGCCATGTTTTTCCTTACTTTTGCATATATGCCAACCAAGCATTCCATAACCATTTAAATCCATCGTCAAGGTAGTTGTACCGCGAGATTGGAGTAAACACGCAAGGAATAAAAGGAATAATAAACTAATAATTTAGCAAACTAATTTAATCAAATAATAGTTATTATGAATGCAATATATTATATGTAAAGTTTGATACTTTTGATGAAGGATTAGTTATAAACATAATGACAGAGATAAATGGCATTATATTCAACAATAGAGGCATTTTGTGCGTTAACTTTTTTTATTTTGTTGATTGTTGTCAATTATTTTGTGTGCTAACCTATTGAAGTATTGATATTTGATTGATAGAGATTGTTTTGAACTCTATATGAAAGTTATTTTTCTTAGATCTTCTGTTCGACCACAATTATACATAAATAAAATTCTGTTGTAGTCACTTATATATATATATATGTTTATTTTTAAATAAAAAATTAGGAAACCGTGTGGAACCGCATATACCCCGCATTTGGCCTCGCATTCCGCTTATGCGCTATTCAGTAAGCTGTCCGAACACATACGCATACTGTCCTGAACCTTGGCTAGTACATTTACCTCCTTGCATAATTGGTTTGGAATTTTCTATAAAATAAGATCGGAAAACTAATGGTCCCACGAGAAGCCTTTTTAAAGATTTTCGAGTTACTAGTTACTCAACACTGACATGTTTAACGAGATGATGAGTATACTCCAAGTCCAACCTACTAGCACCCATATCCATTAATCTTTATTAACCCACATCCTTGAAATGATTTTCCAAGTAGGAACAATTTCATATTGTCCTAACTAATTGTTAGCCTATCAATTATGCCTGTCAATATTTTTTTTCTTGCATATAGGTGGAGGAAACAAGTGCTGCAATTATCTCTGTACGTACTATATAGAATCAGCCTCCACCTATAAGTCCTACCCTAACCACCCTTACCTTTCTTGTGTTATTGTTATAAGCTAGAATGGTATCAACCATCCACTAATTAATCAAGTTTAATGACCCAAGTTAATGAACTGGTTCGGTGGTGCACAATCTACTCTAGTATAAATGAAAGAGGGATCTTACAACCTTCGTATGATTACTCGTGGACTTAGAATCTAAAACACCTCATCAATTCTCGACGACCATTTTTTGAAGCTATGCTATCATAGTCAAGATATTTCGAACATGAAATAAGCATTAATCTATGTATCAACGGCAACATACCATATGTAAGGTACATGATTAGATTGTAGTTTGGCATAACCCTCACGATTACTATTGGGGGAAATTTGCTTTCACAAAAGATGTTGGAAAATGGCGGAAAATTATCAAGCCCAAATTCAGATATAATGGAGAGAATGCTTCACCAAGTAAAACACTAGTCAAAAAGATGAAAGTTGATAAAACTAAACTCCTCCATATAATAGAAACCTAGACATGGCAATTACTGAGGAGGAACATTGGTTGGGCCAATTAAGGATTGGAATTATGATATTGAAATCACCACCAATCACTAAAGGCCTCCATTCACAAGGTAGTTATAAATCTCATGTTCGAGTATAATTCGTCTTATATGATATGGATTAGAGGACATTAGCTAAGAATTCAATACGTGTGAAATCACCTGCCAAGAGCCTTTAATAGACCGCCCACCTTTAAGCCTATCTAGAACATATCTTGGATGCTGGTACATGCCTTTTTGCCTTTCCTTGAGGAAATAAGTAAATCAAGATTGGAAACATTATCTGCATCACCTGAAAGAAACACCATATGAGTCTAAACATGCATTATTACTTGTACCAACCTTTTCTCCAGGGTTGTGTGGGTGTTGATTTAAAAGAAGGATGCATGTCTTGCTACGTATAGACCCGATTGATGTAAGAGTAAGTCTCTTCTGGGATGTTAAGAGGTTGGTAAACACCCTAATAACTGATGATGAGACATATTAGTTAACAATAAACTTTGCTTTTGTGGGCAGATTCTGGCCTGTGCCTTTAGAGGTACCATATAAATGACTTGTGGAATTTGGGTTACCAAACTCTGGCAACAAGGGATGAGCATCGGGTTGGACCGACCCGACCCATCTTGAAGCCTAGCCTCTTAGTGTGAACTTGGCCTGATGATGATATTGAAGTGGAACTTTTTTGGGCTCATATTTTATGCTGAGAGAAAAGAAACAAATGCATTATGAGAGGCTCTTGGGTTCTCTTATATAAGAGAGGAACCTATTGGGCAAATTAGAAAAAGAAGAAAAGAAAAGAAAATGAGAAAACAATAATAAAGATAACTTATATCTCAACACTCCCCCTTAAGCTGGAGCATAGATATCAATCAGACTCAGCTTGGAACACCATCTTTGATAAGGTCCTCTCGCTGGGGCCTCTGTAAGTACATCTGTTGTCTGGTGTCCAGAGCTGACATGCCTAGTGGCGATAATATTCTTCCGTATTATGTCACGAGTGTAGTGACAATCCACCTCTATGTGCTTCGTCTTCTCATGAAAGGGTTGGGTTGTTGGCAATGAAAAGACCGGCCTGATTATCACAGTAGAGGTGCATGGGAAGAGGCACCTTTATAGTCAGGTCAATTAGAATAGATCTAACCCACATCATCTCCTTACTAGCTTGTGCCATGGCCCTATATTCCAACTCTGCACTTGATCAAGCAACCACAGTCTGCTTCTTACTCTTCCATGAAAGAATAGAGTTCCCTATGAACACACCAAAGCCTAATGTAGACTTTTATCCTTTGGATACCTAGCATAATCTGCATCTGCACATACTGTAACTGAGAGAGATGTGCCTCTGCTGAAAATAAGTTAAGTGCTAGGTGAAGTCTTCAGGTATCTCAGAATCATATGGACCGCATCCATATGTGCATGTCTGGGCTGCTGCATAAACGGACTCACTTTGCTCACGACAAATGATATATTGGGCCTGGTAATCATCACATATAGTAGCTTACCAACAAGCTCTCCGTACCTCTTGTCGACCTCCTCAGTGTCATCATCATAGAGCTTCATGCTCGGCTCAAGAGTAGTGGAAAGTCTGCAATCTGTCATGCATGTTTCAAAGAAGATCTATAATGTACTTCCTCTGGGTTATCACAAGACCTCGCTGGTTCTTGGCAAACTCTAGTCCAAGGAAGTAGCGTAAATGCCCAAGGTCCTTGGTTACAAACTGTTGACCCAGGAAGTCCTTGGCACCCTTAATGCCCTACTTGTCATCCCTTGTAACAATAATGTCATCAACATAAACAAGTATGACTGTAGTACCTCTCTGGGTCCTTTGTACGAACAAGGAATGATCGACAGTTGATCTCACAAACCCCTGCTTCTTTATCACGTCCGAGAGCTGCTGGAACCATGCTCTTGGACTCTGCTTAAGGCCATAGATAGCCTTATGTAACCTGCAAACTTTCTGACACTCCCCCTAAGCATCAAATCCAGGTGGCTGGGCAACACCGGGGAGGGGTGGCAGCGGCCTAACGTGCACGGGGTGGTGGGGGCAGGCGGGTAGGGTTAGGGTGGGATACGGGAACTCCAGTTTAGGACCGTCGCTCCGATACCATGTTGAGGGAAAAGAATTGAATGCATTACGAAAGGCTCTAGGGTTCTCTTATATAGGAGAGGAACCTATTAGGAAAATTACAGAAAGAGGAAAAGAGAACTAAAAATGAGAAAAGAATAAGAAAGATAACTAATATCTCAGCATTATATGCCCATATAATGGCCAACTCGATATGTATCCCCTGTACATGTTATGCAACATGTCATGTCTGTTATTCCATGTATGGGTTCACTTAGGCATAAAGTTTGTTATGAGCACTGCACTTTTGTTTAAATCAATGACTACTTCTATTTTTATATTCAAAATGCGGAATAGTTTGTTGTATATTATGTATATTTTTGTATAAAAACTTGGATACAACTTAGTGAATATCCTACTGCAGAACGACGTAATGGGATTTATCATGTTATGTTATGGTTAATCCAATAAAAATACAACTATCAATATATGAGTGGCATACTTTTACAGTCATATTCAATAAGACTTTTCATTGATGTAATGTAGAGCCATGAACTTGTAAGTTTAATACTATTGTCATGCTGTATATGCTGGCAATAAATCTAGGCTAGCATGGCCCAAACTCGTTCCAATAGCATTAGACCGGGTTAAAGCTCATGCCTAGACATAAGGTAAAGTTCCAGATCTACGCTCAACCAGGAACACATGGTAATATATAGGCTTGGGTATAGGCATGCAAGGGTCATGCTCAACACTCGTCCTTAGTATGAACCTAAGTACTTGTAGATGAAAATATGGAACATATTAATTGTAGGTTACATCCGTCGACATTGTAGAGACAATGATAGGGCTCAAATATCTGTAATCCTTCTGAGTCCGGAGTAAGCCACCAAAATTCACTGAGGGACCTTTGAGTATGTTTTTCTTGACCAGGTTCATGGTTATCAACAAAAAAACAACTTAACTAAAAATACATGGGGGAATTAACTATCCATGTTGCGAAAGAGATAATGTAATTTGTTTCTTGTTAACAAAGGATGCCTTATGGTTAATAAGATTGCATGCAATGATAATTGCTTCTCCCAAGTAGGTCATTGCGGTGTTGCTATGCATGAATTGTATGTGGGCAACATCAAGAATGTGTTTGTGGGTTCCTCAGACACTACCTTTTGCTGAGAGGTGTAAGGACATGAAGTTTGCTAGATGATATCCTTTTGCTGAGAGGTGTAAGGACATGGGGTTTGCTAGATGATATGTAAAGATTGCACATTACGAAACTTAAGAGAATTATAAGAAAAATACATTAAAAAATCAGTTTGATTTTTTTAAAATATGAAGAATATATTTCACTTCAAACTTAGCTTTTAGCATCAAGTTCCAATAAACGTGAGAAATTAATAGGGCCAACTAAAATCGACATGTTTGGTGATTAGGGATATGAATAGGCCATTTTGACTTTTGTAGTTGTGGAAAAGAAAGTGAGAATGATTAACTTATCTTATTCAAGGGGTCTACGGTTTTTCATACAACCTGAAACCCTAGAGAGCCAAAAAGGTGAAATTACATAAAGTATTCTGAATAAATGAATAAATTAAAAGAATAACTTTAACCCTCTCCCTCAAGTTTATTTTTATCGATCATGTCCAACTTAGAAATCATCCACAAGGGACGTTTCTTAGGTAGCACATTCGTGAATATATTTGAGAGCTAAAGATCTGTGGATATATGTGTAGTGATTTTCCCTCCCATTGCATCTCGAATGAAGTGACAATCAACTTCAATGTGCTTATTATGCTCATGAAAAGCATGATTGGTGGCAATGTATGTAGCAAACTTGTCACAATATAAATGTATGAGAGTAGTAACATGAAGTCCAAGCTCTTGTAGAGAGTATATAAGCTAGTTAATCTCTCAAGTGGTTTGAGTTATCGCCTTGTATTCAGCCTTTGCGTTTTATTCGGAAACCATTATTTGGTTCTTGCTCCACCATGTAACTAGGTTGGCACCAACAAGCATGTCTAGATCATTGGTTCTCAGATGAGCTAGCGTAATCTGCATAAAAAAATAGGCAATGACATCCGCACGGTCATTTATCTCGTATAAAAGGCCTCCCCTTGGAGATTCGTTCAGGTATCGAAGAATCAAAAGAACATCCCCAATGGCTATAGAGGAGTAGGTACCTCTCTCTATAGGATTACTACCTCTGGTCACAACATATGATATATCTGGCCTAGTGACATTAAGATAGAGCAGTTTTCCTACTAGGCTTCTATATATTGTGATGCCGTATGGTTTGCATCCAAGTAGGTTAACCTCTATAAGAATATCTAAGCAATGCTTCCTCTGTAGTAGGTGCAATCCCTCTGTAGTACATATCACTTCAATGCCAAGAAAATATCAGAGTTGACCAACGTCCTTGGTGACAAACACCTTTGGGAGGAAGGCATTGGTCTCTACAATGCCAGTTTCATCATCACCAATAACTACCATATCAACATAGACGACTAGCGTAACTGTGCCGGTGGAACATCGTCTGATAAAACAAAGTAGTCAGATGGTATCCTGTAGAAGCCAAGAGAGATGATCTCTGCAGTAATTTTGTCAAACTAAGCTCGTGGGCTCTGCTTTACGCCAAAAATAGCCTTATGAAGTTGGCACACTTGCTCCCCCTTGATTAACCCAACGACTGCATCATATAGACGTCCTCCTTGAGGTTGCCATACATAAATGCTTTTTTGACATTTAGCTGAAAATTTGGCCAGTTCTTATCAGCATCAACATAGATATTAGTGTGGATAGATTCCACATTGGCCACTAGAGAAATGATCTCAAAGTCATCCACACCGTAAATTTGAGTGAAGTCATTTGTTACAAGACGATCCTTTAGGCTATCAATAGAACCATCAAGTGACTATTTGATCATGAAGACCCATCTGCACGCAACATGCTTGACACCAGGGGAACATGGCACAAGATCCCACGTGCCCTTGGATGCGAGTATTTCCATCTCTTGATCCGTAGCCTTTTTCCAACCTTGGTCTTGTAATGCAATATAATGGTTCTGTGGAACATAAATAACCATCAAAACATCTGTAAAGTTCTTGTCACAACTAGATAGACTGTCAGTGGAAATAAAATATGGCATGCGATATAGAGTACATTACCTTTTCGTCGCAGAGCTATTAGGAGGTCAGGTGGATCATCTTGAGCTACTATGGTGGGGACACTTGAAGTTGGCACATCATCTTGTAAGTAAGGAACATGCAATTATACAGTTTCTGAATGAGTAGTATGTTTTAGTTTGTAGACAATGGACGATTGTGCGGTGGAGCTCCAAGGGCCTGATTGGTAACCAGGTTGGGTCGGAGTAACCTCTTGTGAATAGCAATTGTATGGATGGTTACGAGGGTTGGAATAAGGCATGCGATATGATGTCACATTGGTTTGTGATGGAATTCCAACCAGAAATGCAGGGCGGTAAATCAAGTTACCCCGAGGTTACCCCCGAGTAAACTGGTAACCAAATAAGCCCCAATGGTATGTCACCAACAAACCCTATTCCTTTTGTAATCCACACCATAAGTCTGAGTGAAGTCATTTGTTACAAGTTGTGCCTTTAGGCTATCAATAGAACCATCAAGTGACTATTTGATCATGAAGACCCATCTGCATGCAACATGCTTGACACTGGAGGAACATGTCATAAGATCCCACGTGCCCTTGGATGTGAGTATATCCATCTCTTGATCCATAGCCTTTTTCCAACCTTGGTCTTGTAGTACAATATAATGGTTCTGTGGAACATAAATAACCATCAAAACATTTGTAAAGTTCCTGTCACAACTTGATAGACTGTCAGTGGAAGTAAAATATGGCATGCGATGTAGACTACATTACCTTTTGTCGCAGAGCTATCAATAGGCCAGGTGAAGCATCTTGAACTACAATGGTGGGGACACTTGAAGTTGGCATATCGTCTTGTAAGTAAGTAACATGCAATGATACAATATCCGAAAGAGTAGTATGTTTTAGTTTGTAGACAATGGACGATAGTAGGGTGGAGCTCCAAGAAGCAAATTGTTGTACCCAGATCCAACGCTGAGTCTGAATATAGGGCAATGGCCCAAGTTAGTACAGAAATGATGTGGATTCATGCTTTGCTTGCAGATTTACATATAGAGGTTCATCTTCCTATGGCACTGGAATGTGACAATAAGGCTGCTATATTCATTGAGGTTGATTGCCACTATATACGATATATGATTCAGAAGGGCTTTATTTCTACATCTCATGTTAGCTCAGGGGATCAGACTGCATATATCTTCACCCAGGTCTTACTCAAAGGGCCTTTTCAGAAATGCTCGTCCAAGATGAGCATGATCGACATCTATGCTCCATCTTGAGGGGGAGTATAGAGATATATTTCTGTTTTATGTATCGTTCCGTAATTTTCTCTTCTTATGTATGACTTTTGTAATTTACCCATAGGCTACTCCCCTATATAAGAGAGCCTAGGGTTCATGGAATAAACATCTCAATGTTTTCTCTCAACAATAGTTCATAGTCATTATTAGGTTCCCACCATATGCCATTCGTGTGGAGTATGTGAGTCGTACAAGGGAGCGTATCTTCCACCTATCAGTAGAAATCAAGTGTTCATTACTTATCGTTGGATTGCCAGATTGACTTGGTAGTGATGCAGGAGGGTTAATCTCTATAGGGTTAGGTTTTCTGTTATAGACGTCATCTTACTTTGAGTTCAGGTTTACATGCTCCGGAGGCACACGATTTGAAACAAGAGAAGGTAATAATACCTCTTTCTTAGAAGAATATGAACTCGGCATCCTGGATCTTGTAGTTGTGAAGAGGCCAATAGCCTCGAAGAAAGTGAGATCAACAATCACATGATACCTCATAGAAATAGAATCCTAACATCGATATCCCCTTTGAGTTTTCAAATAATAAAGATGCAATTAAGAACTTTTAGTGAGATTTTATCATGCCCCTGAAACATATTATGAATAAAACACAAGGAGGAATAGTAAAAAGATCCTTACCAAGAAAGAGAACCTATAGTGGAGCCTGATCATTTATCACCGATTAAGACATATGGTCAATTGAATTGCAAGTCGTTAGAACATCTTCCCAGTATGTATGCATTGGGAGCATGACAATGAAAAAGTAAAGTGTGTATGACATACAAGATGTGCCAACATATGAATTGCGAGCATGCCTATGAACTAGTGGACCATTAAGGCACAATAGCACAATGGGATGGCATGCCGCTGCTGGTACGCACGGATGACGTTGGTGGCCTAGATTGCCGCAACTGCTGTTGTGCATTGCTGCAATTGTATGTTGTCACTGATTTTTGGTTGCATGTTGTCGCTTGTTACTTCAAGAGGAGGAGGGGGCAGCATCGAGAGGAGAGATAGGTGGTGTGTGGTACCGAGAGAAGAGGGACTAGGTTTTTCGTTGTTCCCTTATAACGAGAAAAGATAAGGTTAGGATTACACCAGAGAGTCATCTCTAATAAACATAATACATGTATACCCTTGATGGAGTTTATAGTGATTATCTCTCAACACTTGCCATATGCCTCCTCAAGTGCTGGCAGTGTAGAAGCTATTATTTGACCTTTAAAAACAATATATGTCAGATTAATCCTAACAAGAACCACCATAACTGTCATGTGTTTGTAGTGTTCTTTCTGTTTTATGCATTACATCCGAAAATACATGCATTATATATCCCAAACAAGGACTTCAGTTGTGAAAAATATTCAGTGAATAATATGGTTAGCTTGCTTCATGTTGGTCGTGTTATAATATGGTTTAAAATACCAGACTTGCCTTTTGATCATGTCCATATGTCACCTTCGGAGATAGGGATGAAAACGGATCGGATATGCCTATTTCCATATCCATATTCGCTCAATCTATATCGGATACGAATACGGATACGGATATGATTCGGATATGCATTATGGAAACCATATCCGTAAAAATACGGATACGAATCCGAATCGGATATTTTATCGAATCCGAATACGGATCGAATAAAGAGCGGATCCGAATACGGATCGAATAAAGAGCGGATGCGAATACAGATTGAATAATGAGTGAAATCCCAATATGGATCCAATAAACATGAAACCCGAATACGGGTTGAATAAAAACCACATACGAATATGAATTGATTTTTTTTATCAAAGTTCAAAATAATTTTAAAAATAGCAATGAAATATAAATAAGTTGCGTCATGACAAAAGGGAGTGTCGACGTGACATGTATTCTTGACCGGAAGCAAAAAGGGGATAGGATTTCATAAATTTTGTTAGCGCTCATACCCAATGAAATAGAAATTTTCTAATATTGTTAATATATTGTATTATATAATGTATAATACTAATATAATAGCATAAGGTTGTAGCTTATATTATATTAACTAATATATAAAATAATATTAAATATTATATTCGGATATCCGGATATTCAAGCTATTACCATATCCGTATCCGTATTCGGAAAATTTTTACAACCTATATCCATATCCGATCCGTATTCGATTAATATTCGGATACGGATATTCCGTATCCGATAATTTTTCGAATACGGTAAGCGGATATTCGGATATATCCGTATCCGTTTTCATTCCTATTCGGAGAACTCCACATGTTATATGCATGGTAACAACATGGAAATGCCACATTTCATATTCTTCCCATTCTTTGCAGCAGACTCTGGTTATAGAAGAATTTGCTCTTTATCGTACCCTTGTACAATAAACAAAAGAACATTCTTGATCTTGTGGGATAAGTTGTCGCATTCATGATCTTGTGGCACTCTCGTCCTCATTCCCTTGGGGTGGCTCATCTGCATCCTCCGGCATCTATATACAATCACACCACAAGACAAGTGCTTCAGACGATCATACCATCATGACCATAGTTTTAAAAAACGTGAGGTGGATCGAGGCAGTTTTCTTTTGATGAGGCGAGGCATAAACCTCGAGCCTGTCAAGGCTCAAGCCTCGATTTATATAGAAAATATACATAAAATACAATTAGGCATAATTATACATATATATTTATAAAATCACAAATTTAGATATTCCCCAACATATTCACCATTTATGCTATGAGTATGAGAATATATAATATTCTTTGCATGATTTACTTTGAATCATAATTCGTATTGTCATCCATATAAAATGCAAAGCTTATTATGACCTCCATTAATACTGGCGGATGAAGTTCTTATCGACATATAACACTTCCCTTTATGTGCATGGGTGAAGCAAAATTATGTGACTAACATATATTATTGATATACACATTATACAATATGTTTATGTTGTTTTATATGTGTTATATGATTAACATATATATTGATATGGTTTGAATCCTAACCATCCAATTTTCTAAACTCAATTGAAGAATCGTTGTATGGACCCCTTGTCTCACCATACCCTACCATGCCCAAACGAATTTTTTATATGATAACACATTTTTTTAAATGGAATAAATATATATGAGTATATAAAAAATTTAATTGCTAATAATTAATATTATACTTAAGATATCATAAAAATCAATATAAAAATATAAAAAATTTGGGTACGAAAACTGTGCAGCCCAAGGTGACTCCTCTGGACCACCTTAGGGCCTCGGTGCCTCGAGACGTGTTTTTTAAAACCATGATCACAACCTTACAGAGATATCATAAGGAGGGGTGATAGGGACTGGATTTTGATGTCGAGGGATGCTGGAGGGGGGGCACAAATAAAGAAAAGACAAACATACCCCTGATTCCCTTAAAGGGTCGTAGCTCATAATACTGAAAAGATATATCCTTAGTTTAACAAAATCATAAAAATATAGGAAAAGTAAAAAGTTGACGTTGGCTGCATCAGCTCTTGATCCTTAGTATTGTTTATATTTAAATTAAAGAATAGTTATTGTTCTTCGATTCACATGTTCTCATAGGATAAGGTGTCATTGGATAAGGCCTCTTATTAGGAATTTATAGTCCAATGATGAATCTAAGCTAATATTTGATGGGTAATTACTCATTTTTTACATGTTATCTCCTCACAACCAAAGGCCATCTTTTTTATGTAATTGACCCCATATTTCACCTCACCTACTTGAATAATGTTGTGTTAGAGTTGTTTTTCGTGATCTTTATGATATAAATGAATTGATGATGTTCTTTTATAGCAATGGGTTTGTTATTGTTTGTCCTTGAATTTGCAGAATTAATCCTCACAATGAAGCATCAAAGAAAGGACTTGATCGTTTGGAGAAACAGATGAAGGTTTGTTTTAGACTTTGGTTTGTTTTGCATCTTTCTTCCTGGTTTATGAACACATTAATTTTCACAAGTATTTACAATCATTTGAGTAAAATATTTATAATCCTAAAAATGTCATATCATATTCACATTGTAAATGATTGTTTCACAAAAGCAAATCTTGAATTAATGTGAAATAATTGTAACTTTATTCGTATTATAAACGATAATTTCATTTTATTGTAAGATTTTCTTTTACTGAAAATAATCACTAATAGTAAGATTATGATATACCATTTTTAAAACAATAAATATTATGCTCAAAATAAATATAAACACTTGTAAAAATGAGGATGATCATTACAATTCTAATGAGCTCTGAGCTTATTGGAAAACTTCTCCGTGTGTGCGTGCATAAACTCGCACTTCAATACTCATCATAGTGTCTTGCTCATTCTCTGTCATGCGAGAGGTTAGCGGGTGTGTTTATTCAGTTTGCAATTGTCCGAATTTATTAACAAACCTCCGAAAGGGATTCATATATTCAGCTGAACGACTAATCATCCTTGTTTATATGAACCACCTGCACATGGCAAGAGTGATGGATTGTTAACATCATTAACAGGAAATCTGGACCTTTCTTCATAATGATAGCCCCACCCTTTGCTTCTTTTCCCCTTTATCTTATGACTATGTATTAAAATTTTGGTTATTATTCACCGTATTTTTTTCTTAGAGATTTTGGGCTATGGGCGTCGTAGGCCAGGAATGAGATGGAGGATTGGATAATGGCATAATGCTGGAGCTCCTGGACGGTGCTTTCACTGTATAGGTTTGGCCAGTGAGATATCTGGAGAATAGTCCAGTGGAGCTCCTGGACTAATGGCCAATCCCTGCTAATGTGCATACTCATATATCTAGGATATGCAGTCAAAACACACATATCTTGAATTTACTTACAATCAATATAAAAAAATACATCATGAGAATATAAATCTATTTAAAATGTCATGCATAATTACTGCTGCCCCCGATCCCCCTACAGGTCTTCTATACATGTCAATGGGAACCCTTGTGGCACACCTCTGGATTTTCATTTTTTAGGAATTTCTCGCCTCCTCAAAGAAGATTGCTGAAGTGATTGGGTCAATGCATTGTCTAGCTTACAAATGCCATTTCAACTTGCACATTATGTGATGTATCCCTAGTTCACTGTCGTAGGCATTGCATTCTTCAGAAGGAAAAAAAGGTTTGATCCTGTCAAATACATCATCGCCCTCAAGAAACATCTACACCACAAGAATCATCTCCCTTTCAGGATTCTTCCAGAATTCCCCGTAAAAGAATATCATAATACCATTAGTTTACTGGGGCTTATCCTCCAACAAATCCCTGAGTGTCCAAAACTCCTTCGTAACATCCCCTACGTCAAGCCAACCCTATTTTATGCCGATAGTTGGCTCAGTGCTCTCCTTTCAAGATCACTACCCACTACCCCCTTCTCTAGTTATTTCTTCCGTATGTATTTGAGATTTGCATCCAATGTTGCAATAATCGGCCGATTAGGTTGACTATTCGATCCGACTATGAGGTACGGGGGTCCTTGACTGAATAACCTGTAGTCGGTCAATAGTTGGCCTAACCGAATAGTCAGTCCGATTATTCGACCGACTGGCTGACTATTCGGCTGACTGGTTGTTAAATGCTGGATTTTTTTTATTTTTAAAATTCTCAAGAGTTAGCCTTTACCATGATATTATAAAAAATGTCAAAGCTCTGCATATGTATGTTGTTAATGGATAATTTTATGGTGGATTCTTGTTGATTGATGATAATATATGTATAAATATATAAGAATATATGTATTAAAAAGGGATAATTACACCCGTAACCCTGAGTAATTTGGCAATAACATTCATAACCCTGTATAATCGTGAATTACATGAGAGACCTCGAATAGTCACTTCGTCTCACACCCATAACCCTCCATTAATTTAATACATTAACTCAACCATATAAGTGTGTTAATCTAACCAATCTACCCATGAACGGTTAGGATTAATCAAAATAAAAAAAGAAAACAAATCTTGCATGCAGACGGTGGGAGAGGGAGGTTGAGCGGATCGACCGTGACGAGTGGTTCTAGCTGGAGCTCCATTGGCAAGGGGGTGCTGCGGTGATGGGGGCGACTCCAGCGGCAGGGTGGCCCGGGTCGAGCAGTGGAGCAGGGATGCTGCGGAGCTCGGGGGCCCTCGAGCAGGGAGCTGCGGGACTCGGGGGGGGGGTGTCGAGCAGGGAGCCTGTGGTGTTCGTGGGGGGGGGGGAGCAGGTCGGCAGGCGCGGAGCGCCGAGGGGGTGGGGGCTTCATGCTCGGGGGGAGGGGGCTGGGGGAGAGGCTTCGCGCCCGACACAGGGGGGGGGTTGGGTTTTGTGCTCGGGTAGGGGCTTCAAGCCCAGGGGAGGGAGGTGGGGGGGGAGGCTCCGTGCTCGGGCGGGCGGGAGGGGGAATCTGCGCGGAGGCGGGGGGCTTCGTGCTCTGCGGGGCGGGGGGTGGGGGAGAGGCTTTGTGCCCGACAGGGGGGGGGAGCAGGTCGGTGGGCGCGGAGCGCCGAGGGGGGGGGGTGGGGGAGAGGCTTCGTGCCCGACACAGGGGGGGTTGGGTTTCGTGCTCGGGCAGGGGCTTCATGCCCAGGGGAGGGAGGCGGGGGAGAGGCTCCGTGCTCGAGAGGGGGGTTTCTGCGCGTGGGCGTTGGCTTCGTGCTCTGCGGGGCGTGGGGTGGGGGAGAGGCTTCATGCCCGACACGGGTGGGGGGGTTGTGGGTTTCGTGCTCGGGAGATCGAGGGGGCGGCGGACCGTGCTTTGCTTGCCGAGGGAGATCGACGGGGGCGATCTCTCAAGTGGGAGGAACCTGGGCTCGGGGGAGAACGGGGGCTCCTAGCTGGGGAGGCGACACGGGGTTGCAGGAGGAGCTCGGCAACGGCATGCTTCGAGGGGGCGAGCGTGGGAGGAACTTGGGAACGGAGCTCGGGGGATGACGGGGGCTGCGAGCAGAGGTTGCAGGAGGAGCTCGGTAGCGGCATGCTTGGATGGCATCTTATCGTAAATAAGAAAGAACCTTAAGGGTACTTTTGTCCTTTTTCAACGAAAACTGTCAAACATAATGGGTATTCTAAACGGAAAATAACACAGGGTTATGTCATGTAAGAGTTAAGCATTACTCAGGGTTTCTCATGTAATTCGCGATTATAAAGGGTTATGAATGTTATTGCCAAATTACTCAGAGTAATAGGTGTAATTATCCCTATTAAAAATTATTGTTGTATTAAAAATAATTTTAAAATACAAAACCGAATAATTCTTAATAGTCGTCTGAATACAAATTATTCTCTATTCAATGACCCCTCCGACTGAATATCGAATACCGACTTCTGCAACATTGTTTTCAACCAGAAATCTCCTCATATACCAGTAAGCTTTTCTCCTGGATGCCATACAATTGATTGTGCAACTTCTCACCCAACATTCACATTGTTGTATTTAAAAGAGAAGTTAATCCGTTCTTGGTTGTAGCAGAAACAGTTGAGCGATCTTCATAAAGTCTGGTGCAACCCAACTTGAAAATATAGAAGTTATACAACAAGGCCTTTTCCCACATTAATTGGGGTCTGCTACATGGATTCTTTGCCTCCATTCAGATTTATCTTGGCTCATTCTCGAGCTTATCCAAAAACTAAGATCCCTTCAGAGAGTCTCACTCTAACACTTCTTGAGCCTTCGTCGCTGTCTCTTAACCGGCTCAACATCCCAAAACTTGCATTTTCTAACGGGTGCATCATTGGACATCCTTTGCAAATGATCAAACCATCTTAAGTGGTTTTTCTCATCTTATTCTTTATTGAAGCTACACCAAATTTCCTTCTGATCGTATCATTCCAAATCCGATCTTTACATGTATGACCACGTCAAAAATATAGAGGTTCTACAAGGAAAATATATTTTCATTTCAAAATCTTTATTTAGAAGACAAAGAAAATATGAAGCCATAACTTTCGTTGACAAGTAAGTGACAATCCACTCTATAAGAGCTATTAGTGCACTCTATACATGTGATATTTAAGTCTAGGGTGATGTGAGACATTTGATAATTAGGGTTTAGGCAATGGTGTCTGCGACATAAGATGGCCTATGGTTGGTGGTTTGGGCAGAGGTAGGAAAAGTGTCAGGACTGTAATATGGAGATGAGTACTGTTTCCTCATTTTTTCTGGGCATTGATGGGGTTGGGATGAATGGAAACATGCATAATGAAGTTTGTTATTGAAGGTACAAGAAAGTAGGTACTGGGGGATGGCTAGAAAAGATGACAAAAATGGAAGCTGAGATGGTGGAGGAGGTGACAATAATCGTTTGTGTGTGAGATGAAAGTCATAAGGAAGTTGACAGATGAAGCAAGGAATTTAAATGAGGGTTGGTGGTGGGTGTTTGCAAGAGTTGGCATTATTGGACACAGGTCGAGTGGAAACAATAGGGTGACATGTTCATGCAGAGATATTTCTAGTCAGGTGGAGTTGGTTGATGAGAATGTATACAATCATATCCAAGTTGAAAGTCACGTTAGAAACAATAGGATAACAAATTGTTTCTTCTCAAGAGACTAGTGAACTTGTGGTTCAAGGAATGAAGCTCTGTACTAGATTTTCTGAATGAGTTCCAAGGAATTCCTAGCCAGTTGATGAGAATGGGGATAAAATTTGAAGATGAGATGTTGGGACTGTTACCGCTTGCTACTCTACCAGATTCGTGGGAGACTTTCAGAGTCTCACTTACGAATTCTGCAGTCAATGGGCTCGTTTCTTCAGAGACAGTTAAGTCTGGCATTCTCAATGAGGAGATGCGGAGAAAAACCCAAGGAAGCTCTTCACATTCAGAGGTTCTTGTCACAGAGAACAAGGGGAGGAGCCGGATCAAGACTGATAAAGGTAGAGATAATGTCCGAAGCAAGTCCAGATCCAGATATCATCATATGGAGTGCCACTATTGCAAGAAGAAAGGGCACATCAAGAAGTATTGCTTCCAGTTTAAGAGAGATAAAAAGAATGGTGGCGACAAGCAAGAGAAAAAGAATGAACAAGTTGTTGCAGCTGCACAACATGAGCTCCTTGTTATCTGTGATGAGGAGATGGTAAATGTCGTACAGGATGGTACTTCTTGGGTTGTTGATAGCGGATCTGCTCTATATGTCACATCTCAGAGAGAGTTTTTCTCTTCATATACAACTGATTATTTTGGGACATTGAAGATGAGGAATGGTTCTTTGTCCCCTGTTGTTGGCGTTGACAATATTGCATTGAAGAATGCCAATAGAGTTGTGTTGACACTCGAAGATGTGAGGTATGCACCAACCATGCACTTAAATCTTATTTCTGCAGGCAAGCTTGATGATGAAGGATTCCTTAACACTTTTGGTGGTGGTCAATGGAAGTTTACCCAAGGATCCTTGGTTGTTGCTCGTGGCAAAAAGTATAGCAACAATCTTTATATCATGAATGTATCCATCTCCCATGATGTTGCCCATGTGACTGGAGATGTAAAATACATTAAGTTGTGGCATCGACGATTGGGTCACATAAGTGAGTAGGGGTTGCAGTGTTTGGTGAGGAAGAATATGCAGACATATGTCAAGAAAGAGAAGCTGGAAAGATGCACACATTGCTTGACTGGGAAGGAGGTGAGAGTCTCCTTTAAGAGCCATCCACCTTGTAGGAGGATGCAACCATTGGAGCTTGTTCACACAGATGTTTGTGGTCCGTTGAACGTGAGTTCTCTTGGTGGCACACTTTATTTTGTTCCATTCATTGATGATTTCTCCAGGTAAGTTTGGGTCTACACCTTAAAAAAGGACCAAGTCCTTGGTGTTTTCAAAGACTTCCATGCGTTAGTGGAGCGACAATCTGGGAAGAAACTTAAGTGCACCCGCAGTGACAATGGTGGTGAGTATATTTAGCCATTTCATGAGTATTGCAGGTCTCATGGTATCAAGCACTGGAAGACTCCACCCATACGCTACAGTTGAATGGTGTTGCAGAGAGATTGAATAGGACTCTGATGGAGCGAGTCAGATGTCTTCTTTCTGAAGCTAAGTTGACTAACGCTTTTTGGTGTGAAGCACTTTATACTGTTGTTCATGTTATTGATCTATCTCCACATGTATCCTTAGATGGTGATGTTCCGGACAGGGTTTGGCATGAAAAGAATGTCTCATAGAACCATTTGCGGGTCTTTGGATGTCGCACATTTGTGCATGTTCCCAAAGATGAAAGGTCAAAGTTGGATGCAAAGACAAAGCAGTGCATCTTCTTAGGATATGGACAAGATGAGCTTGGCTACAAGTTGTATGATCCAGTTGATAAGAAGCTAGTGAGGAGCAGGGATGTGATCTTCTCTAAAGATCAAACCCTTGAAGACATCAAGAAGGCTGCTAAGGACTCTCCTTCGAGCAGCTATCAACCAGAAGATATGGAGCCAGTCCCTTTGCAGAGGGCTCCACATGGGGTGCCAGATGATGCATATGAGCAAGAACCAGATGCAAGACATGAGGAGGATGTACCACAGATCACCACTCCTGATGATGATGTAGATGATGGTCGACAGGATGATGAGGGCTCTTTTTCTTCCGAGGCTCTCCCACCATAAAGACCCGTGAGGGAGAGGCGACCCTCCACCAGATATTCTACACGAGTACATCTTGTTGACAGACG
Source organism: Ottelia alismoides (assembly GCA_037367405.1). NCBI lineage: Eukaryota > Viridiplantae > Streptophyta > Magnoliopsida > Alismatales > Hydrocharitaceae > Ottelia > Ottelia alismoides. The sequence continues at coordinate 63,485 of JAZKJV010002836.1, forward strand.
GTGGCGAGCATGAATACTATGAAAAGGTCTTGCAAGATGCCAACAAGGATAAATGGGTTGAAGCTATGAAAGAGGAAATTGAGTCCGTTCATGACAATCATATAGATAACATTATTATTGTGATAGTCAAATATACAAACGTAAAAATTTGGCCAAACTATTATAAAGATAACAATGTGGTCCACATTTGGTCCAAATCATGTTGCGTGAATTGTTATAAAATATGAAGAATGCGGAAACGATTGATAGACAAAGCATAAACAAGAAAGATCAAACATGGAACACAATAATTTTATGTGGAACCCTACTCCGTGAGGAGCGGGATGAAACCACGGGAGAAGCCCTCAAAGGGGCATATGCTTTATTACTTTTTCTCAATGAGTACAGGAGGTCTGGGGCTCCTTATATAGCCTCTCCAGAGCCTCCAAGTCCCACCACTAGACGATGTGGGACTAAACAACTGGGTGGGGTAAATGGATCTTCTCCAGGATCCATTTACCCTGCTACAACTCATGACGCATAGAACTAATACTCCAACACTCCCCCTCAAGCTGGACCATGCAATGCTCAGCTTGGACAAACAGAAAGATACTCAACTCAATGCTACAGGACACTACGGACAATATCAACCCAACGCGCACGTTGCTGCAGTCGAGGACGTTGCTTCTCATGTCGTGCAGGTGAGGAGGACGAACGGGCTGGAGTGTGAGTCAACTGAAGACTCGGAATCTGACCATCGAGTTTGAAACTGCGCCTGAAGTCTCCTCGTCGGAGAACTGGGTCTCTTCTATCTGGCTCAGAGAATGATGCACTGCTCTGGTGTACCTATGATACCACATGAAAACCCTTGCCCTCATTGGCATAGGGAATGGTCCTCTGCTCTGGAGTCCCTATGGCTCACACGAACAAATGATAGCAACATATGCTCATCTGAAAATGACCGCAATCATATGCGTGTCTGAAACTGGAGACTCGGAACAATGATTGTCGAGTCTGAAACTGAACTGTAGAGTCTGATCATCTGGTTGGTCTGGAGACTGATATCTGAATATGGAATCTGGATCAAAACATGTGACTCTACATATACTCCCCCTTTCTCCCATACTTGGCGGAACATGAACATCGACAAAGTTGGGAGAAGACAAGATAAATAGGGAAAAAACATGAACATCCAAAAAACTTGCGGCTTTTCTTCATTTTTTATAAGCCGTCACATTTTTGATTTTTTTAAAAATTGCATACGACTTTTCTTTGTATGCGACTCTTTCAAAGAAAATTCCTTTTTTTAACCAATATGTGTACGACTTTTTCTATTGTACGCGCTTTTTCTCATTTTCCTTCCTTTTTTTTGAAGAAAAATCTCTCTTTTATTTTCAGCCTTTCTTTTCCTTTTTTTTAACAGATCTCGGCTTACTTGGCCCATCACCTTCCTTTTTTTAATACTTACGGCACAAAGGGCCCCCTTCCCCTTTTTTCTAACAAATTTACTCGGCCCATAAGGGTCCAACATATTACAGCATTTTTTTATTTTCAATCAGGCCCTCTTGGGCGCACATATTAGGGTTCCCACATGGGAACCCTTCTTTCACGTCGCCGACGCCAATAGGGGGGAGTAGCACCGCCTGCGTCATGGGTTTGCGCTTGGATTCGCGTCGCACCCTGAAGTCGCACATGAGGGTTCCCCAGCGGAGCTACTGGAGGGAAGAAGTCACCTGCAAGATGGGTCTTCGTCGACCCATGCCGCCTTTAGGGTTTCTGTCACCGGGAATGTGTAGAGGGGGAGCCGCACGAAGAGGCCTGGAACCGAGATCTGGGGTTGCGCGCAGTTTGCAGGAGAAGCACGTGATCAGCGCTGGGACTTGGAGATGCGCAGCCTCGCGCACGCGTGATGTTGCTGCTGCTGGAGGCGTGCAGGGGTACGCCGCCTGGAAACATGGAGATCATTTGGGTTGCAGTGCCGTGGTGCGCACTTGGAGAAGATGGAGCAAGGGGCTCGCCTGAGCCGCCGATGGTGCTCGATGAGCGCCGCCTGCGCAGCCTGAAGGGGGAGTATCGCACGCCAGGGAGATGCGCGCCTAGACTGTATCGCACATGGGAAGGCGGCGGCCTGGAGGGTGGCGCACATGTCGCTTGGGTGAGAACAGTACCGGGGGCGAAGCTCGCAGCTTGATACGGGCCCTCGAACGAGGGTTTTGGAGCTACAACCCCGCTGTATGGAAGATCTGGAGGTTCCGCCTGGGATGGAGCGAGGAGATGTTCGCCGCCAACGACAAAAATAAATCACGCAAGGGCGCTGCCTGCTGGAAGAAGGAACATACTCCTCCAGAATTTAGGGTTTCAAAATCTATAGAGAACGACAGAACTTGAATCAAACCAGAAATCTTCATGAAAAATGATCTTCAATAAACGCACATAAAAAAACTCGAATCTCGAACAAATAGTCAATATAAATTCCACGAGAATCGACCCGCTCTGATACCATGTTATAAAATATGAAGAATGCGGAAGCGATTGATAAACAAAGCATAAACAAGAAAGATCAAACATTGAACACAATAATTTTACGTGGAACCCTACTCCGTGAGGAGCGGGATGAAACCACAGGAGAAGCCCTCAAAGGGGCCTATGCTTTATTGCTTTTTCTCAATGAGTATTGGAGGTCTGTGGCTCCTTATATAGCCTCACCAGAGCCTCCAAGTCCCACCACTAGACGATGTGGGACTAAACAACTGGGTGGGGTAAATGGATCTTCTCCAGGATCCATTACCCTGCTACAACTCATGACGCATAGAACTAATATTCCAACATGAATGAACTGTGGAAGACCGGAGGGGGGGGGGGATTTTGCCTTTATAATAGACTCAAATCGTTATATTTGTAAGTTTGGTGACCATATTGATCAATATCAGATGGAACGTTTGAGAACCTCCTACTAAGTTACTCTTGTTCTTTTCATGCCATTTGATCTATACATGGAATTTATTCCCATCACTAATCGTTGTGAATGCTTATTCAAATATCAGGGATTAGACCCTGATGCACCAGGTGATGAGGAGGACAATGAAGTTGAGGATGCTGAAGGTGATCAAGAAGAGCCCGAACTACTCTAATGCGGCAGAAGATGTTCCTTTTATTGTGCGACTTCGTCTATGTAAGAAGACATGTAACTACTTCAGATCCCATTATCAATTATGGTTTTGCTAGTGTTTTTGAAATCTAAAATTCGGTTGCCTTCTTATGCATTTGATTGTCTACTCCTTTCTTTTCTTTCAGAAAATCAAGCCTAAGTATGTTGTGGTTGATGTGAAATAGAACACTTGCCATTGATTTCTAGCATTAGAATTGTCACAAGTACTCGACAGTTTTCTAATCAATTGTCATGATTCTGGTAAGTAAATTCTTTGCAAGAGATTTTACCGACGTAAGCCTTTTTTTAACATATTGTTGGTTCCTCTGTGAATATACCCTGACATTTAACAGATTTGCATGTAGCATGCTAAATTATGTAAGTGTGTAGACTTACTCTCATCAGTAGATTATAAGCAAGTAAATTAGAATCAACATGTAGGAACTGTATTAATTGTTTAGTAGCTTCGAGATCTAGATTTTCTGTGAAGTTAGGATGATGCGAGATTATAAGCATAATTACACCCTCCCAAGGGTATCGAATTCCCGCAATTATATATTTCTTCATTATAGGCATCAGTAACTCATTTATCCGTTTAATTACAAGTGAAAGATGTTAAAATAATTATTTCATTTGTTCTTAATCAGAATCTCTTATTTTTATAAGGAAGATGGAAAAATATCTGATAATCAATCAAACAAAATAGCCAGTAATAAAAGTTATTTTCCATACATTTTTTGATCTATTGCAGATTGGTTAAAGATATCTGTTCATTCTATTATTTATTAAGCGGTCCAAAAGCCTCACATTTAGTATAGTTAGGATGACGTTGGTAATACTTGCACGCTGGAAAAAAATATTAGATTAGTATAGTTTCATAGATACTTAAAGCTTCTGCAATTTTGTGAGTATCAAAGTTGAGGTGTGCTTTCTGCTAGTTTTTGCATTAAGAGATTTGGATGATTAATATAAGTGCATACATATCTAGTATCCTGATAGGCACATATGTTAAGAATATGATTGAAATAGAATATCCTTTACTTGATATGATCAATGTGAAACCTATGATTGCATCATTGCCAACCTCCATGTTCATGATGGTTGTCGTGGCTCGCTGTTCGTATTTGTAGTAATATTGGGAGAAAAACATGAAAAAAAATTAAATTACATACTTCTTATGTAATAAATGTGCGATTATATTATATTTGCAAATATTTCAAATTCACATGGCATGATGCAATGGTATTTTTTTTTAAAAAAAAAATCTTTAAGTTGTTTATGATGATATTACCACGTAAGTATTTTCATTTTAAATTCAATATAACCACTTATGTTGCACGAAAAGAAAAATTTTGTAAAGAAGAATATATTTGCAAAATCAGTTAATTAAAAAAACAAAAACGGAAAAGGGAGATCTGGTAAATATCTCAATTTCTGGCAATTGTAATTCCAAAATAGCTACAATCTAACAATTTTTTTGAATAATTACATACGTGAGAAATATAATTTGGTAGATTTAATCTTGGAGAAAACTCAGCAAAGAAAGAGCATGTTACAATAGTTTTCTTTTTCTGAATTGACATCTCCCCTACAGCAACAGTGGGCACCTGTAAAAGACAGCAAAGCAAAGTTAATAGATTTTAACTATAACTTTTTTCTCTACTATGCGGGGCAAACGATACTTACTTGCTCGTTCGATCTTCAGAAACATGAGTTTGATTGTGGTTTTAGTTATATTTCCCCTTTATTCATTCCATGTTCTCTGAGCCTTGTAGTCTATAAAGTCTCCTTTCCCAAAAAAACTACTGTTTCATCCTTTGTATTCTAAACAATAACCTATATATTCGCATTAATATGCATTACAGCACATAACAAATAAACTAACTAAATATAAACCAAATAAGCTGCTAAACTAAAAAAGAAGCATCTTTAAATTGAAAAATAAATTTAAAAAGCAATTATTAGATCCATATTTAAAACATGGGCAAACTACTTAAATTAAAATCAAATAAACTGATATATATTATGGGTAAAATGGAGCACTTGAATTGAGGTGGCACCTTTCCTTGATTATGGAAAGGTTTAATCTTACGCCGTGGGATGAGGAGTTTACGAATGAGATTGAAACCACTATGTGGTTTTCGTGCCAACTAACATTCCTGTAATGTGGGATGTTTAAATTAATGCTAATTTATAGTGATGCACGTCATTGAACATTCTATATTTAGGAATTTGCAGATTTAAGTACAAAATATTACAGTAACATTTGATTGAAAAAATCACCGCATTTTGAAAAAACAGGTATAAAATTACAATCTGTTGACATATTTTACATTTACATGTCATGTTTTACAACATCGTCTGTACCGATGTTTGAGAAAAACTCTAATTCCGGAGAAATTATGTGTTTATTCAATTGAATTTTACACATATTAAGTTTCATTAAATTACAGGGGGTTACGTAATAATTTAATAAAGTGATCGACATTGCAAACTCTCTTATATGCATATAGAAAATGAGAATTTTATATTATTAAATCGAAATGAGAATAGAAAAATACATAATATAGATTTATTTTACATATATACCCACAATTTTACATAGCTGATTTATATTTTACAATGATGTTATGACAATTTGCGCATAAATAATGCCAATTTGACAACTAATTTACCAACAATTTTCGTATTTAACGTAAAGAATAACTATTTTACGAAAAGATACTATACTTTAGTGATTTCTATTTCAATTAAGATATGTAGGTTAAGTCTACAATGGATGTATTTAAATTCTCAGATTCTTGAAAGGAGATATATTTACAATTTTATACCATAAATTACAAATGTCAACATTTATTTTATATAAAATAAACGTATTTTACTTAGATATTATGACATTTTGTACTAGCTTATTGAGAAGTTGTCTTCTATTTTACATTAGTGGATTATAATTTACAAAAGCAAGTTATATTTTACAACATTAACATATATTTTACCATTTACTAGTTCTCGTGAACTAAGTTTTCTACTTCTACAATTGATGTATTCATTTTCACTATTTCATGAAGTTTGATATAATTACAATTTTTTATAATATACTACAACTTTTCCATTTAATTTATAACAAAAAAATCATATTTTACAAATGTACTATGACATTTTGTATCTATGAAATGGTAATTTGATGGTTAGTTTACACAAAATAATTGTATTTTACAATAATAAGATGTATTTTACAAAGAGCAACTGTATTTTACTTAACGTTAAATATATATTCGATACTGATGTTATGTCTAAGACTGATGAGTACATATAAAATGACAACATATCCGATGTATCAACTCTTATGTTGATATTGGACTTATTTTGCATTTTTAAAATTTACATTTAGTATTTTTCTGACTTTCGTGAAAGAATATAACCAATTATATATATACAGTGGTTGTCTTACGTATTAAATAAATTATAATAATGATTTTATATATTACAGGAAAAAATTGCTTAAGACTGTGAATGCAAATGCTTTGAAGATTGTCTTGAGAGAAAAAAGTAACATACACATTTCTCAATTAAAAAACAAAATCTGAAAGCAAATATAGCTATTTGAAATTAAAAAAATGCAGCAATATTGATGAAAACAGATACAGAATATTGTAAAATTGATAATAAAAACAAGAATAAACATATTATATAGTTGATGATAAAATACCAACCTGGTAAGCCATACTGATGAGATCGCAGAGATGCCTTTGAACTGGATACAATAGCTAACAATGTTTGAAGAGGAATGAAAAAAAGGTAAATGATGTTTTTAGTAATAATTAATTGCCAAATAAATGAAAATTCATTAATTAAGTTAACATCAATTTGTAATTTGAATTTTTAAATTCTTTCTATTTTTAGTTAAAAACGGAAACAAGCTCTTGCTTATTGAAGATGGCTACGAAATTGTGGATAATCCAAAAAGCGGGATCTTTAAATTAATCAAATAGAATTTTAGGAAAATAAAAAATGATGTATATTCGTATCAAAATATAATGTAATACCTAATTTGAAATTAAACGAGAAGAGAGGTACCGCATATAGGCGACGACGATGAACAAGGCGCTCTTCTAGACGAACGATTGAGGAGAGAGTCTGCACTCGCAAAAGCACTTACTAAGGAGGAAGAGTGACATCCGGCGACGATGGAGGAGATACAGTCGAGCTTAATTCAAATCAGACGGGAACAGGAGGACGATTCTGACCAAAACAGTGAAGGTACATTGTTAGAACTCCAGATCCATCGTCCGAAACCAAATTTCAAAAGTAAGAAAAATTTCAAAGTAAAAAGAATTCTTTATCATTTTTTGTATTATATCTCTGCTAAATGGTATGAACAGAAGGAACGGTCCTTCCAGTTAGCAAAACAAAAGACGTTAAAGCTGAGAAGGATCCTCTGAAGGTTGAAGATGATTTTGGAAGTATGAAAATTAGTTTTTCAATAAATATGAAATGCGTTTTTATTTTATATGAATATACTCATGACTCATTGCAAGCACAAAAATAATTTTTTGTGTCTCTACTACTAGGCAAAGGCTATGTACAACACAGATGTTACATTAAACACTTTGTTCATTTCATTGATAACCATAGACCCACGCTCAAATAACAAGCACTTTTGTCAAAGACTACTTTTGGGAAGCTAATCAACATTGGACATGTTGAAATACAACGAAAAACCTACAATGGTTGGTTGAACAGTACCAAGGTGGGAGGAATTTCAGATTTGGAAATAAGGTGGTGAGTTTCAGTTATGAAGATGTTGGAGCAATATTGGGACTACCTAGCTCTGGTTTCTCAATCACAGTGAGAGGTAGACACCTTCAATGGAAATCATTCATATCGCATAAACTGTTTGAAGAAGGAATGGTTTTCAATAGGAAGAAGTTGAGTAGCATTTAAGAGGAATATTACAATAGAGATGATGACAACTCAGTCTCTATTTTATGTAACATGTTGGATACTTTTGATGTTTGCCACCTTCCTTTTTCCCAGACAGTTCTTATTCTTTTCCAAAAGATTTGTTACCCTATGTAGAATCCCTCAAAGATACACGATTCTTTAACTGGTCTGGTGCTGTAGCAAGAATGATACTGTTCAACATGGATGACGTAGTAAGTAGAGTTCAAAAGAGAAGAGCCGGTTCATCAAGGGTAAAACTGGGTTACCTTACAGGATGTGTTGCATGCTTATACGTGAGTTCTTTGATATTAATTTTTTTATTATATGATCAAAATAATAAGAATTACTAATAAAACAGCTGAATCTGGTATGGATGATAGAGTACTGCTGCAATGACCTTGTGGTGAGCAGAGGTCTTAGACTACGGATCAGGAAGTAAGCTGGTACAATCAAAGGGGTTTCCAGATCATTAAGCATTGTTAATATGATATATGATATAGTGTGAGTCTCATAATTTCAATAGATTAATTAGTAAATGATCTTCTTTTTTTAGATATTGCCTGCTTTGCAACTACAAAAAATGAAATAGTAAAGATAGGAGCAGACGAGTATGTTTTTCCGTTTTAGAAGTTTACCACGAGTGGTTTTACAGTGAGGAGGGCAGAAATCGTGATAATAAACCCATACCAATACCAGAAGATGTGTTAACAAAGAAGGGGAAAGCAAAAGATAAAGGAATTGTGTGACAATAAAACAGTTGCTGGTGTTTCACCAGGAGACTTTGTAATAAAAAATAAACAAAAAATGTATGTGTGAATCATTTGCCTGTGAGATAGAGGAGCTGAAGGAGAAAATTAAAGAAATGAGTGAAAATTATACAAAAAAGGATGCAGAACACATCGGAATAAATTCTGAAATGAAGAATGAGAATTATAAATTGAGATCTGAGATTCTGGAGCTGCGGGATAAACTAAAATGTTTCATGATCATGATATGATTGATGTTGAACAAAATGCTTTCCAATCAGAAGATACATTAGAGAAGAATTCTGGAAATGTTGTTGAAGGTCCGTTGATAACAATAAAAAAGACATGCTTGCACCGACCTACAATGAATCTGATGTGAAAGAAGGATTTTTAGAACATAGTGACTCAGACAGTGGTGAAAGACTTGAGAATTTAATTTCAGAAATCTGTGATGAACATTCACTACAGCAATCCCAAGATACAAGAAATAAAGTTTCAGCTATGAACATTGGCATACCTTCGTTTGATCTTAACATTGGTGACATTGCACATTCAGATAATGTGCAAACAGAGACTACAACAAAGAAAAGGAAAAGGGAAAAAGTAACAGTTCAACAAAGCTCGATAATTAAAAGATGAAACAGTGAAGAGAAGCCAAAAAATCTTTACAAGAATCAATTAAGCAAGGGAAAGAAATAGCATGAAACACAAGAGGATAACACAACAAGTGAAGTAAGCCATAGAATATATAACAACATATTTTTTATAAATTTTATGCAGAAGACGTAGAATAATGATTTTTACTGTTGCACACAAAACTTTATATAGTCTTTATGATTATGATAGTAATCGTTTCTAACATTGTTTGTAATTGATTGAATAAGAATCAGTATCTATGCGATCTCGTAACCGATTTCATTGGTTACGAGAAAGTATCAGAACAAACAAAGAAAAACAATTCAAGAATTTCTTCGTGATCCTGCAGACAAGTAAGTATTTTAATAAAATTTCAACATTTACATTTAAATATCATAAACTTTAAGGGTTTTTAAGGGGATAATATTAATGAAAGATTATTCGTTAGATTGAATGCCACCTACTTTACTCTGGGGAATCGGAGTTGTAGAGGCAGAGAAATTTATAACTTTTTGTACGAAAGAATGATCGAGGATTCGGTACGTATATCTTTATTAATTAATTTTTAAAATTTCATTATGAATAAATTGTTTTTGATATTACAGATAATCGATATGTTTATGGACGTGCTACAACATAAATACAGCACAAATAATGATCATGTTTCGTTTCTATTCACACCAATATTCCAAATGGTAAGATTCTATATACTGATATAATTTTTTTAAATAATATCTTTACTTACAATAATATAAACATTCTTACTTGCATTTTTTCAGCAATATTTTGTGAATCTTGTGGTCAATCAATGCTACGGAAAACGAATTCGATTAGCTCGAGGAGCTATATAAAGAAGGAATATACATACCAGAGTTGGAGAAAATTTTCACGGTTATTCACATAAGAAATCATTGACACCTTCTTGTGACGGATTTTTCATCAAGGAAGTTCCTTTCTTACAATTGTATGAAAGGAACAAAATTCTATAAAAAAGATGTATTGAAATGGGTATGACATAATCAAACTTTTACATTTTATTAAATGCTTTGATTCGGTGTTAATATTATTCTTTTTGAATTACATCTAAGCATGGCTGGATTTCGGAGTACTTCATGGACTGCATTCCAGGTGAATGCCTTGCAGGTTGGGAAATCATATACGTGTAAGATTTCCCACAGCAACCTTCGCAAAGTCTAGACTGTGGTGTCTACGTCATGAAAATGATGAAGTAGCTGTGCGAAGGGAGGGCGTTGGATTTCAACTACGACGACATTGAAAGATTCAGAGTTGAAATAGCTTCCATATTGTTAACGTGTGGTCACATAGAGAACTCAGCGACACAGTGATAGAGATGGCAGACATAATATAAACACATCTTAAAGTTTTTGCAGTTTAAATTGGAACTATTTATTGTTATGTTTCTAGAGTTTCAGTTTGAACATTCTTTAGAACTCAGCGACACAGTGTTATGTTTCTAGATTTTCTGTTTAAACCTTCCTTAGAACGAAACACTACTTTGAATATCATGATTATCCTATGTTATATTCATATGCAAGGTCTCAGAAAATCTCGTGCAAACTGAGAGAACCAACTTAATATATACGTGTTTCACAGGGAGACAAAGTATATATTCTAATGGTCGATAATGAACGTAGATTTTCAGTTACAATTGTGTTTTCTAATGATCGAAAATCTTCTTCTACGTTAATGATTCACAATCGAATGATTATTGTATGTTTGTTATTACGCTTCCTGATTTAGACTTCCTCTTCAAAAGAGAATCACATTTTTTATTTAAATTTTGAGAAGGAAGTGTAAAATATTGAATAAATTTGTAATTCTATATAAAAAATGTAAATTATTGAGGAATAACTGTAATATAATGTATATACAATTAATATCACCACTTTAAAATAAAAGTACTGATAAGGACTTGTACAATAAGGATGGTTAGTATAAAATACGAACTAAAATTACCTTAGATCTTGTACAATAATGACTTATATTAGCAAATATCTGAAAGCTATTATAGAATGATAATATAAGTTGTATGGGACTGAACTTATAAGACTGAAAGTTCATGTTGTACGTTAGAGTTTCACATCACAATAAAGCACTGAAGTACACTGTATTTTGTATGTTACGAGTTCAAAGAAGCAAACTTCTGAACTTACACAAAGAAAAGGACACCAATAACCTTTCCGTAAAATACACGCAGACATGTCTCTAATGTAAAATAATGAAAATTTATGTAAATCATCATAAACATATGTAAATTATTGATAATATATGTAAATTACTGTAAATATGTGTAAAAAGTATATCTCCCACATTAAAATAGAAGTACTACGAAACTTAAACTACAATAAGAATACGTATTACATTCTCTTGTACAAGAACAATCATAATAGCAAATCTCTGAAAGGTATTATTGAATGATAATATACGTTCTACGATTTAAGATTGTTGATAATGGAAAAATTATTATAGGAAAAATATGATAAATAAATTTAAAATATTGAGTGAATATGTAAATTATACACAGAGATGTAAATATTGAATATAATTGTAAAATGATGCACCTATGTGTAAATTATATATCTCGACTATAAAAAACTATTGTGTCTGTTAATATACAGTAAGAATTTATATAACCTACATATTATGCATTAAGGACTCCTATTAGCAAATATCTGAACGGTATTATTGTAAAATATGATATAAGTTGTTTGGTTAAATACGCTGATATGCCTGCTTTTATATTAATAATGGGTACATGTGTTAGGATTGTTGATAAGAAATATTTAATATGTAATATTGAAATGTGTTACCAAAATGTGTGAAAATGTAGATCAAAGCCCTAATAATCAGTTAATAGGGCTTAGTATACATTACATATTTCATGAATGAATGACAAATATAATAAATTAGTTAAAAGCCCTGATTGAACATAATCATTAAAAAAGTGTTAAATGAATGACACATATATCCAATGAATATGATTATGAACTTATATGACTGAAAGCTCATGTTGAAAGTTGAACATTAACATCACAAAAAAACACATAGATGTATCACTGTATGTTACGATATCACGAAGGGATACATCTGAACTTAAACAATAAAAAGAACACAATGTTTGAATTCTATAAAATAAATGAAAAAAGTACGACAAGAAAAAAAATACATAAAATATAAATATTAAAAGACTGATAAACAGCTAAACGACAAAGCTCGATTGCCGCCAAGAATCTTTCCGTAAATTGCAGGATTAAAAAATGATAACAATATGAATATAATAAGCAACAATTAATTGTTTTATATTAAAAGTAGAAAATGTTACATCAAAATTAAAAAATACATAATCTTACATTAAATCAATTCATGCCGATCGTCGTCGCCTTCATAATTAAAAACAAGCATTAATGAACTAAAACTAAAAATTAATAAGTAAAGAATGTTAGAAATTTACCATGATTCGCCGATTTGTTATTAGGACAGTTTCTAGAATCGTATCCGACATTGTATTTGAGGCAAATTTGCATTGTGGACCTCTATTTCTTCTCATCTCAGATTCCGATCCAATACAATTGCCAACGCCTTTAGGTCTACCACCGCGACCGCTTCCTTTCGTTCTTGCAACATTTGGTTCTTTAACAGCTGGTTCAGTAATCATATCTAGATCATTTGAATTCTTCCCGGATGTAAAGCTCGAAGAAGGTTGTACTTATCTTAAGATCCAATACTGCTACATAAAATCGCTTAATTTTTCTTTAGCAAATAAGAATACGTCCTCATCCTGTTCGACTGAAGCCGAAATAATATGCGAACACAACTGATTCAGGTGAGACGACCTTTCTTGGTGTGCAAACTTTCACATAAATAGGATAATTTCCTGACTTTTTAATGGTCCATGTCCACATTTTCAATATATATTCATGATTCAGAAGCTCCACACTCTAAATCATTTTATGAAGAATGGAAATTTAATACATAAATAACTAATCCCCTGAAAACGTGGAATTCAATTTATTTACGTGGATTTCCATCATTGATATGATACAGTAATTTCCTATAAATAGAATTTCCTTAATAGAGTCTTAGTGGTTTTGACTCTCGGTTGGTGGTTTTTACGCAGGCCGTAGATTGCAATCTAACAGGTATAATGTGTTGTCGCACAGTGATTAAAATGAGGCTCCACCTCAATTCAAGTTTTTCCTATATATATATATATATATATATATATATATATATATATATATATATATATATATATATATGGGGGCAGGGAGCCTGCACCCTGGGGTGTAGGAAACTCCCTGCACCCACCCCATTTTTCGACTATTTTTTAATTTTTTTGAAATAAAAAGTTGGGGTGATTTACTTAATATGTTAAGGGGAATATGTGTTTCAGTTCATGCAAAACAAACATTCCTAACATGTTCATATAGATAGGGTCGATTTCAGCATTTTTTGAGACCGTTAAAATTTGGTAGTCTTGATGGAGATGATAGAAGTCTCGAATTAATTGAATTTGGAATGACAACATGATGATACACGGTGATCTAAATCCCCCAAGGTTTCATTTCAAAAAATTCAAAAAATTATGAAAAATTAGGCCGGGTGTAGGGAGTTACCTGCACCCGCCGAGGTAGGCTCCTTTTTCCCTATATATATATATATATATATTTTATTATATGGGAAAAATGGGGGCTGCCCCCTAGGGGTAACCAACATGGCTACCCCCACCTCATTTTTCGCAAATTTTTTTTATTTTTTGAAAAAATATCACCATGTATATTCATCCCTATATCCCTCCTATATGTCATTCGAATTTCGTCAGAAACAGAGACTCATACGACCTCTATCTAGACGTCATTAATGGTCGCAGGGTTTTTTAAATCGACCCTGTTTTGATGGAGTCCGTAGGAGTCTCTGTTCTAACGAAATTCGAATGACATATAGAAGGGATATGGGGATGAATATTACATGGTGATATTTTCTCAAAAAATAAAAAAAATTGCGAAAAATGGGGTGGAGGCAGTCCCATCAACCCCCCTATATATATATATCTGTGTGTGTGTGTGTAAAGGGGAAGCTGCTCCGCGGAGCAGCCAAGCTGGCTGCTGCGTGGGGTAGTCCCCCCCTCCCCCCTTTTTTTATTTTTTTTGAAATGTTTTTATGTTTATTCATCTATATATACCTCCTACATGTCATTCAAATTTCGTGAGAAACAGAGACTCCTATGCCCTCCATCTAGAACAGGTAAAATTTAACGGCTTGGAATTTGCTGTAAAGTACCTGTTTAGATGGAGAGCATAGGAGTCTCCGTTTCTCACGAAATTTGAATGACATGTAGGAGGGATATATATATGAATAAACATAAAAAAATTTCAAAAAAAAACAAAGGGGGGGGGGGGGGAACTGCCCCACGCAGCAACCAGCTTGGCTGCTCTGCGGAGCAGCCTCCCTGTTCTCATATATATATATATATATATCTATATATATATATCTATATATATATATATAGAGAGAGAGAGAGAGAGAGGAGAGGGCTTATCCAGAGAGCCCTGTGCCCATTTGGGTGGTGGTGAGCACCAAATGTGGGCTCGCCACGTGTTTTGGCAATAACAATGTGCTTTGCGTTATTAACATAATAAGAATTCGAGTTAAATCATTTCCTTAAAAATAGATGGTCAGTTTTAGTAAGATAAAAAATATACACATTTAAATTATTGACGGCATACAATCTATTTATGGAATGATCATTCCACGTATAGATTAGAAAAAATAAATTGCTGATTATAATTATCGATCACGTCAGTTACTAATGTTCATACAATAATTACCAATTACAGATATGCATATTACGGAACGCATTATGTATGTTACTAGTATCCATACATCAATTACTGATTATGTAATTACTAGTGTCCATACAATATTTACTGATTACAATGTCATATTATTGAACTTATTTTGATTGTTATTGAAGATATTATTTTATTATTACTGATCTCATAATAGCCACTACTTGAGAATTGTATAAATATTACTGAACACGTGCTATAAGATATAGATATATACATTACTGAACACATAACAAAAATTTACTTGAGACTTTATATATATTACTTGAGTACTGTCTCTACATTAGTAAAATTCCGTTCAATGTTATAACACATATGGAAATTACTGACCATTTGCTATGGTTTTACTGACTTCACAACAAGCACTTACTTGACCAGTGTATTCAGATTATTGAAATATGTACCATATAATAAAATGAATGTAAATTACTAACCGTTATTTGGATATTACCGATCTCGCAACAACTATTTACTTGACTATTGTACGTATGTTACTGATTGCATTTGCAGATGTTACGCACAATATATAAGATGTTACTTATCGTTCTTACGAATAGGTTGGTGATCTATATGTTACTTACATAATTTAATAAGTTACTAAGACTGTATATATATATATATTACTTGAGTAATGTCTCTAAATTACTAAATTTTGTTCAAAGTAATAACACATATGAAAATTACTGACCATTTGTTATGGTTTTTACTGACTTCACAACAAGCACTTACTTGACCAGTGTATTCATATTACTGAAATATGTACCATATAATAAAATGAATGTAAATTACTAACCGTTGTTTGGATATTACCGATCTCGCATCAACTATTTACTTGACTATTGTATATATGTTACTGATTCCATTTGCAGATGTTACGCACAATATATAAGATGTTACTTATCGTTCTTACAAAAAGGTTGATGATCTATAAGTTACTTACATAGTTTAACAAGTACTAGTTATACACATCATGTTAATGATATTAATACAAAATTACTGATATTAAATAAAGAATGTCTGATTATATCTAATGATATCATTTTCAAAAGATGGAACAACAGAATCTCGTGTTCTGTGGATGTAAACTTCTAAGCAATCATATTGTTTCATGATCCAAATATAATTGAAAGTCATCCATCATCGTTCCTTCTCATATAATGTTCTCACGATCCAAATCCAACCAAGAATCACCATTCGTCTTTGCTTCGAGATTTCATGATCCAAATCCAATGACAAATCCAACATCACGTTTGAAACTGAAATTGAAAATATAAAAATAAATGATTAAACCGAGATCATAATATGAACCAGCAATGACAACTCACGAGCAAAAATAAGAGAAAACATAAATTTTACAACGAACGATTGATTAAAAAAACTTCTACAAAAATACCTTCGAAGAACGAAGCTCCTGCAATTTCAGAAGCTTGGTCGTCGCACGAGATCAACAAGAATGTGTTCGAAATGACCCAAATCAAACACAATAGGAAAAAAATCAACAGACGCTAAATTTAGAAAGTCTGAAAATACCATTTTTAAATACACACCAAATATTGTGACGTGATCCTAAAATTTAGGGATTGATATTGGTAATCCAACGACTGTGAGGATTGTCTCATTTTAATGCAAATGGGCACAATGCCTCTGGATAAAATCCTATATATATATATATATATATATATATAGGGTAAAATGGGGGCTGCCCCCTGGGAGTAGCCAACTTGGCTACTCCCACCCCCATTTTTCCTCATTTTTTTATTTTTTTGGAAAATAAAAATTTGTATATTCATCATTATATCCCCCTCACATTCTATTAAAATTTTCGTCAGAAACAGAGACTCCTAAGCCCTCCATCCAGACGTCATTTTTTTAACGGTCGCAGAATTTTTTAAATCAACCATGTTTGGATGGAGGCCGTAGGAGTCTCTGTTTCTGATGAAATTTTAATAGAATGTGAGAGGGATATAATGATGAATATATAAATTTTTATTTTCCAAAAAAATAAAAAATGAGGGAAAAATAGGGTGGGAGTAACCAAGTTGGCTACTCCTGGGGGCAGCCCCATTTACCTCATATATATATATATATATATATATATATATAGAGAGAGAGAGAGAGAGAGAGAGAGAGAGAGCGGGGGGGGGGGGGGGGGGGGAGGGCAGCTACACCAGGGGTTGCAGCCAACTAGCTACACCCAGCTATTTTTCTCATTGATTTTTTATTTTTTTGAAGGAAACTTATGGGGGATTTACTTAGTTTATTGTGAGGAATATGTGTTTCAAATTTCATGCAAAACAAATACTCCTAACATGCCCTTCTAGATATGATCAATTTCAAAAATTCTGATACCGTTAAAATGTGACAGCCTTGATGGAAATTGTAGAAGTATTGAATTTAGTTGAAATTGGTATGATATCATCGTGATATATAGTGATTTAAATCCCCTTAGGTTTCATTTCAAAAACACAAAAAATCAATGAAAACAATGGCCGGATGCAACTAGTTAGCTACACCCCGTGTGCAACTTCCCCAACCCCATATATGTATGTATGTCATGATGTTCTAATCGTATATTTATGTCATTCAAAATGACCCGGTGAACATGAAATGCGTTCATTTAACAATTATATGTTCGGGTTTTTAGTATTCACTAAGTTAGTGTTGTTTCTAGCTTTAGTCATGATCATTTCACCAATTTTTGCTTCGTCCATTGTTATTATGATAGTCAATGATGTATTACCTCACATATGATGTATACTATCATGTCTTTTTTTCTTATTTCTTGTTTTCTCATTGAGTACCTCTTGTTGGTAATGTCTACTTTACCTAAACATTTCATCGCAGACATGAGATTTACTTTTTCATTTTCGTTTATTAATTTTACTATCTCTATGCACATGCCATCCATGGAGTTTACTTCGTGGAGATAATCCATTTTATCCTTTAAAAAGTGAAAATTATGTGAAATATAAAAAAAATTGAACAAATGCTAATAAGGTGGAGCATTTGGCTCAACCCGACCCAACCCGAGAAAATCTGGCCCGAGCCCGTCAATTTTCTGTTGGCCTTGGGTTGGATCAAGGCCCGCTTTTTAAGCAAACTGAGGACTCTGGCCCGACCCAAGGCCCGCATGATCGGGCTTGGATTTGGGCTGGGCTTAGGTTCGGGTCGGGCTCAGCCCGCAACCCATTTTCATTCTAATTTAATTATTATTAATATAAATCATCCATAACACAGGAATATTGGATGTATTATTATGATATAATATTACTATTCATGATGAAGGAAATATTGGATGTATTGTGACTATAAATCCATCTCCCCTAATTGTTTGAACGATTTCGACCATGACCTTAAGTGGTCAACAATCGTACCCCGGCCGTTTCGCGGCCAGCGGTTACGGGATGACCGGATCCGGCGGAGCCACAAATGTGCGGACGCGGAAAAATGGGGGCGGACGGCTCGAGGGTCTCGCGCCCTATAAATAACCTCCCAACTTAGGAGAAGCCATCATCGGTGAAACACCTCAGGTTCGGGAGCCCCCATCCATCCCTCTCTCACATTCTCTCTCTCATTCTCGACAAAGAAGGATACAGAGATCTGGAAGGTACGTCGGCGTCTTCTTCTTCGTTGAGAACGAGAGAGAGAATGTGAGAGAGGGATGATGGCTTCTCCTCCGTTGGGAGGTTATTTATAGGGCACGAGCCCCTCGAGCCGTCCGCCCCCATTTTCCGCGCCCGCACGTTGTGGCTCCACCGAATCCGGTCATCTCGTAACCGTCGGCCGCGAAACGGTCGGGGTACGGTTGTTGACCACTTAAGGTCATGGCCGGAATCATTCAAACATCTCCCACTTGACCGAAGTGGTTGAAACATATATGCTCAATACTATTCGTGTAGTATATACATGGAGGTTTATTACGTGAGGATGATTATCTATGAAACATCTTCCTTGACTCATGCATTCCTCAGTCCCATTAAACCAACATGTTTAATGTATGTTCCTGCTGTTATTTTCTTGGTAAGGGTATCAACCAACATGTCACTGGTAGGTATATATGTTACCATGATTTCTGGCTTCCCCACTATGTCTTGTATATAGTGATATTGGATCTCAATGTGTTTTCCTTTAGAACTATTAGACCCACTATTGATCAAGCTTATTGCAGCTTGATTGTCACAGTACATTTCAATTGGCCCTTTAGCCAATTCGAAGCTTAAGTTCTCTAGAAAACGCTTGATCCGTACAGCATGAGTGGTGGCCCATGCTACATGCAATGTATTCTGCCTCCTGTGTATGTCGAGATACACAACCTTTTTCTTGCTACCCCAAGAAACAGCCGCACCACCAAACATGAATAGGTAACCCGATGTGAATTTTCTATCATCCACTTCCCTCCGAAATCAGCATCGGAGTATCCTACCACCTCAAGCGATTCTACTTGATACACAAGTTTCAGATGTTTCAGATATCGAAGAATCCTCTTTGCAACTTCCCAGTGTACTGGACCGGGAGTGCTTTGATATCTAGTGAATAAGCTTATTGGATAAGCTAAATCAGGTCGAGTACACATCATTGCATACATTAAACTTCCCATCGCTTGTGCATATGGTACATCTAAAGGTTTCTGCCCCTTTTCCGGGACACTGACTCTTACTGAGTCTCTTTCCCATCACAAGTAGTGTTGGAGCTGGAGTGTTGTTTTGCATTCCAAATTTCCTTAATACAGTATGCAAATATCTTTCCTGACTAAGGCTCAATGTCCTTGAGTCCCTGTCTCTTGTTATTTGAATTCCAAGAACATAGGATGCATCGCTCATGTCCATCTCAAATTCATTGCTCAATTTCTGTTTGATTTCATTGAGCATTTGTATGACATTACCTACAAGCAGAATGTCATCTACATACAATGACATGATTGCAAATCTGCTCCCACTCTTAATGACAAACACACAGTTATCCAATTTATTTGAAATAAATCTAAATTGAATAACTTTTTCATGAAATTTGAGATATCATTGCCGTGAAGACTATTTTAATCCATATAATGACTTTCTTAACTTGTAAGCCTTTTTCTCATAACCTTCAACCAGAGATCCCTCAGGTTGTCGCATATAAATTTCCTTCCTTTAATTCTCCATTAAGGAAGGTCATCTTCACATCCATTTGGAACAATTCCAAATCCATATATGCGACTATAGCTAAGATCATCCGAATGGATGCAAACTTAGCCACTGGAGAGTAGGTTTCCTGGAAATCTATTCAGCTTATTGAGTATAACCCTTGGCAACTAATCTGACTTTTTATTTGTCAACAGTACCGTCAACTCGGTACTTTTTCTTGAATACCCACTACATCCTATGGATTACCTACCTTCTGGCAAATCACATAATTCCCAAACATCGTTTTGCTCGATTGAGTCCAACTCATCTCTCATGGTGGCCGCCAATGATTCCGACTCAGACGAAGCTATAGCTTCATCAAAGGATATGAGATCTGTACAGTCCGTGACGTCCTCATCCACGGTGTAGCAGGATGCCTCACATCCATAGAAATGGTAATCTTGTGTTCTAGGTCTCTTATTGTCGATTATACTCGTGGGTTGTGTAGGTCTACCCACTTCCTCTAAAGGATCATCATGTTCCATAGGTTCATTCTCTACATTTGGATGATCGATATCATCCCTCAAGTTTTTGTCTAATGCTCAAGTCGTCTTCATTGTCTTGTAAGATAATCTGAGGATCTGATTCCTCTACTTCATACTCCTTTTCTTGATGAATTTCAAGGAAAGTAGCATTACGACTTTCGATCAGACCTTTAGTTTCATGGAAGAACCTATATCCTTTGGAATTCTCACTATACCCAATAAACTTGCACCTTAATGTCCTGACGTCTAGCTTGTCTTTAAGCTGACTCGACACCTGATGAGCCGAAAATCACGAGCGATTAAGGGAGATAAATAACTCAGATCGTTGCGACCTCAATCACTCGCTAATCGGACTCAACAAGAAAAATCTAAGGAACCACCAAATAAGACAATCAATCAATAAAATCGAGAGCGGGCCTCGCTATTTTTATTAACATGGTATAGCAACCAGGGTCGGACTCAAGGAGCACGGGATGGCCTTGCGACCTACGATGTAGTCAAAAATCGAAAAATAAAGAGAAAATATTTTTGGTGGATTTTTATGATTTTTAAATGTTTTTGTATTTTTGATTTTATAAGAAAATGTAAAAACAAGCAACTTCAACAATTATTAAAAGCATTCAAAAATACACAGAAAATTCCAATAAAAATGTTTTTATATTTTCTAGATTTTTAAGTGTTTCGATGAATTTTTCAGAAATTTTCAATTTTTATTTGATTTTATAAAATCAAGAAAGAGGAAAAATGAGGGCTACTGTGCATCTAGAATTGAAAGATCAATTAAAAATATAAAATTGATCTATAAAAGTATAGAGGTAATTTTTATGAAATGTATATGTAAAAATTAAACTACATAAAAAGAGTTTGTATTTTTTTTATTTTTATAGAATTATTTAGAATTTTTATAAGAATTTTAGGGTTGTGCAATTTTTAGGGGTTTTATAAATCCAAATGGCACACAAATATTACAAAAGCTAAAATACAATAAAACTAACGATCACTAATTTTTTTAGAAATTTTAAAGCAGTTTTTATATTTTTCTTTGATTTTTTTCTAAACAGTAACAAAAATGCGTATTTTTGAATTTTTTAAAAAAGTAAAAAACCTCAAAAATGTCCCAAAAATTTATAAAATTTTTTACACAGTGGCAGGAGCCAGGTCTCCAAATTACACCTAATTTGGATTTAATTTGATACTTTATTCAATAAAAACAAGGCACACAATACACAGGGACCTAGATGCAAAGAAACATGTTTCCAGGACTAACCAATGACAAAAATCGGAAGTTTAGGGCCCCTTATGCAAAAAATCCACAAATACACGGGCAAGGCACGTGAGTCAGACACGGAGGGGCATAAGTGTAATTCCAATTTAAAAAGATTCAATACATAACATACAGGAAATACAGGACTAAAAACGCAAATTATCCAAAACCTCACGTGTCGATGCACGTGGCTCTCATAAAAAGGGACTAAATTGCAAATAAAAGAAACATCGAGGTCCACTATGCAAAATATCTAAAATAAAAACAACTACCAAAAATACTTACAGGACTAAATGGAAATAATAAAACTAAGGAGTTCCTAAGTGAAATTACCCTCTTATTAAGATCTAAGGATGAAGACGTGCCACATAGAGGATCGGAGGGTTGTGGTGCGCGTACGCCTCTTCAGCTGGATGGATGGTCCTGATCGAACCCTAAAGAGATCGGACGGTGGGCATGTCGCGAATGGACGGTCACGATCGCAACTGGAGCTGGGGGTTGATCGGACGGCAACGGGGGCTCCTCCAAGAACAGAATTCCGGCAAACTTTGTCGGATCAATGCGTGCGGTGGAGTGCTCCTCTAAGGCTGCTGGAATGGTGAAAGTGATCGCCGAGGAGATTTGCAGCTAATGAGCTCCTCCGATGAAGCCGGGGACCACTAGAGCGGCCCGACGATGGCGGAGGAGATAAGCCTCCATGCTTGAAAGTTCAGACCCTCAGATGGGTCCCTTTGACCTGCAAAATAGCACAGAAAGACTCCTGGGTCGAGGGCAAATTGTCTCGACCCGGTTAGGGGTGAAATGGATGATCAGAAGGGGGGCAGAGTGGGGTCTCCGACGAGGCGACGACAGAGGAGACTCAATTCTTGGTTCCGGGGCAAACCAAGGTGAACGGAGGTACGGAGAATGTGGGGAGGAGTCTCGTGAAGATGAGTCAGGTGTCCGATGGTCGAATGGGTGAGCGAATATCGGGGAATCGACCGGCGGAGGCCGGCGGTGCGATTTGGACGTAATCGAAAATTAAGCTAATCTAGAAGTGATCGAAGCTACCTGATGGAGGAAATTGACTAGGCTGAAGCTAGGGGAGCTCATGGAGTCCTTGCCTCAAGGGTTCATCGGAGTCTCGAGGCTTGGCGCACCTCGCGGCGGTGCACGACGATGGACAAGCGCGGATCAGTGGCTGTAGACGCCTCCTCCTCACTGCGACACCTTCGTTCGATAGCTGTCACTCTATGAAGGAAGGTGGAGGTACTGGGATAGAAGGGCGGAGCCAAAGATGAGTGAAAAGGATACCTATATACATGTGAAGATCCGGCAAAGAAGGGGTTGGGCGAAGCACGGTGGTGCACGGATTGCTAGGGAAAGTGTCGGGCGTGAATCACAGATGTATCCTGGAAGATCGGAGCCCGGGGTTTAGGTGAGAGGTAGTCGGATCAATGCACGAAAAATAGGCGAAGTCGAGTCAGAGCGCAAGTCCGCGAAGGAAGTGGTCCTGGCGGGGGAGTTGACCGGGGGTCAACATCCCCTGTGGACCAATTAGGTAATTCTGATTTATTAATTATTTAGAAATTCATTTAAAAATAGTAAATGGCTTTATTTCGAAAACGTTTAAACATGAAAAATGTTTATTATTTTTCAAATTATTTTTTAGTGATTTTTATTTATTTTTTTGAAAAATATATAACGTATTTACAATATATTATTATTATATATAGGTATATACATATATGTATTTTTTATTTTTATTTTTAATTGTTTATTTTTGTATAATTATTTCAATTTTATATTTTATTTATTTATGACATAAAATTTGGAGTAATAAGGTATTTTTATTTTATTTTTATGATGTATTTACATGGGTTAAATAAATATGTGTATATACATATGTACATGGTATACATACAAGGTGGGAGATGATTTTTATTTTTGTTTTTATTTTCTAATTCTTATTTTATTTTATTTACACCATAACATATGGAGTATAAAAATATAATTTTCATTGAATTTATTAATTATTTACAAGGAGAAAATAAATACCCCTTTTATTTTATATACATGGTCTATGTACATGGAAGAGAGAGATTTTTATTTTATTTTTCTTTTTATTTTATTTTCCCATTTTATTTTATTTTTACAAATATGTACAAAATGTGAGAAACACTTCTTATTTTTATTTTGAGGAAACTAAATTTATTTAAACACATGGGGTATGTACATACATGAATGACCTTATCTCTCTCTACTTGGGTTATTTTGCGATTAGGCACATGTTGAGACCTCCCTTGGGATTAGGTCTCTCAATATTTATTCTAAGTATTTCCCTCTTTTTCTTGTGTTTCTTTATTTCCTTTATTTTGACACAAAAACATGCTAATTATGCATATTTACAAGATGCAGGTGTTTTGGCAATTTATGATATTTACACCTATTTACATGGTATTTAGCTAAGGTTTCTAGCTAAAATAAAGGAATAAAGAGTGATGAATTGGGATTCATCACCCCACTATACTTTACTTTTGCTAGTCCTTTAGCAAACACTTATTTGAAAAAGAAGTGCAAGAGAGAAAGAAAAAGAAAAGGAGGTGAGATCAATGTTGATTATTAAACTTTCCTTCATTAAATTGAAATATGGAGCTCAGTCATACCTTTGGATTATTAATTTGTCAGAACCTTATTTGGACTTAAGCTTAAAACTTAACAGCCTCTAAGTTCCACCAATCTATGGTCAAGACTCCTCAATAAACCAGATCAGAACAAGTCTACATACACAAACTCTAATGACCATGAATCTTTCCCTGTACGGTGTAAGTGATATGTAGCTCACCACCTCAGAAGTAAGAAAGAAACAACCTCCCTCAACCCAGTAACTCTAATGCATCGGTCTAGCAACTCTTTCCTCGAGAAGCGGGGTATTCCCTTCTAAGTTCAAGTGCAACCGGCTCAAGAAGATGGGGAAGAAGAGAATGGACCATGGCCAGTGTAGCCATGTATCCTTGGGATCTCTAACCAGTGTAGCTGAGTCTCCCGCTGCAAGATTCATGAGATGGAACATGGATACCAAGATTTGCTTTATTTGACTATATACACTCCGGTGGGGTTATTAAATTTTCAATCCGACCCACCACTTTTTTGGAGTTTTTTTTTGCACATTTTTTTCATGTGCATATGTACAACATATCTACACGGTGCAACATATATACAAGGAGTTTTTCCTCTTGAGCCAGTAGACTATCCCTCTTTTGAAGCTTTATTGCAACCCACGGCTGCTGTCTTTAGACTTCATAACCACCAGACCAAGTTGAGATGCACTTCCTTCACTATTAGAAGAAGAGAGGTTCCTCCTAGAAGTACTACCCTCATATGCTACCCCAAGGCAAAGGAAATGCCTCCTCACCACCTCATCCGTGGAGAGCTATGTGTAAAGTGCTGGTGCAAGTAAAGCCATTGTCTCTAAGAGTCATGCGTGTGTTGTTAAATTCTCTACTTAGGCTCATCAAGATGACATATGCTCATAGCCTAGTGGACTCAAAGAATTAAGTCCAAATGGACCTGAAAAGTATCAATCCTAAGCCCTATAAGGTTCCTCTTATTATTAGGTGGATTAAGGTCTTAACCAAGCTCCCTTTATCAATTTAATTCCAGGACAGTTTAAATGTCAACTATGATTTAGAAAAACTGTGCAATCATTTACAAAGATGATATTCTATAAATATTTACAATTGTGCAAAATTTTTGAAAAATGTTTGAAAACATGGATGTATGCATGAATGCGAAGTTTTGCAAAATATTTACAAAAATTTACACAAGGTTTTTGCAAACTTTTTTTTTCAACACATTTTACAAAAATTTTGTACTATATACATAATTTTGATATGAAAATATTTACAAGCTATTTACACAAAAAGGTTTTACATCATTTGTACAAAAATAATTTTATAAATACATAGGTATGTGCAAGAAGAATTTTGTGTACAAGGGAAAATATTTAAATTTTATGGATTTTTAGCCATTTTTATTTATTAACACACTCACACAAAGTACGAGTTATGGCTAAAGTATATATGAAATATACACACACCCCTATACATAGATCGAACGATGTCCTCAGAGTGATCAAGAGTGATGAAGAAGACATAACTCGTGCTCAGTATAGGGAAGTGAAAAGGAATGGTATATACAAAGATGAATCAAAGAATAGAATGAAGAGGACTCGGTGTTTCCCCCTATAATTAGGATCAAGTAATCCTAAGTATAGCAAGCTGTACATGAAGGGAAATCCAAGTAGAAGGATGTACAGAGTCTACCCCCTATACTTAGGGTGAAATATCCCTAAGTATAGGCAGCAAAACAAGGGTAGAAAGAATCAATAGAATACCTGAAGATCCTACATCCCCCCTATACTTAGGGTAAAGTACACCCTAAGTATAGCATAATCATAAGATGAGAAAAGGGATGTGGGACTAAAGAATAGAGTGATATGGACAACGGGATCTATACGAGTCGGAAGAACAATGATAATCAGGCGTGAGATGCAATAGATGTGAGTCAAGAGACCACATCTCACGCAAAGTGAATAGGGGCAACATCAACGACCGCGGTTCATGATCTAGATATGTCTTGAGCCGCTGGTCGTTCACTCGAAAGGTAGCTTCAGAAGACAACTCAGATATATCAATACTCCTATTGTCATGTACCTTTCTAACCAAATAGGGTCCCTTCCATTTGCTTTGTAGCTTCCCTGGAAAGAGACGAAGCCTAGCATCAAAAAGCCATACTCTCTGTCCTGGCTCAAACTGATTGTGGCTGATGTGAGAATCATGCCACTCCTTCCCGTATGGACAACATACTCCATTCACTGCTTCTGAATATACTCGTCTGCGACAACTTCTTAATGACTCTGCTCCCTCAACAAAAGACTCAACTGCATCTGCTGCTACTGCTAATCTTGCCACTACATCAGGTACCGTAGCAAATGCTGCTCGGTTGGACCGTCTCTGCTCTGCTCGGCATCAACCTCCTCCCTAGATGTAGGCTCGGCGGAAGTCAGACACGGTATCAAATCATCGAACTCTGCCCAATCCAATATCTGACTTCGAGGGATCTGTATCATACTCAGAAAAATCTGTCTCGCGGTCAAGAACCAGGTCTGCTGCCTGAAAAGTATCCTGGACCAAGAATGCGCTCTCCCAAGCTCTTTTCTACTGGCGTCTCTACATCAACGAACTCTGAAGATGAGAGGATGGCTTGTGCGATTGGATCTACCCAAACTGCCTCATCATCTGTAATCACAAAGTCACAGTTCTGGTGGATGTCTAGCCCTGCCTCTGTCATCAGCTCTGAATCGGAAGTCGGCTCTGAGCACGCTGAATCTCTGGCTCTAGTCTCCTCGATCGTCTCTATTTGTATACTCTCACCCTCGATGCGAAAGTACACCTTCCCACTATCATGGTCGGACACTGCCATGGATGTGGCCAAGAACGGGCGTCCTAAAATGATGGGAGTAAGCACATGGATCTCAGACTGATGGTTCCTCCTCTTCCTCCTAACTGTGGTCCTGTCTCTGAGTGATCTATGGAGTAGAGGGATGTGCTCCAAGGCCTCTTGTAGAGTCAGCTGAATATGGAATCAATCTATTATCTGCTGGCTGAACTCTATTTGTTGATTCTTTTTTGGATTTTCTATTTTCTTCCCCTTTGCCATGTGAAGTGCTCGTGGAAAGGGTATCACAGGGCCCTTCTCAGATGAAGGACTAGGAGAGGGTCTGGCATGCTCATGAACAACAGAATCCACACAAACATCATCAATCAACACATGTGGATCCAAAATAACATACCCTTTCCTTTTTATCCAGAAATGTCCTGAGATACATGTACAGATGGAAAGACAATAGGACTAGCAGAAGTAGAATTGATGGCCTCAGTACCACCCTCAGCATGTCGTCTCACGGCATCAGTACCGCGCTCTGGCTCAGCAACTGTGGTGGCGTCAGTACTACCTCCTTGAACTGGTGAATCGACGACCTCAGTACTGTCGGCTGGATCAACGTCGGCATCAGTACCACCATCATCATCTCTCGCGGTGTCAGTACCGCGCTCCTCCTCGCCTGGTGACCTGGAAGTGGCGTGATGTTGTCGCTCAGACGAGGCACTACATGCTGACATCCTACCGCTCTTAAGTGTAATAAAATCAGCATCAAACATGTATGCAGACAAATCACCAAAGGAATCACTAGGAGTGGTAATCTCTGTGAACTCTACCTGCTCAGATTTCCTCTTCAGGTTATTCGGGTCGGCTCAATCTGGGTAGGGATGGCGGGCTTCCCCCTCACAATCTCCCGCATTTCCTGGCGGAACTCATCCATCTCCCGTCTGAAGGTAGCCTGCTGCTCTGTCATGAGGCGGGCTAGGTCATCTAAGGCGGGGTTCTCATAGGCTGGCCCATGAGAACCTGACAGGTGGCCTTGCTGGTGGTGAGGCTGCTGTGGCTGGGGCGGGTGAGAGGGGTACTGCTGGGGATGATACTGCTGGTGCTGCTCTCGCTGATGGACGTACTGGCCATCCTTAACTGGAGGCTGCTGCTGGGAACTGGCACCTCCGGCTGACCAACGGAATCCAGGATAGTCTCGTAGGATACCGGGCTGGGGACGGTCGTACCAAATTCCGTTGACATCCATCAACGGCTCCGGCTCGTAAGGGGGTGGCGGGAGTACTGTCAGGGGCTGATCCGGCTGGTAGACCACCATCTGAGTGTCTGAGGATGGTGGTGTCTGGTAGTACGGCTGCGGCTACTGGTACGGCTCTACCTGTACAAGGTGAACCTGTCTAGGATGACTGGAGCACTGGGCGAGCTGCCGATGCTGCTCGGATCTCCTCGTGACTGAAGACGAGGCTGAGAAGCCGTCTGTGCCTCCTGGAGACACATGACATGTGTCTTCAGATCACTCAGCATCTGTGCCATCTGATCCATCTGAGATATGCTCTGGCACTGCTTCTTCTCTATCTGCTCCATCCAGTCCGGATTCTCGCTGATAATGCCCATGTCGGTGGCTGTGGACTCAGCCTGTGCGGCTGCCGCTGACGAAGTGGAAGGACCGACGTCGACCCGTGCTATCCTCTGAAACTGCACGGTCTGTGGCTAGGGGCGTGCTTGACTGTAGAGTCAATTCTGGGACATCACTGTATAGTTCTCGGCCATCTCCTCGTAGATGGTCCAGACCTGATCCTCATCCTTGGCAAAGTAGGAACTGCCACAAGAAGCGTTCCATCAGGCCCTGTAGCTCTGGTGTCAACCCGCTTAAGAAGCTCTGAACTAGGTTCGGCTTCGTGATGTCGTGGTGCGGGCATCGGTCAATAAGCTCACTGAACCTCTCCCATGCCTCGTGAAACTACTCGTGGGGGAGCATGGAGAAGTTGCTGATCAGGGCCCTCGCTGTATTCGTCCGCCCGAGTGGATAGTACTTGTTCAAGTACTCGGTGCGGAGCTGCTCTCAGGTGTAAACAAACTTCCTCAAATGCTTCAGCCAGGTGGCTGCTCTATCTGCCAGAGAAAAGGGGAAGGCGGTCATCCGATGGTGTCCTCGTCCACCTGTCGATCGTGGACGGTGCTGCAGATCATCAGAAACTCCTGGAGATGAAGATGGGGCTCCTCAGTGGCGAGCCCGTGGCAGCGGGAAGAAGCTGAAGTGTGTTCGGGGGGAACTTTAAGTCCCCCACGATCGTCGGAAGTACCACCAAGCTGTGTGTCTGAGTCGATCCGGGGTTGTGCAACTCCCGCATCGGTCTCGGCTGCTCTGCTGATGCTGCTGCTACTGTCTGATCGGGATCTCTCAGTCCCTCGGCTCGCAGCTGCTCTCTCTGCTCTCGGAGCCTCTCCATCTCTCTCCTCATCTCCACCATGAAAGCCCCCTGGTCCCGTATCTGTCTCTGTATCGTCTCGAAGGAGGCTAACATGGTAGTGTTGATCGCACCCTGGTCTAGAACATAAGTGGTCCTCTCTGGCCTCTATCCCTCTGTGTGATCCTCGCTGCTAGCCATGGTCTCTGTAAAGGCAAAAGACCCAAACTCAAGTGCCGAAATATCATCTGTCTGTCGACTCGCATCTGGCACTGGAATCTCAGGATAGGAAGAAGGGTGGTCAAGGGGGAACAGGGCAGAATCGAACTCGGGTTCGGAGAGCGGGTCTGAGATCTCACGAACCAACCTAGATGAACGGGCTGGAGTGCTAAAAAGCGGTGCAGCCAGAGGCTGCTTAAGAGACCTCCTGCCCATCATCTTGATCTGGCGAGTCGGGCGGATGAGATCTGGAAACAAACAAGATGAGCAAACAAACCCCGGATTCACCTACTCCACGTTGAGCTGAAGACCGTAAGAGCTCGGTCAATTATCTTATCAATTTTATTTAGGTGATCATGTATGGATATCAGAGCGGTTACGTGACTTGGTAGGAATCCAATACGCCAACCAGACTATCGCGTATAAAAGGCCGGTAGTCTAATGGGGGCTCGTATGTAGCTCTAGCCTAGTGTGCGGGTCACTCTCTTGCGCAATAAAACCAGACAATGAGTGGGTTGCTCTCCCCAAGATAGATTTTTCGGTGAAGTGTCTTTTAGGGTCAAGTTTGTTTAGCAGTCCCAATTTTATTGTTTTTGCTTTTTTAGGTATTTTTCAGATCAAACAACGTCTAATGAATTTTTCAGTTCTCTTGATTATTTTAAGTCAAAAATCGAGAGGAGAAGACAAAAAAGCTGATGCGTGGGAATCAATGATGCATACGGAGTAAGAAATGTGTACCTGACTCCAACAGTCTATATGCAGGGTGATCCATGCATAAAGTAAAGACAGAATATAAACTACCTATATGATGCACGCGAAAAACCGGCCCTAAACAAAGCAGTTCTACTCGTGAAGAACAGTTGCCAGGTACTCGAGCCTAGGTCCGGAGTCCTATCATGGAAGCCACTCGGTGTCTGCCACAACAGATCCTGCACGCGCTGTATGTGACTCCTTAAGGCACGTGGACCAGAGCTCAAATAAGCTGACTTTTTCTATGTGATTTAATTAATTAAGTCCAATTATCGATCTGTAGGAACAAGCAGATAATTAGGGTTTGTCCTTAATTAATTACGTCACAATCAAAGAAAACTCCTAATCTAGGGCTAAAAACCGCGTAAATCAAATGAGAAGTAAATAAACGATCAAAAAATCTCGGTGAGGTCCCCCGAGAACACCGGTGCTCGGCGAAACAGACCCCGAAATCTACCAAGTGTCCAAGTTTGTCCTTGTATTATTACAAATTAATAATTCTGCTGAAAAATAAACTAATCTACTCTAAACTAAACTACGGTTATTTCACGGCTATTCTGCGGCTCTCGAACTTCAGCTCTACTCCTCGCGCTCTCATGTGGCTTCGTTAAGAAGAAAGCCACCTCCGACTCCCGCGGTTGCTTCGGCTTCGGAAGAAGCTGCCTCAGTCCTAGGGTCCTCGCAAGACACAGAAACATAAGTGTCAGTCTAGAAAAATGTACATAATCAAATCAGATAAAAAATATATACAAATCTCTACAAAAAACCGTGAAAAAGAAAAACCGCAGAAAAATCGAAAACGACTACTAAGCCGTGCTCCCCAGCAACGGCACCATTCTGATGAGCCAAAAAAACACAAACAACTAAGGGAGATAAATAACTCAGGTCTTTGCGGCCTCAATCACTCGCAAATCGGACTCAATAAGAAAAATCTAAGGAACCACCAAATAAGACAATCAATCAATAAAATCGAGAGCGGCCATCGCTATTTTTATTAACCTGGTATAGCGACCAGGGTCGGACTCAAGGAGCACGAGATGGCCTTGCGGCCTACAAAGTAGTCAAAAATCGAAAAATAAAGAGAAAATGTTTTTGGTAGATTTTTATGATTTTTAAATGTTTTTGTATTTTTGATTTTATAAGAAAATGTAAAAACACGCAACTTCAACAATTATTAAAACACTTAAAACAGAAAATTCCAATAAAAATATTTTTATATTTTTTATGTTTTTAGGTATTTTTGGTGAATTTTTCAGAATTTTTCAATTTTTATTTGATTTCATAAAAATCAGGAAAGAGGAAAAATGAGGGCTACTGTGCAGCCAGACTTGAAAGATCAATTAAGAAATATAAAATTGATTTATAAAAGTCTGGAGGACAATTTTTATGAAAAGTATATGTAAAAACTAAACTACAGAAAAAGAGTTTATATTTTTTGATTTTTATAGAATGATTTAGAATTTTTATAAGAATTTTAGGGTTCTGCAATTTTTAGGGGTTTTATAAATCCAAATGGCACACAAATTTTACAAAAGCTAAAATACACTAAAACTAACGATCACTATTTTTTTAGAATTTTTAAAGCAGTTTTTATATTTTTCTTTGATTTTCTTTTCCAAATAGTAACAAAAATGCATATTTTTGAATTTTTAAAAATAGTAACAAGCCTAAAAATGTTCCAAAAATTTAGGGAATTTTTTACACAGTGGCAGGAGCCACGTATCCAAATTACACCTAATTTGGATTTAATTTGATATTTTATTCAATAAAAACAAGGCACACAGTACATAGAGACCTAGATGCAAAGAAACATGTTTCCAGGACTAACCAATGACAAAAACCGAAAGTTCAGGGCCTCTTATGCAAAAAGTTCACAAATACACGCGGAAGGCACGTGAGTCATACACGGAGGGGCATAAGTGTAATTCCAATTTTAAAAGATTCAATCCATAACATACAGGAAATACTGGACTAAAAATGCAAATTGTCCAAAACCTCATGTGTCGATGCGCATGGCTCTCATAAATAGGGACTAAATTGCAAATAAAAGAAACATCAAGGTCCACTAAGCCAAATATCCAAAATAAAAACAACTACCAAAAATACTTACAGGACTAAATGGAAATAACAAAACTAAGGAGGGCCTAAGTGAAATTACCCTCTTATTAAGATATAAGGCTGAAGACGCGCCACGTGGAGGATCGGAGGGCTGTGGTGCGCGCACGCCTCTTCAGCTGGATGGATGGTCCTGATCGAACCCTAAAGAGATCGGACGGTGGGCATGTCTCGCGAATGGACGGTCATGATCGCAACTGGAGTTGGGGGCTGATCGGACGACAACGGGGACTCCTCCAAGAACTGCCCTCCAGCGAACTTTGCCGGATAATTGCGCATGGTGGAGTGCTCCTCTAAGGCTGCTGGAATGGTGAAAGTGATCGCCGAGTAGATTCGCAACTGATGAGCTCCTCTAATGAAGCCGGGGACCACCGGAGCGGCCCGACGACGGCGGAGGAGCTAAGCCTCCGTGCTCGAAAGTTCAGACCCTCAGATGGGTCCCTTTGACCTACAAAATAACACAGAAAGACTCCTGGGTCGAGGGCAAATTGCCTCGACCCGGTTAGGGGTGAAATGGATGATTGGAAGGGGGCGGAGTGGGGTCTTCGGCGAGGCGAAGGCGGAGGAGACTCGATTCTTGGTTCTGGGGCAAACCAAGGTGAACGGAGGTGCGGAGAATGTGGGGAGGAGTCTCGTGAAGATGAGTCAGGTGTCCGATGGTCGAATGGGTAAGCATAGCAAGGGGAATCGGTCGGCAGAGGCCGGCGGTGCGATTTGGGCGTAATTGCAAATTAAGCTAATCTAGTAGCGATCGAAGCTACATGATGGAGGAAATCGACTAGGTCGAAGCTGGGGGAGCTCCCGGGGTCTCTGCCTCAAGGGTTCGTCGGAGTCTCGAGGCTTGGCGCACCTCGCGGCAGCGCACGGCGATGGACTGATCAGTGGCTGGAGACACCTCCTCCTCACTCCGACACCTTCGTTCGATAGCTGTCACTCTATGAAGGAAGGTGGAGGTCATGGGATAGAAGGGCAGAGCCAAAGATGAGTAAAAAGGTGCGGCGGAGAAGACCTATATACATGTGAAGATCCGGCAAAGAAGGGGTCGGGCGAAGCACGGTGGTGCACAGATCCCTAGGGAAAGTGTGGGGCGTGAATCGCGGATGTATCCTGGAAGATCGGAGCCCGGGGTTTAGGTGAGAGGTAGTCGGATCGATGCACGAAAAATAGGCGAAGTCGGGTTAGAGTGCAAGTCCGCAAAGGAAGTGGTCCTGGCGGGGGAGTTGACCGGTGGTCAGCATCCCCCGTGGACCAATTAGGTAATTCTGATTTATTAATTATTTATAAATTCATTTAAAAATAGTAAATGACTTTTTTCAAATTATTTTTTAGTGATTTTTATTTATTTTTTTGAAAAAATATAACGTATTTACAATATATTATTATTATTATATATAGGTATATACATATATGTATTTTTGATTTTTATTTTTAATTGTTTATTTTGTATAATTATTTCAATTTTATATTTTATTTATTTATGACATAAAATTTGGAATAATAAGGTATTTTTATTTTATTTTTATGATGTATTTACATGGGTTAAATAAATATGTGTGTATACATATGTACATGGTATATATACAAGGTGGGAGATGATTTTTATTTTTGTTTTTATTTTATGATTTTTATTTTATTTTATGTACGCCATAACATATGGAGTATAAAAATATAATTTTTATTGAATTTATTCATTATTTATAAGGAGAAAATAAATACCCCTTTTATTTTATATACATGGTCTATGTACATGGAAGAGGGAGATTTTTATTTCATTTTTCTTTTTATTTTATTTTTCCCATTTTTATTTTATTTTTACAAATATGTACAAAATGTGAGAAACACTTCTTATTTTTATTTTGAGGAAAATAAATTTATTTAAACACATGGGGTATGTACATACATGAATGACCTTATCTCTCTCTACTTGGGTTATTTTGCGGTTAGGCCCATGTTGAGCCCTTCCTTGGGATTAGGTCACTCAATATTTATTCTAAATATTTCTCTCTTTTTCTTTTGTTTCTTTATTCCTTTATTTTGACATAAAAACATGCTAATTATGCATATATACAAGATGCATATGTTTTGGCAATTTATGATATTTACACCTATTTACATGGTATTTAACTAAGGTTTCTAGCTAAAATAAAGGAATAAAAAGTGATGAATTGGGATTCATCAGTACCAGAACATGTGCTACACATCCCCATTTCCGGAGATGGTCCAACTCGGGCTTTCTGCCATTCCATATTTCATATGACGTCGATTCTACGGACTTGGTGGGAATCATGTTCTGTATATAGTTCGCAGTCAACACTGCCTCTCCTCAGAATTTCTTGGAGAGTCCTGCGTGTGAAAGCATACACCTTACTGCATTCATCAAAGTTCGCTTCTTTCTTTCTGCTACACCATTCTGTTGTGGTGTATAGGGCATTGTAGTATGTCTACAAATGCCCGTCTGAATACAGTAATCCTCAAACTCTTTTAAGGTATATTCCCCACCTCTATCTATCTTAAGAGTCTTGATTGGTTTTCCCAGTCTTGTATCCACTTCCATCTTATATCTCTTAAATGTTTCGAGTGCTTCCTACATCCTTCCTAAGAGATAGACATAGGAGAACTTCGAGTAGTCATCAATGAATATTATAAAGTAGTCCTTATTTCTATGTGTGCTGACGCTCAATGGTCCACATATGTCTGAATGAATCAAACCTAGTAACTCTCTTGACCAAGTTCCGATAGAGAAGGGTCAAAAATATAAAACGTATTATTATATATAGGTATATACATATATGTATTTTTTACTTTTATTTTTAATTATTTATTTTTGAATAATTATTTCAATTTTATATTTTATTTATTTATGACATAAAATTTGGAATAATAAGGTATTTTTATTTTATTTTTATGATGTATTTACATGGGTTAAATAAATATGTGTATATACATATGTACATGGTATATATACAAGGTGGGAGATGATTTTTATTTTTATTTTTATTTTCTGATTTTTATTTTATTTTATTTACACCATAACATATGGAGTATAAAATATAATTTTTATTGAATTTATTAATTATTTACAAGGAGAAAATAAATACCCCTTTTATTTTATATACATGGTCTATGTACATGGAAGAGAGAGATTTTTATTTCATTTTTCTTTTTATTTCATTTTTTCCATTTATATTTTTATTTTTAGAAATATGTACAAAATGTGAGAAACACTTCTTGTTTTTATTTTGAGGAAAATAAATTTATTTAAACACATGGGGTATGTATATACATGAATGACCTTATCTCTCTCTCTCTACTAGGGTTATTTTACGGTTAGGCCCATGCTGAGCCCTCCCTTGGGATTAGGTCACTCAATATTTATTGTAAATATTTCCCGCTTTTTCTTGTGTTTGTTTATTCCTTTATTTTGACATAAAAACCTGCTAATTATGCATATTTACAAGATGCATGTGTTTTGGCAATTTATGATATTTACACCTATTTACATGGTATTTAGCTAAGGTTTCTAGATAAAATAAAGGAATAAAGAGTGATGAATTGGGATTCATCAGTACCAGAACATGTGCTACACATCCCCATTTCCGAAGATGGTCCAACTCGGGCTTTCTACCATTCCATATCTCATATGACGTCGATTCTACGGACTTGGTGGGAATCCTGTTCTGTATATAGTTCGTAGTCAACATTGCCTCTCCTCAGAATTTCTTGGAGAGTACTGAGTGTGAAAGCATACACCTTACTGCATTCATCAAAGTTCGGTTCTTTCTTTCTGCTACACCATTCTGCTACACCATTCTGCTGTGGTGTATATGGCATTGTAGTCTGTCTACAAATGCCTGTCTGAATACAGTAATCCTCAAACTCTTTTAAGGTATATTCCCCACCTCTATATGTCTTAAGAATCTTGATTGGTTTTCCCAATCTTGTATCCACTTCCGTCTTATATCTCTTAAATGTTTCAAGTGCTTCCGATTTTCTTCCTAAAAGATTGACATAGGAGAACTTCGAGTAGTCATCAATGAATATTATAAAGTATTCCTTATTTCTATGTGTGCTGATGCTCTATGGTCCACATATGTCTGAATGAATCAAACCTAGTAACTCTGTTGACCAAGTTCCGAAAGAGAAGAGTCTTCTCGTCATTTTACCGGTCAGACACAGTTCATAGGGCAATGTCCTTGCATCCGTAATCTTAGGCAACATATTTGCTTTCATCATTTGATCCATTTTTAGAATTTCGTAAATGACTCAGTCGCATGTGCCACAAGTCATAATCAGATAAATAACATAAGGAATAATCAGAAGCGATATTCATTGATTCACTAAAATTTATTATAGGAAGACAGAACAGGTCATGCTCGGGCACAAACTTTCCCATCGCATAGAACTTCTTATTTTTGCCTATAGATACACGTGTATTATAAAAACGGACTTCGAAATCCTTCTTGAGCAGTACTGGGACAGAGATCAGATTCCGACGTATCCCTGGGGCATACAGTACATCATTTAGTACTATAATGATATCCCCCAGGTCAAGTCTGTATGTCCCAACACCTTCTATGTCCAAATAGGTGTTGTTCCCCATGAAGATCCTCTGTTCGCCTTTACTTAGCTCCTTGAAGTCCACCAGACCCTCCTTCATCTTGGCGATGTGTCTGGTTGCTCCAGAGTCGATCCACCATCCGTCACTGTCCGTGACGACAGAGATGTATTCTACGATAGCCGCAAACTTGCCTTTATTTTCATGCAATTTAGAATTTCTTGGCTTCTCTTGTTGGGGCAATTGACCTTGAAATGGCCATATTTGCCCCAGTTGTAGCAAGGGCCACGTGGGTATTTCCCACTCTTTCCCTTGAAATTTGCCCTGGAGGGTCCAACCTTTTATTCGCGTGCACGACATTTGCTTCTTCTTCTTCCTCGACCTCAAAGATATCAGCTTTCAATCTTTATTTAGAGAGGTCCTGCTCAATTGCCAACTGTGCAGGTAGGTCCGTCACGGACTTAATGTTACCATTCATCCGTAGAGATGTGGCAACCATATCGAATGAAGGTGGGAGACTTCCTAGTATGGCTGCAATCTGCATCCTTTCCGGAATCGCGCAATCAGCAGCTGCCAGATCTTTGGCCATCACGATCATCTTGTTCACTTGCTCGAGGACGCTTTCCGATTCCTTCATTCTACATGAGTTGTACTTGTGTCCCCCCTATACTTAACTTTTGCTAGTCCCTTAGCAAACACTTATTTGAAAAAGAAGTGAAAAAGAAAGAAAGAAAAAGAAAAAGAGAGGAATATACATGGATCAAGGTTTTATATTAAACTTTCCTTCATGAAATTGAATTATGGAGCTCGATCAGATCTTTAGATTATTAATTTGTCGGAACCTTATTTGGACCTAAGCTTAAAACTCAACAGCCTCTAAGTTCCACCAATCTATGGACAAGACTCCTCAATAAACCAGATCAGAACAAGTCTACATACACAAACTCTAATGACCATGAATCTTTCCATGCAGTGTAAGTGATATGTAGCTCCCCACCTCAGAAGTAACAAAGAAACAACCTCCCCCAACCTGGTAACTCTAATGCCTCGGTCTAGCAACTCTTTCCTCGAGAAGCGGGGTATTCCCTTCTAAGTTCAAGTGCAACCGGCTCAAGAAGAGGGGGAAGAAGTATAGACTTTTAGGAGCTCAGCCAGTGTAGCTAAGTCTCCCGCTGCAAGCTTCATGAGATGTAAGCATGGATACCATAATCTTTTGCTTTATTTGACTATATACACTCCGGTGGGGTTATTAAATTTTCAATCCGACCCACCACTTTTTTGGAGTTCTTTTTGCATTTTTTTCAAGTGCCTCTATACAACATATCTTCATGGTGCAGCATATATACAAGAATATTTCCTCTTGAGCCAGTAGACTATCCCTCTTTTGAAGCTTTATTGCAACCCACGGCTTCTGTCTTTAGCCTTCATCACCACTAGACCAAGTTGAGGCGCACTTCCTTCACTAGAAGAAGAAGAGAGGTTCTGCCTAGAAGTACTACCGTCATATGCTACCCCAAGCCAAAGGAAACTACCTCCTCACCACCTCATCCGTGGAGAGCTATGTGTAAAGTGCTGGTGCAAGTCAAGTTATTGTCTCTAAGAGTCATGTGTGTGTTGTTAAGTGTTCTACTTAGGCTCGTCAAGATGACATATGCTCATAGCCTAGTGGACTCAAAGAATTAAGTCCTTATGGACCTGAAAAAGCCTTAACCCTAAGCCCTATAAGGTTCCTCTTAGAATTAGGTGGATTAAAATCTTAATCAAGCTCCATTTCCCAATTTAATTCCAGGCTAGTTTAAATGTCAACTATCATCCAGGGAAAAACTATATACATATATACACAAAAATGCTATTTACACATATTTACAATCGTGCAAAATTTTTGAAAAATGTTTTGAAATTATGAATGGATGGATGCATGAAGTGCAAGTTTTGCAAAAGTATTTACAAACATTTACACAAGATTTTTGCAAACATTTGATTTTCAAAACATTTTGGAAAAATTTTGTACTATATACATAATTTTGATAAGAAAATATTTACACAAACTTTACACAAAAACTTTTTGAAAACATTTTTACAAAAATAATTTTGTACACTAGCTATGTATGTGCAATAAAAGAATGATTATTTACAGGAAAAAAATTTTAATTTTTGTGATTTTTACGGTTTTTAGCCATTTTATTCATTAACACACTCACACAAAGTACGAGTTATGGCTAAAGTATATATGAAATATATACACCCCCCCTATTCTTAGCTCGAACGATGTCCTCAAAATGATCAAGAGCGATGAAGAAGACATAACTCGTGCTTAGTAACAGGGAAGTGAAAAGGAATGGCTAGATACAGAGATGAATGAATGAATAGAATGGGGAGAACTCGGTGGTTTCCCCCTATACTTAGGATTAAATAATCCTAAGTATAGCAAGCTGTACATGAAGGGAAATCCGAGTGAAGAATGAACAGAGTCTGCCCCCCTATACTTAGGGTAAAATATCCCTAAGTATAGGTAGCAAAACAGGGGTAGACAGAATGAAAAGAATACCCGCAGATCCTACATCCCCCCTATACTTAGGGTAAAGTACACCCTAAGTATAACATAATCATAAGATGAGAAAAGGGATGTGGGACTAAAGAATAGAGTGATATAGACAACTGGATCTATACAAGTCGGAAGAGCAATGATAATCAGGCGTGAGATGCAATAGATGTGAGTCAAGAGACCACATCTCACGCAAAGTGAATAGGGGTAACATCAACGACCCGCGGCTCATGATCTAGAAATGGCTTGAGCCGCTGGCCGTTCACTCGAAAGGTACTCTCGGAAGACAAATCGGATATATCAATGCTACCGTTGTCGTGTACCTTTCTCACAAGATAAGGTCCCTTCCACTTGCTCTGTAGCTTCCCTGGAAATAAACGAAGCCTCGCATCAAACAGCCATACTCTCTGTCCAGGCTCAAAATGCTTGTGGCTGATATGAGAATCATGCCACTCCTTCACTCTCTCCTTATACTGTAGGCTGTTTGAGAAGGCGGTATCTCTCAAATCCTCCAGGGCTGCTAACTCTGCCCTCCTCTGGTCTCCTACACCATATGGATCCATAAGTATGTCTGTAACTGCCCAAAGTGATCTGTGCCTCAGCTCAACAGGTAAATGGCACGTCTTGCCATATACGAGGAGAAAGGGAGATGTGCCCAATGGTGTCTTGAAAGACGTCCTATATGCCCACAAGATCGAGTCCAAAAGCTGTGACCAATCCTTTCGGTCAGGGCGGACGACTTTCTGCAATATAGTCTTGATCTCCCTATTCGACACCTCAGCTAGACCATTCATCTGTGGATGGTAAGGTGTAGCAACACGATGGTCTATACCGAACTCGCTAGCAAGGGACTTCACTTGGTCGTTGATGAAATGAGACCCCCCATCTGAAATCAGAACTCTAGGGACCCCGAACCGCGTGATGATGTGCTTCCTCAAAAATCTGCAAACTGTCCTCGCATCAGCGGCTCGGGCGAGGATAACCTCAACCCAACGACTAACATAATCTACGGCCAACAGAATGTACTCAAATCCCTGACTCTTAGGGAATGGACCCATGAAATCGATGCCCCATGCTTCAAAAACCTCACAGAAGTGAATGGGCTGCATTGGCATCATATCACACTGTCCACAAGTGCCCATCCTCTGACAGTCAGTACACCACTTCACGAACTCATCAGAGTCCTTGAAGAGGGTAGGCCACCACAAGCCGGATTGGAGCACTTTCTGTGCCGTTCTCCTCCCAGAATGATGTCCTCCTGCCTCAAGCTTGTGGCAGTAAGTGAGGATGCTATGGTGCTCCTCCTGAGGAATGCACCGACGCCAGACGCTATCCCCTCCTTCGTAGTAAAGGATGGGATCCTCCCAGTGGTAGGACTTGGCCTTCGCAAGGAAGGCCTCAAGCCTCTGCCTGGGCCAACCTTGTGGGACTTTCCCAGCAACGAGAAAGTTCACAATATCGGCATACCACAGGAGTGATGCGATAGCAAGGATCGCCTCATCTGGGAAGGTCTCACAAATGGGATCAATCTGCTCAGACTCCTCAGGCTGCTCTATACGGGAGAGATGATCCGCCACCACATTCTTGACTCCAGGCTTATCCTTGATCTCAATGTCGAACTCCTGGAGTAGAAGGATCCATCTAGTAAGTCTGGCCTTGGCATCCTTCTTTGCCATGAGGTATCGGATGGCGGTGTGATCAGTGTACAAGCTCACTCTAGATCCAATGATATAAGATCGAAACTTATCTAGGGCGAATACTACGGCTAGCATCTCCTTCTCTGTGACCGTGTAATTCCTCTGGGCGGAATCCAATGTGCGGCTAGCGTAGTGGATAGCAAAGGGGACTCCATCCCTCCTCTGTCCCAGCACGGCCCCACGGCAAAATCGGAGGCATCCGTCATGATCTCGAATGGGAGAGACCAATCAGGAGGCTGGAGAACATGAGCCTCAATTACACACTGCTGGAGAGTCGCAAAGGACGAAAGACACTTGTCATCGACAAGGAACTCGGTGTCTTTCGTCAAAAGGTCAGTCAACGGCCGGGCAATCCTGCTGAAATCATGAATGAATCTCCGATAGAAACCAACGTTCCCCAGGAATGACTGTAGCTGCCTCAAATTGGACGACGGTGCGAGTTTTCTAATGACATCAACCTTAGCCGGATCAACCTCCATGCCCCTGTTGGAGATGATATGGCCAAGCACCGTCCCTTGAGTCACCACGAAGTGACTCTTCTCCTAAGAAAGAACCAAATGGACCTGAATACATCGCTGGAGTACTCGGTCTAGGCAGTCAAGACAAGAGTCGAATCCGTCACCGTAGACCGAGAAATCGTCCATGAAGACCTCCAAACACTCCCCTACCATGTCCGAAAAGATCGACAGCATGCATCTCTGAAATGTCGCAGGGGCATTGCATAGCCCAAATGGCATGCGTCGGAAGGCGTATGTGCCGAAGGGACAGGTAAAGGTGGTCTTCTCCTGATCCTCAGGAGCGATGGCCACCTGGTTGTAGCCCGAGTACCCATCCAGGAAGTAATAATGGCTCTTCCCTGCCAGTCTCTCAATGATCTGGTCAATAAAAGGCGGGGGGAAATGGTCCTTCTTGGTGGCCTGGTTGAGTCTCTTGTAGTCAACACAGACCCGCCAAGAGGTAGGTACTCGTGTAGCGATCTCCTCTCCCGACTCACTGATCACAGTCGTAATGCCCGTCTTCTTGGGCACCACATGCAAGGGGCTGACCCACTTGGAGTCGGAAATGGGATAAATAAAATCTGCACTCCACCATTTTGAAATCTCCTTCATGACGACCTCCCTCAGGTTGGGGTTCAGCCGCCGCTGGAACTCACGCGACGGCTTCGCCCCCTCCTCGAGATAAATATGGTGGGAGCACAATAATGGACTAATCCCATGGAGATCTGCTACGCTCCATTCGATTGCCTTGCGGTTCTTTTCAAGAACCCCCATCAAGCGGGATTCTTGCTCTCCAGTCAGATCGGCGGAGATGATGACTGGGTACATCTCAGGCTCGCCCGCAAGGAATCGATACTTCAGCGAAGTAGGGAGCGGCTTCAGCTCCGGACAGCTGGGTGCTGGCAAATCTGGTTTCGAAAGAAGATGTGTGTAAGCTGCCAAATCTGCCTGGGAGAAAGACAACGAACTCTCGCAAACTGGGTCTGGAGAAGGCTGCTCAGCTGTACTGTCTCTGATCTGCTCTGCATCTACCTCCTCCTCAGCTGTAGGCTCAGTGGGACTCAGGTCTGGCATCTCATCATCACAATCTGCCCAATCAGACTCCGAATCCGAGGGATCTGCATCAAACAAGGTGGCATCAGTACCACCGTCACTAAACTCTGTGTCGCGGTCGAGAACCGGCTCTGCTGCCTTTGTGGTATCCTGAACCAGGGCTGTGCTCTCCAAGCTCTCCTCTGCTGTCATCTCGGCATCAGTTGTGTCTGTGTCTGAAAATGAGAGGATGGCATGTGCTGCAGGGTCTGCCCATGCTGCCTCGTCGTCTGTGATCACAAAATCACAGTCCTGGTGGATGTCTAGCCTTGCATCTGTCAGTTGCTCTGTATCTGTGCTGGTCTCTGAGCATGCTCTGTCTCTGGCTCTGTAGTCCTCGACCGTCTCTATTTATACACTCTCGCCCTCGACGCGAAAGTATATCTTCCCGCTATCATGATCAGTCACTGCCTTGGCTATGGCCAAGAACGGATGATCGAGAATGATGGGGGTATCGGCCACTGAATCAGGGATCTCCATGTCCAACACTACGAAGTCCACGGGGAATTGCAGGCCCTCAATAGTGACGATGACGTCTCGCAACAACCCCTTCGGCCTCTTGACAGATCGATCAGCAAACTGAAGGATTGTCCTGCTCTGTCTAAGAGTTCCCAACTCGAAATGGTCGAGAAGGGCTGCCGGAAGGAG
The DNA here is from genome assembly GCA_037367405.1 of Ottelia alismoides. Lineage (NCBI taxonomy): Eukaryota > Viridiplantae > Streptophyta > Magnoliopsida > Alismatales > Hydrocharitaceae > Ottelia > Ottelia alismoides. The sequence continues at coordinate 107,669 of JAZKJV010002836.1, forward strand.
GTTGATAGACGATCCTCTATCCAATAGAGTTCGGTCGAACCTCTGCTCTCTGATATGACATCTGACATATGGGGCTCCTGAATCTGGCCTCTTGGCCGGCAGACGGTTCTGGATCGCGAAGCACGTGGCTTTTGTCAGCACATGAACCTCTGAATGGTGGTTCCTCCTCCTCCTCCTGACTGTGGTCCTATCTCTCAACGATCGCTGAAGAAGGGGGATGTGCTGTAAATCCTCCTGAAGGGTCAGCTGTATGTGAAATCTGTCAATCATGCTCTGGCTGAACTCCTCCTGCTCTCTCTTTTTTGGATCTTTTTCTCTTTTCTTCCCCTTCCCCATCTGAAGGGCTCTAGGGAAGGGGATCACAGGGTCCTTCTCAGATGAAGGACTAGGAATAGGTCTAGACGCCTCGACGGCCGGATCCGCACATACATCAAGCACCACAGTGGGACCAGAGTAAACTAAACCATTTCCTTTATTTAAAATATGGTTCCGAGCTACATCAGAATGAGGAAAAACAACAGCTCTCTCTACATGAACACCGGTGGTCTCAGTACCACCACGGGCTGGCTCTGCTGGACGTCTCGCGGCCTCAGTACCACGTGCTGGCTCGGCAACTCGGGTGGCGTCAGTACCACCTCCTCGAACTGGTGAAGTAGCGGCCTCAGTACCGCCTGTGGAATCAGCATCCTTGGCGGCCTCAGTACCACCGTCATCATCATGAGCGGCCTCAGTACCGCTATCCTACTCCTCATCTGGCGCTCTAGGTGTATCCTCATGATGTCGCTCAGACGAGGCGCCGCCTGCTGGTGCCCTACCGCTCCTAAGTGTAACAAAAATCACCATCAAAAAGATCTGATTATTGGGAAGAGCAGAGAGGATGCAGAAGAAGAAGGAAGAAATAAGAAGCAAAATTGCGCACAATTGTGTTGTATTTTTTATCTTGATCTTAGATAAAACTAGCAATCAAACACAAGACAAGGGTGAATTCACCAACTCAACACATGAAGCCGTGAAGGTTCGGCTTTTATCTTTTCGGTTTTAGCTTGAATTCAAGAATTAATCTTTTCACGAGTCCTTAGAGCGCTACGCCTAAAGGAGAGAGAGTACTGCCGGAAGAGTATCCCGTACTTGTCCTCCTCCTATGTAACCTGTAGCTTGCACTTTTTGAGGTCCTTGTAACCCTTCCTGGATCCCTACTCAGCCAAAGAATAAGAGCGGAAGCCAATAGACGAAACCGATACTTCGAAACTCGCTCGCAACGGAATCATCCGTGAGCGTGCAAGAACCTACTCGGACGAGAGACGATGAGACAGAAACCCCCGTGAAGGCGTGTCCTAGGCTCGATACTTCGGACAAGGTCGATGCTCTACACAATAGAGAGTCACCAATGTTGACCAAGCCCTACTCGTCCACGTACGATAGAAGCGCCAATACTTCGGAAATCCAGGCGATACACAAGGCAGCCACAAGCTGGGATTTTCGCTCTAATCCTTACGAAGCGCTCACCTCACTTGGAAGGAGACCTTCCCATGCAACCTGAAAACAAGTGAGGGTATTACTCTCCCCAATCAATGAATCCAATTACCAATTTTATTTTTAGTCAAGGTTTTCTTAGCAGTCCCTTTTTTAATTTTTTTGGTGTTATCGCTTCTTTTGAGTAGATTCAAACAAGCGCCTAACGATTTTCGTATTTTCTTGATCCTACTTTGTCCAAAAACAGAGGGACAATAGAGTCGGAAAAGCCATGCAAGTCGACACAAAGATAGAAATCTCACCTTTGTGCCTAAATGATGAATGCAAAGTAAGAAGACTTACAGCGAACCCCAGCTCTCTCCATGCGGGATGGAAAGCAGAAATTTATAAACCTAGTCTATATGCCGATATGCAATGCGGAAATCGTCCTAAGATAGGCAACTGCTAGCGTGAAGAACCACAAGTCAACTACCAATCATCGATCCTAAGAGTCCGGTCTAGACCCCCCCTCCTCTTCTCGACACATCGAGTTCAGGAGTAGCGCTTGATGGGGAGGGCTCGAGGCGCGGCGGATCTAAGAAAGGGAGCTAACTGTTTAATTAAACTAAGTCCAAGTACGAACTATAGGTACATGCAAAGGTTATTAGTGTGTTTGGACCTAATTTAATCGATCAAGCAAGCCTAGATCTAAGGGCTCAATCCACAAAGAAAGTGAAAATGAAATCAAAACCGGCAAATGACAGCGATGGAAACTCGACGAAAACCACGGTGAGCCCCCGGGTGAACAAACACCCGGAAATTAGGCCCGGAGTGTCCAAGAGTCCAAGTACCTGTATTATTACAAATTAATGAATCACTCTCTCTCACAAAATAAAATGAAATCTAAACTAATCACTCTCTCACTCCTCCTGCTCTCTCCTGCCGGCCTGGCTAAAGAAAGGCCAGCTCCGCTTCCCAAGGTTGCTTCGGGTCACCTAGGCGATCCGCCTTGCTCCGCGGTCCCTCGCAAGAAGACAAGAAAGGATGGTCAGAATAGCTCAATATATGTATCAAAAGTGCAAGAGAGATAACTGAATCTATAGTAGACAACAATCACCAGCAAACAAAAATGTAAACTACTCGATGTTGCTCCCCGGCAACGGTGCCATTTGATAAACGCAGAATTGAGAGCGGTTGTACTGACTCACAAGGCGAGTCAACAGTCGGTGTCTTAACCACTACAAAATCCTAGTTTAATCAACAATTAACCCACACTAAAGATCAATAAATTAGAAATAATGTGGAGTCAAAATTTATTTTTAACTCTGCACAAATGATGTAAAGGGCAAGTATGCAGAGAGTTCGAACACAGGGAGCAAACAGGGTAATTCAAATAAATGTGCGCAAGTGAAGGTGAAGTGTCTACACTAGGCAAGCAAGCAAAGAAATTTTTGTGGGTTTTTAAGTTTTAATTTTTTTTAATTTTTTTATTTTAAATTTTCTGATTTTTATAATTTTACATTTTATATTTTTTCCTTTTTCAATATTGGAATTTAAAACAATGTAATAAAAGACAAGATAGAGTATTTATAAAAATATGCAAAGATCACCAAAAATTCAGAAATAAAATGTTTTTGATACTTTTAAGATTTTTTTACTATTTTTGTGATTTTTAGGTATTTTTCAAAGTGTTTTTGGTATTTTTAAATACTGAAACAAGACAAAACAGTGAAAAAGGTGTTGGCTGTGAGTAAAATAGGAATTAAGATTAGCAATCAGCAACCAAAATTTTTCACACTAATTTTCAAATAGAGAGGATGAAATATGGAACAAACAGGAACTGAGTTTTTATTTTTCTGAGTTTCTTTGATTTTATAGAATTTTTTGAAGTTTTTGAGTGTTTTTAAATTTTTAGTGTTTTTCTTTTGAGATTTTTAGTGATTTTTGGAGTGACACTAGAATAGGTTAAAATACACACTAGGGATTTTTTTTGGAATTTTTAGAGATGTTTTAATATTTTTTTTGGTATTTTCTAAGCTAGACAGCGAATAAAAAGCATGTTTTTTATTTTTAATAATTACAAAAATAAAACAAAATCAAAAAATAAATTAATAGCGTGGAAGCACAAGTTAACAGGAGCTTAAACCTATTTTTGTGGAATTTTTGGACTTAAAATGAGGGTCTAATTAATTAAAACAAGCATCCAATCATTAATCAAGCCTGGCAGGGGTATACATGCAATTTCCAAAACATCCAGGGGCTACTTGCAAAATATCCACAACTTTTTAAACTAAAAATTGAATTTACTGGACTAAAAGCAAATTACGAAATGCGGAGGGAGCCAAACACGTGCGAAACACACGCCTGGCAGGGATCTAAGTGCAATATCCGAAACTATCAGGGGGTTCGATGCAAAGTACCCCAAAGTTTTACACTTCGTTACAAAATCTTGGGATTAAAATTGAAATAACTAAACCCTAGGTCGGTCCTTGCAAAAAGCCCACCCCCTCACGCGCACGGGCACGTGAGGTGACGTGACACATGACCTAAACGTAAATAAACTAAGAGCAAGGGGTCTACATGCAAATAACCCAAAGTTTTTATACTACAGATGAAAGTTTAAATACTAAAGAGTAAATACAAAATGCGCGAGGGTTAATGTGCAAAATACCCTTGGCACATGATCCAACGGCGAGTGGGGAGCCCCTTAGACACGTGGCGCACTCGGGACGGCCGATGCCGCTTCGTGGATGTGCGGCTGAGATCAGATCTCCAAGGATGATCGACGGTCGAGGCGTGGGGAGATCCAACGGCTGTTGTGCTATCTGGGCACGCTCCAAGATCCAACGGCTGCGGAGTGAAGAGGAAGAACACGGAGGAGCTCCGACTGGGCGAAGTTCCTCGAGCTCCTCTGTCCGGCTCCGGTGGCGTCTGGGCTTCAAAATGGACAAGGAGCGTCCTGAGGTCTTCGTCTACCTCCTGGGACCGTCAAAAAGCCACGGCGGTGGCCGTGGTGCTCGCTGGAGGCTGGCGGAGCTGGAAGGCTTCGTTAGCTCCGGCGAGCTCAAAACTCGGACTCCAGGTGCCTTCAAGTACGCGTTGACCTACAAAAATAGTCAAAGGGTCCAGGGCAAACTTCCTGGACCCTTGGATGGTCGTGGGGATGCGTGGAACGACGAGGCGACGAATGGTCGGAGGTGCGCTCCGGCCAAGATGGGTGATTGGGCAAGACACGTGATGGAACTTCGATTTTTTTGAGGGTTTTCGATCCTAAAACCAACAGGAACCTAATAGCGTAAAAAAATGCAAGGGGGATGGTCCTCGATGGCCGGAGCCAGAGGAAGAGGTTTACCTCGACCGCCGGGCTTGCGGGAGGTGTAGGGAGCTCCTCCGACCTCGATCACCTCGGCTGAAGGCCTTGAGCTGGAGCTGTCACCTCCAGGAGGCTCTGGAGCGCAAGGAGGTGGAGAGGGTGGTCCGAAGGTAGTCCAGTTTGAATTCAAAGTAAGGGGGTCGCTTATATTGGGTTTGACCCGATGTTGCAGGGGCTCAAAGATCAAGAGATCTGGGGCGTCTCAGTGATGCGATCTCCAAGATAATCGCAAGGCGGGCAAGCTGGTTGATAGGTGAAGAAGTTTGCAGAAGGGATCGAAGTGAAATGGTGAAAGGATCGGCTGGGAGAAAACCAAGAAAATGGCTCAAAAACCAACCTCTGACAGGGGGGTAGGTGGGGAAGACGACCAGTTGACCTGGGTCAACTGGGGCCGTCTCCTGATTGGTCCATGTGGACCAATCAGGAAAAATCCCTGATAATTATTTTTAAAAATTCAATTAAAAATAGAAAAAGGCCGAATTAATTAATGATTATAAAATGAAAAATATTCATTACTTTATTTAGTATTTTATTATGATTTTTAATTTATTTTATGAGGTGTATTTTTTATAAGTTTACTTTTTAGCCCTATATAGGTATATTACCTATGTATTTTAGTATTTTATTTTTATTTTATGTATTTTATTTTTAATATTTTCATTTCTTATTTTCTAAAATTATAAAATACTTTGATATACACAAATAAATTTTTATTTTATCTTCCTAATTTATTTTGTATATTTAATAAATTATAAGAGTATAATGTATAAGTATGAGTATAGGTATTATACCTGCATGATCTTATACTTGTTGATTTTTATTTGAGTTTTCTTTGTACTTTTATTCTGATTTTAATACACATAATTATTATAAGTAATATTTACAAGATTATAGAAATATAAAAAAATACAAAAATAATGAATAAATAATAAATTGAATATTTTAATCTGTACAATTATACAATGAGGGTCCAAACCTCAACTTTCAAACCGTAGCTCCGCCAAATGCGAAACCACCACCATTAAATAGATTATTTTATTTTATATACAATTAAAGGTGAGTTTGATGCATTTGGAGTTTTCATTTGTGAGATACGGGTCTGGGAAGTTGGAATTCTGGAATTTTATTCAGACCATAATTTTTTATCTGTACATTATTTTTCTCTGAAATCAATTTTGTATTTTTCTTTATAAAATTATCTACAAATTTCATGTACAAAGTTTCTTTATTTGATGTGTAAAAAGTGGAACCAAAAATAGGTCCCAAAATGAATAAAGAATGAATAGAATGTATAGGTAATTTATCTGAACTTCTGACCTTATCTCCCCCTACTTTATTCCTTGTCGACCTATTCATCAAGATGCCTAGGTCTCGGGGTTTCGGGTCATAAAATATTTACAATATTTTATTATTTTTCTTTTCTTTTATTTATTCTATAATTTTGGCTTTAATTACAGCATTTTATACACTATGTGAATGCACATGCATGAATTCTAAGATGATGAAATTAATGATATTTACAGGCATTTGCTAGGGTTTTTGGTGCCAAAATGATAGAATAAAGATGATGAATTGTGGATTCATCATCCCCCTATACTTTACCTTTGCTAGTCCCTAGCAAACACTTATGCAATAAGTGCAAAAGAAAAAGAAAGAAAAGAAAAAGAAGAAGTTGGATTTTATCTGATTATCAAACTTGTCTTCACAAAATCAAAGTTTGGAGATTAAGTCGGACCTTTGGAATTTTAGTGCGGTCGGAACCTTAATGAGAAGCAAATTTGAAATCCAACAGTCCTTGAGAATCCCAAAACTCTGTCCAAGTCTCCTCAATAGCCAGGTCAGAAATACTTCAACTCATACGCAAACTCTTACGACTATGAGTCTGACTCGTACAGTGTAAGTGATATGTAGCTCCCCACCTCAGAAGTAACAAAGAAACAACCTCCCCCAACCTGGTAACTCTAATGCCCCGGTATAGCAACTCTTTCCTCGAGAAGCGGGGTATTCCCTTCTAAGTTCAAGTGCAACTGGCTCAAGAAGAGGGGGATTAAGAGGTATAGAATTTTGGGAGCTCAACCAGTGTAGCTAAGTCTCCCGCTGCAAGCTTCATGAGATGTAACATGGATGCCATTAGCTTTTGCTTTATTGGACTATACATTCCGATGGGGTTATTAAATTTTCAATCCGACCCACCACTTTTTTTGGAGTTCTTTTTGCATTTTTTTTCAAATGCATCTGTACAACATATCTACATGGTGCAGCCTATATACAAGAAATTTTCCTCTTGAGCCAGTAGACTATCCCTCTTTTGAAGCTTTATTGCAACCCACGGCTTCTGTCTTTAGCCTTCATCACCACTAGACCAAGTTGAGGCGCACTTCCTTCACTAGAAGAAGAAGAGAGGTTCCGCCTAAAAGTACTACCCTCATATGCTACCCCAGGCCAAAGGAAACTGCCTCCTCACCACCTCATCCGTGGAGAGCTATGTGAAAGGTGCATGTGTCCAAGTTAGGTCATTATCAACAAGAGTCGTGCGTGTGCTCCGAAATACTCTACTTAGGCAGTCAAGAATCCATTGAACCAAGTCCCGTGATCCTCAAAGAATTAAGTCAACTAGACATGAAGTACCTCAAACCCGGTTCCTATAAGGTTCCTGTTATTAGGTAGATTTTAAGGTCCAATCAAGCTCCAATCTCCGGATTTTACTTAGACTTGTTCAACTATCAAACTCAATCCGAAAAATGCGAATGCTATGCAATGCTATGCAAAATGCAAGAAATATTTTTGTGATGCAATTTTCAAGATTTTGAAATTTTTATGGATTTTTGAAAAGATGATGCATGCATTTTTTTTCAAAAATATTTTTCAAATGTTTTTGGATTTTAATTTTTGCAAATGTTTTTGGGCTTTTTGAAAATAAAAAAATTTTGGCTGAAATCTAGGTTAAAAATATGTACACGGGAGTGCTTCTTATATATACAAGAGGTGGATTTTAAGAATTTACAAGGGTAAGTGGTCATTTTTATACATAAATATATATAGTGAATTTTGGTGAGATGTAAGTATTCCTCAAACTTATTTGACACAAACTTTTCACACAATTTTTGAAAACTATAGTCCAACATAGTTTTCTCAAACTTTTTACAAACATGTACACACATTTGAAAATCATTTTGCAAAGGCTTTCAAAATAGTATGTATAGATTTTTCAATTTATTTTTGCAACTATTTTTCAAACCATTTGCAAATCATTTTTCAAACATTTTATTTCACACAAAGAAAAGAAGTTTTACAAACCACACATTTTTACAAAGGTTGAAAACATGTAACAAAATATTTTCAAAATAGTTTTCAATAGATGTTCACAAAGATTTTCAAACTATTTTTCAAACACTTTGCAAAAAAATATTTTCACCTGATTTATTAATCAGTAAATACAAAAAGAATTTGAGGAATAATCGCATCTCTTTATTAAGGTTTTTAATGAATTTTAATAGTAGAATTAGCCATAGTTATTAGTAAAAATACGAAAGTACGAGTTATGGCTAAAGTATATACGCAGTATATACGACCCCCCTATACTTAGCTTGAGCTATGTCCTCATAGGTCAGAGAGAAAAGAGAAGACATAACTCGTACTAAGTATAGGCAAGTCTAAAGAATAAAGAACTAATGAATGAACCAATAAGAAGTTGACCGTCCCCCCTATACTTAGGATCAAATAATCCTAAGTATAGCAGACTGTATATAAAGAAGGGAGGGTCAAGGGTGGGAATGAACAGATCGTACTCAGATTGTCTCCCCCTATACTTAGGGTAAGATATCCCTAAGTATAGACAAGAAGAGGAGACAATGGAGAGGATCAAAGAATAGAGAAACTCGAGGTGCACGTCCCCCCATACTTAGGACAAAGTACGTCCTAAGTATGGAAAACTGTCTACAAGGGCGGCACCTTTTTGATAGATACAGGAGATAGAAATGGAAAAGAAGAAAAGAAGAAAAGAAGAAAATAAATCAACATATGAAATAGTGATATGAACAGATGGATCTGTACAGCAGAAGATAGAATTGATCACCATGTATGAGATGCAGATGGTGAGAGTCAAAGGACACATCTCATACCAGAAGAATGGGGGCAACGTCAATGGTCGGCGGATCATGATCTAGATATATTTTTAGGCATTGACCATTGACTCGGAAGGTAGAGGAAGCTGACGGTTCGGATATGTCGATGCTGCCACTGTCATGTACCTTCCTGACCACATAAGGACCTTTCCACTTGCTCTGCAACTTCCCTGGGAATAATTTCAGCCTGGAATCAAACAACCATACTCTCTGATCCGGCTCAAACTGCTTATGGCTGATAGTGGGAATCATGCCATGTCTTCACTTTCTCTTTGTACTGTAGGCTGTTGGAGAAGGCTGTGTCTCTCAATTCTTCCAGGGCTTGCCAATTCTGCTCTTCTCTGGTCTCCTATACTCTCAGGATCTAACAGCAACTCAGTGACTGCCCAAAAAGATTTGTGCTTGATTTCTACTGGAAGATGACATGGCTTGCCATAGACGAGACGAAAGGGAGATGTCCCCCAATGGATTTTTGAAAGAAGTCCGATAAGGCCACAAGACCGAGTCCAAAAGCTGTGACCAATCCTTTCGGTCTGGGCGGACAACTTTCTACAAGATAGTCTTTATCTCCTGATTCGAGACTTCGGCAAGACCATTAGTCTGAGGGTGATATGGAGTGACAACCCGATGGTCAATATCGAACTCGTCTGCAAGGGCCCTAACCTTGTCATTGATGAAATGAGACCCCCCGTCTGAAATCAAGACTATCGGTACCCCGAACCGTGAAATGATATTTTTCCTCAAGAATTTACACACGGTTTTAGCATCTGCTGCTCGGGCGGGGATAGCCTCAACCCATCGACTGACATAATTCACAGCGAGCAGAATATGCTCGAATCCCTGACTCTTAGGAAATGGGCCCGTGAAAACAATCCCCATGCATCAAAAACCTCAAAGAAGTGAATGGGTTGCATGGGCATCATGTCTCTCTGTCCACAGGTTCCCATTTTCTGACAGTCAGTACATCTCTTCACGAACTCATCAGAGTCCTTGAAGAGAGTAGGCCACCATAGGCCGGATTGAAGCACCTTCTGTGCTGTCCTTTTTTCCAGAATGATGTCCTCCTGCCTCAAGCTTGTGGCAATATGTGAGGACGCTCTGCTGCTCTTCTTGAGGAATGCACCTCCTCCAGATACTATCCCCTCCTTCATGATAAAGGACGGGGATCCTCCCAATGGTAAAACTTGGCCTTAGCTAGGAAGGTCTCAAGTTTCTGCCTAGGCCAACCCTGAGGGACTGTCTTGGCAACAAGATAGTTTACAAAGTCAACATACCATGGGAGTGAGGTGACCGCCAAGATCGCCTCATCTGGAAATGTTTCTGTAATAGGTGCACTGGACTCAGATTCCTCAAGATTCTCCAATCTGGAGAGATGATCCGCCACTACATTCTTGACTCCAGGCTTGTCCTTAATCTCAATATCAAATTCCTGGAGTAGAAGGATCCATCTGGTGAGACGTGCTTTGGCATCCTTCTTAGACATTAGGTACCGGATGGCGGTGTGATCAATGTAGATAGTCACTCTAGATCCGAGAATATACGATCGATACTTATCAAGAGCGAAGACTACGGCCAGCATCTCTTTCTCAGTCACAGTATAATTCCGCTGAGCGGCATCCAAAGTACAGCTAGCGTAGTGAATGGAAAAAGGTAATCCATCCCTCCTCTGTCCAAGCACAGCCCCAACGGCAAAATCTGAAGCATCCGTCAATGATCTCGAATGGGAGAGACCAATCGGGTGGCTGAAGGACAGGAGCAAAACAACCATCTCTTTGAGAGTTTCGAAAGATGCAAGACACTTATCATTTACAATAAACTCGGTGTCTTTCGTCAGTAAGTCAGTGAGCGGTCGGGCAATTCGAGTGAAGTCCTGAATGAACCGTCGGTAGAAACCGACATGCCCCAGAAAAGACCGCAACTGACGCAAGTTGGACGGTGGATTGAGTTTTCTGATGATATCCACCTTGGCCGGATCAACCTCCATGCCCCTGTTGGAGACGATATGACCAAGGACCGTCCCTTGAGTCATCATAAAGTGACTCTTCTCCCAAGATAACACAAGATTGACCTCTATGCAGCGCTGAAGCACACGGTCTAGGCAGTCAAGACAAGAATCGAACCTGTCGCCGTAGACCGAGAAGTCATCCATGAAGACCTCTAAACAGTCACCCACCATGTCCGAGAATATGGACAACATGCACCTTTGGAATGTCGTCGGAGTGTTACATAGACCAAAGGGCATCCGTCTGAAAGCATAAGTCCCAAACGGACAGGTGAATGTCGTTTTCTCCTGGTCTTTGGGCGCAATGGCCACTTGATTGTATCCAGAGTACCCGTCAAGAAAGCTTCCCGGCTAGCCGCTCGATAATCTGATCAATGAAGGGTAGCGGGAAGTGATCCTTCTTGGTGGCCTCATTCAATCGTCTGTAGTCCACACAGACCCTCCAAGAAGTGGGCACTCTGGTAGCGATCTCCTCTCCAGACTCGTTCACCACTATAGTGATGCCCGTCTTCCTTGGGCACCACATGTAACGGACTAACCCATTTAGAGTCGGAGATGGGTAGATAAAATCGGCGCTCCACCACCTCGATATTTCCTTCATGACCACATCTCGAAGATTCGGGTTCAGCCGTCGTTGGAACTCACGCGACGGTCTAGCACCTTCCTCAAGATAAATATGGTGGGAGCACAGAGCCGGACTAATCCCCTGGAGATCAGCTATACTCCATCCTATTGCCTTGCGGGTTCTTTCAAGAACCTCCATCAGACGAGATTCTTGTTCTCCAGTCAAATCTGCTGAGATAATGACTGGGTACATGTCTGGCTCACCAGCAAGGAATATGTACTTCATCGACTGCGGCAGAGGTTTCCGTTCTGGACAACTAGGAGGTGGCAAATCTGGCTTCTGATATGTCTGTGTGAAGGCGACCAGGTCTGCGTGGGAGAACTCTCGCTTTGCATGAATCTCTGACGAAGGGCGGCCGACTGAATCATGAATGAACTGCACTGGCTCGCACTCTGTCATGGTTGTTGGCTCAGAAGGAATCAGACAAGGTAAATATTCATCAAAATCATCCCAGTCAATGTCTGAATCCGAGGGATCAGAAGAAGATGAGCAAGAATGAAAATCATCGGCACCACTCGTCCCGACACTGTCAGCCTCAGGTGTATCCTCATCCAGGGATGTGCTCTCCCGGCTCTCGACTGCCACGAGCTTGAGATATAGTGAATCTGTAGGCAAGGCGAGGGTCGGTGCTACAGGATCTGTCCAGTTGGATTCATCATTAGTCATCACGAAATCACACACCTGGTGGATGTCTAGCTCGTCCTCTGTCATCTGCTCGGCTTCACTGGATTGCTCTGAGCATGCCAACTCTCTGGCTCTGATCTGGTCGATCGTATCTATTTGTATGCTTTCACCCTCTACGCGAAAACATACCGTCCCACTGTCATGGTCGGATACCGCCTTGGCAGTGGCCATGAATGGGCATCCAAGTATGATGGGGGCATCGGTTACCGACTCAGGGATATCCATGTCCAATATAACAAAGTCCACGGGGAATTTTAGGCCCTGAATGGTAACGACCACGTCCTTTAACAACCCCTTCGGCCTCTTGATCAACCTATCAGCAACTGAAGGACTGTCCTGCTCCGAAGAATAGGGCCAAACTCAAATCGTTTGAGTAAGGACGCCGGAAGGAGGTTGATCGAAGACCCGCTGTCTAATAGCGTACGATCGAACCGCTGCTCCTGGATCTCGCATCTGACATAAGAGGCTCCTGTATCAGGCCTCTTTGCTGGCAATGTGTTCTGAATGGCGCAGCAAGTGTCATGAGTGAGCATATGGATTTGATCTCTGTGCCTCCTCTTCCTGCGGATGGTAGTCTTCTCTTTCAGGTTCTTCTTGAAGAGGGGGATATGATCGAGTGCTTCTTGTAGAGTCAGCTGAATATGGAATCTGTCTATCATCTGATTGTCGAACTATACCTGTTGCTCTTTTTTGGGATTTTCTCGTTTATTCCCCTTCTCTCGGCGGAGTGCCTCAGGAAAGGGGATGGTAGGGGCCTCCACAGATGGAGGGCTAGGAATAGGTCCCTGTGCCTGTGAGGAAGAAGGATCCACACAATCATCATCATGCAACACATATGGATCCGCAATGTGAACATAAACCTTTCTTTTATTCATATTTTTGTTCTTTTTGTTGTTACCACAGTCCATAGATACAAAAGGTGGTAACATCACAGAGGGAGACTCAACAAAAGTAGGAGTGGTAGCCTCAACACCACCACCGGCACCTGTCTCTGCGGCATCAGCACCGCTCTCTAGCTCATCATCAAAATGGTGGCTTCAGTATCACCGTCTGCATCTGATATCACGACGGCTTCAATACCGTCGTCTGGAACTCCATCATTGGTGGAACAGGACCACCATCTTCAACATCATCATTAGAGGCATCAGCACCGCTACTATGCTCCTCTGGTGCTCCGGATTCAGCTGGTTGTTGTCGCTCAGAAGAGGCGCCGCCGGCGGGCATCCTACCGCTCCTAGTAGTCACAAAATCAGCATCATAGAAGGAATATGACATATCGCTCAAATAGTCGCTAGGAGAGGTATCCTCTGTAAACTCTACCTGCTCAGACTTTCTTTTCAAATTGTTCGGGTTAGGTTCAATCTGAGCGGGTATGGCGGCCTTCCCTTTGATAATCTCCCTCATCTCCTGCCAGAATTCATCCATTTCTTTCCTGAAGGATGCTCGCTGTTCGGAGAGCAAGCGGGCAAGATCATCGAGAGCTGGGTTCTCAAAAGCAGGACCCTGAGAACCGGATGGTTGTCCCTGTTGGAAATGGGGCTGCTGCTGCTGCTGTGGTTGATACTGGGGATGATGGGAATAAGACTGCTGAGGCTGCTGTCGCTGCCTCCACTGTTGTCCCTGATTAGGCGGGGTGAGGGCCACTCTGATACTGCTGCTGATGGGCATACTGGGGCTGTTGCTGCTGGTTTGGCTGGCTGTTCTGCTGTCCTTGGGCAGGATTCTGCTGCTGGGAGGAGGAGCCACCGTTGCCCCAATGGAATCCGGGATGATCACGACGAATCCCGGGCTGAGGGTACCGGTCGTACCATATCCCATTGACTTCCATCAATGGGTCCTGCTCAAAGGAGGATGGAGGAAGAACTGCCAGTGGCTGCTCCGACTGATAGACCACCATCTGCATGTTCGAAGATGGCGACTGCGCTGGGTAGTACTGTAGCAGTGGAACCGGCTCTGCCTGGATATGGTTCACCTGGCGGTATGAGGTAGAGGGTTGGTTGGAACTGCTACTGCTGGAGTCACCCCGTGACCTGGGAGGCTGTTGAGCTTGTGCCTCCTGGATGCATAGAATTTGAGTTTTCAGGTCACTCATAGTTTTGGTGAGAAGGTCCATCTGGGCAAGACCTTGGTTCTGCTTCTTCTCTAGGATCTCCATGCGGTCCAACTTCTCACTGATAATGCCCATGTCGGTTGCGGCTGATTTGGCTTGGGCTGCGGCTACCGATGATGTATTGGGACCGGTATCGATGCGGGCGATCCTCTGGAATGAGCCTCCTCCCTGAGGTGGTTTTTGTTGTGTGTAGACTCTGGCTTGGGTCATCACAGTTGAATTTTCTGCATGCCTTCATAGATGGCCCAGACGTCGTCTTCACCCTTTGAGAAATATGATCCACTGCAGGAGGCGTTGACAAGCCCCTGCAGCTCCGGTGTCAACCCACAGAAGAAACTTTGAACCAGGTTGGGCTTGGATATATCATGATGTGGACAGCGGTCGATGAGCTCTCTGAATCGATCCCAGGCTTCATGGAATTGTTCATTTGGGATCATGACAAAATTGCTGATCATGGCTCTAGCTGCATTGGTCCGGCCGAGGGGATAGTACTTCTTCAGATATACGGTCCGGAGATCTGCCCAAGTGTTGACGAATCGCCCGAGGTGTTTGAGCCAATATGCAGCTCTGTCAACCAATGAAAATGGGAAAGCGATCATCTTGATCGTGTCCTCAGTCAGCAGCCTATCATGGATGGTGCTGCATATCATCTCGAATTCTTGGAGGTGGAGGTGTGGCTCCTCGGTCGGCAACCCATGAAATTTAGGTAGAAGCTGAATTGTGTGGGGCCGAAGCTCGAAATCTCCATGGATCGGTGGGAGTTTGATCCAGCGGTGAGTGAGGGATGCAGCTGGGTTGTGCAATTCCCTCATAATGGTCTGCGGCGGTCTCTCAGCGTCTGGATCGCCTCCTCCTGCATCAGGTCCTCCTCCTCCTCCACCGCCACCGCCCCCAGGTCGGTTTTCTCGCATCTGAGCTATCTCTCTCATCATATCACCCATGAAGGTACCCTGGTCACAGATCTGTCTCTGCATAGTCTCCAGGGATGCTAACAAGGAGTTGTTGATGGCCACCTGATCAATTATGAACGGAGGGTGATCATGGTCATCTGGGTGCTCGCCTCTTATATGCCATCACTGGATTTTCTGAAAAAGCAAAAGAGGCCATCTCAGGTGCTGTCGAATGATCTGAACTCTGTGATGCACTGTATTCTGAAACAATTGGACTGAGGGAAGGAGAATGGGAAGGGTGGTCGAGGGGGAACAGGGTGGATGTAAACTCAGGCTCGGAGAGCGGACTCTCCGAGGTAGTCCTAGATGAATAAGGAGGAGGGTGGATAGCGATGCCGACAAAGTCGGCCTAAGAGATCTCCATCCCATCATCTTGATTATTAGGAAGAGCAGAGAGGATGCATAAGAAGAAGGAAGAAATGAGAAGCAAATTGTGCACAATTGTGCTGTGTTTTTGATCTTGACCTTAGATAAAACTAGCAATCAAACACAAGACAGGGGTGAATTCACCAACTCAACACATGAAGCCGTGAAGGTTCGGCTTTTATCTTTTCGGTTTTAGCTTGAATTCAAGAATTAATCTTTTCACGAGTCCTTAGAGCGCTACGCCTAAAGGAGAGAGAGTACTGCCGGAAGAGTATCCCGTACTTGTCCTCCTCCTATGTAACATGTAGCTTGCACTTTTTGAGGTCCTTGTAACCCTTCCTAGATCCCTACTCAGCCAAAGAATAAGAGAGGAAGCCAATAGGCGAAACCGATACTTCGGAACTCGCTCGCAACGGAATCACCCGTGAGCGTGCAAGAACCTACTCAGATGCGAGACGATGAGACAGACACCCCCGTGAAGGCGTGTCCTAGGCTCGATACTTCGGACAAGGTCGATGCTCTACACAATAGAGAGTCATCAATGTTGACCAAGCCCTACTCGTCCACGTACAATAGAAGCGCCAATACTTCGGAAATCCAGGCGATACACAAGGCAGCCACAAGCTGGGATTTTGGCTCTAATCCTTACGAAGCGCTCACCTCACTTGGAAGGAGACCTTCCCATGCAACCTGAAAACAAGTGAGGGTGTTACTCTCCCCAATCAATGAATCCAATTACCGATTTTATTTTTGGTCAAGGTTTTCTTAGCAGTCCCTTTTTTTAATTTTTTTGGTGTTATCGCTTCTTTTGAGTAGATTCAAACAAGTGCCTAACGATTTTTGAATTTTCTTGATCCTACTTTGTCCAAAAACAGAGGGAGAATAGAGTCGGAAAAGCCATGCAAGTCGACACAAAGATGGAAATCTCACCTTTGTGCCTAAATGATGGATGCAAAGTAAGAAGACTTACAGCGAATTCTAGCTCTCTCCATGCGGGATGCAAAGTAGAAATTTATAAACCTAGTCTATATGCTGATATGCAATGCGGAAATCGTCCTAAGATAGGCAACTGCTAGCGTGAAGAACCATAAGTC
Organism: Ottelia alismoides; assembly: GCA_037367405.1. Taxonomy (NCBI): domain Eukaryota; kingdom Viridiplantae; phylum Streptophyta; class Magnoliopsida; order Alismatales; family Hydrocharitaceae; genus Ottelia; species Ottelia alismoides. Next base: position 124,449 of record JAZKJV010002836.1, read on the forward strand.
AACTACCAATCGTCGATCCTAAGAGTCCGGTCTTGACCCCCCCTCCTCTTCTCGACACATCGAGTTCAGGAGTAGCGCTTGATGGGGAGGGCTCGCGGCGCGACGGATCTAAGAAAGGGAGCTAACTGTTTAATTAAACTAAGTCCAAGTACGAACTATAGGTACATGCAAAGGTTATTAGTGTGTTTGGACCTAATTTAATCGATCAAGCAGGCCTAGATCTAAGGGCTCAATCCACAAAGAAAGTGAAAATGAAATCAAAACCGTCAAGTGACAGCGATGGAAACTCGACGAAAACCGCGGTGAGCCCCCGGGTGAACAAACACCCGGAAATTAGGTCCGGAGTGTCCAAGAGTCCAAGTACCTGTATTATTACAAATTAATGAATCACTCTCTCTCACAAAATAAAATGAAATCTAAACTAATCACTCTCTCACTCCTCCTGCTCTCTCCTGCAGGCCTGGCTAAAGAAAGGCTGGCTCCGCTTCCCAAGGTTGCTTCGAGTCACCGAGGCGATCCGCCTTGCTCCGCGGTCCCTCGCAAGAAGACAAGAAAGGATGGTCAGAATAGCTCAATATATGTATTAAAAGTGCAAGAGAGATAACTGAAGCTATATAGACAACAATCACCAGCAAACAAAAATGTAAACTACTCGTTGTTGCTCCCCGGCAACGGCGCCATTTGATAAACGCAGAATTGAGAGCGGTTGTACTGACTCACAAGGCGATTCAACAGTTGGTGTCTTAACCACTACAAATCCTGGTTTAATCAACAATTAACCCACACTAAAGATCAATAAATTAGAAATAATGTGGAGTCAAAATTTATTTTTAACTCTGCACAAATGATGTAAAGGGCAAGTATGCAGAGAGTTCGAACACAAGGAGCAAACAGGGTAATTCAAATAAATGTGCGCAAGTGAAGGTGAAGTGTCTACACTAAGCAAGTAAGCAAAGAAATTTTTGTGGGTTTTTAATTTTTAATTTTTTTTGTTTTTTTATTTTAAATTTTCTGATTTTAAAATTTATATTTTATATTTTTTTTCTTTTTCAATATTGGAATTTAAAACAATGTAATAAAAGACAAGATAGAGTATTTATAAAAATATGCAAAGATCACCAAAAATTCAGAAATAAAAATGTTTTTGATACTTTTAAGATTTTTTTTACTGTTTTTGTGATTTTTAGGTATTTTTCAAAGTGTTTTTGGTATTTTTAAATACTGAAACAAGACAAAACAGTGAAAAAGGTGCTGGCTGTGAGTAAAATAGGAATTAAGATTAGCAATCAGCAACCAAAATTTTTCACACTAATTTTCAAATAAAGAGGATGAAATATAGAACAAACAGGAACTGAGTTTGTATTTTTCTGAGTTTTCTTTCATTTTATAGAATTTTTTTGAAGTTTTTGAGTGTTTTTAAATTTTTAGTGTTTTTCTTTTGCGATTTTTAGTGATTTTTGGATTGACACTAGAATAGGTTAAAATACACACTAGGGAATTTTTTTGGAATTTTTAGAGATGTTTTAATATTTTTTTGGTATTTTCTAAGTTAGACAGCGAATAAAAAGCATGTTTTTGATTTTTAATAATTATAAAAATAAAACAAAATCAAAAACTAAATTGATAGCGTGGAAGCACAAGTTAACAGGAGCTTAAACCTATTTTTGTGGAATTTTTGGACTAAAAATGAGGGTCTAATTAACTAGAACAAGCATCCAATGATTAATCAAGCCTGGCAGGGGTATACATGCAATTTCCAAAACATCCAGGGGCTACTTGCAAAATATCCACAACTTTTTAAACTAAAAATTGAATTTACTGGACTAAAAGCAAATTACGAAACCCGGAGGGACCTTAGTACAAAATTCCCAAGCCAAACACGTGCGAAACACGCGCCTGACAGGGATCTAAGTGCAATATCCGAAACTATCAGGGGGTTCGATGCAAAGTACCCCAAAGTTTTACATTTCGTTACAAAATCTTGGGATTAAAATTGAAATAACTAAACCCCAGGTCGGTCCTTGCAAAAAGCCCACCCCCTCACGCGCACGGGCACGTGAGGTGACGTGGCAAGGGACCTAAACATAAATAAACTAAGAGCGAGGGGTCTACATGCAAATAACCAAAAGTTTTTATACTACAGACGAAAGTTTAAATACTAAAGAGTAAATACAAAATGCACGAGGGTTAATGTGCAAAATACCCTTGGCGCGTGATCCAACGGCGAGTGGGGAGCCCCTTAGACACGTGGCGCACTCGGGACGGCCGATGCCGCTTCGTGGATGTACGGCTGAGATCAGATCTCCAAGGATGATCGACAGTCGAGGTGTGGGGAGATCCAACGGCTGCTGTGCTATTTGGGCGCGCTCCAAGATCCAACGGCTGCGGAGTGAAGAGGAAGAACACGGAGGAGCTCCGACTGGGCGAAGTTCCTCGAGCTCCTCCGTCTGGCTCCGGTGGCGTCTGGGCTTCAAAATGGACAAGGAGCGTCCTGAGGTCTTCGTCTACCTCCTGGGACCGTCAAAAAGCCACGGCGGTGGCCGTGGTGCTCGCTGGGGGCTGGCGGAGCTGGAAGGCTTCGTTAGCTCCGGCGAGGTCAAAACTCGGACTCCAGGTGCCTTCAAGTTCACGTTGACCTGCAAAAAGAGTCAAAGGGTCCAGGGCAAACTGCCTGGACCCTTGGATGGTCGTGGGGATGCGTGGAACGATGAGGCGACGAATGGCCGGAGGTGCCCTCCGGCCAAGATGGGTGATTGGGCAAGACACGTGATGGAACTTCGATTTTTTTGAGGGTTTTCGATCCTAAAACTAACAGGAACCTAATAGCGTAAAGAAATGCAAGGGGGATGGTCCTCGATGGCTGGAGCCAGAGGAAGAGGTGTACCTCGACCGCCGGGCTTGCGGGAGGTGTAGGGAGATCCTCCGACCTCGATCACCTCGGCTGAAGGCCTTGAGCTGGAGTTGTCACCTCCAGGAGGCTCTGGAGCGCAAGGAGGTGGAGAGGGGTGGTCTGAAGGTAGTCCAGTTTGAATTCAAAGTAAGGGGGTCGCTTATATTGGGTTTGACCCGATGTTGCAGGGGCTCAAAGATCAAGAGATCTGGGGCGTCTCAGTGATGCGATCTCCAAGATAATCGCAAGGCGGGCAAGCAGGTTGATAGGTGAAGAAGTTTGCAGAAGGGATCGAAGTGAAATGGTGAAAGGATCGGCTGGGAGAAAGACAAGAAAATGGCTCAAAAACCAACCTCTGACAGGGGGGTAGGTGGGGAAGACGACCAGTTGACCTGGGTCAACTGGGGCCGTCTCCTGATTGGTCCACGTGGACCAATCAGGAAAAATCCCTGATAATTATTTTTAAAAATTCAATTAAAAATAGAAAAAGCTGAATTAATTAATGATCATAAAATGAAAAATATTCGTTATTTTATTTAGTATTTTATTATGATTTTTATTATTTTATGGGTTGTATTTTTACAAGTTTACTTTTTAGCCCTATATAGGTATATTACCTATGTATTTTAGTATTTTATTTTTATTTTGTGTATTTTATTTTTATTATTTTCATTTCTTATTTTCTAAAATTATAAAATACTTTTATATACACAAATATATTTTTATTTTATCTTCCTGATTTATTTTGTATATTTAATAAATTATAAGAGTATAATGTATAGGTATGAGTATAGGCATTATACCTGCATGATCTTATACTTGTTGATTTTTATTTGAGTTTTCTTTGTACTTTTATTCTGATTTTAATACACATAATTATTATAAGTAATATTTACAAGATTATAGAAATATAAAAAAAATACAAAAATAATGAATAAATAATAAATTGAATATTTTAATCTGTACAATTATACAATGAGGGTCCAAACCTCAACTTTCAAACCGTAGCTCCGCCAATGCGAAACCACCACCATTAAATAGATTATTTTATTCTATATACAATTAAAGGTGAGTTTGATGCATTTGGAGTTTTCATTTGTGAGATACGGGTCTGTGAAGTTGAATTCTGGAACTTTATTCAGACCATAACTTTTTATCTGTACATTATTTTTCTGTGAAATCAATTTTGTATTTTTCTTTATAAAATTATCTACAACTTTCATGTACAAAGTTTCTTTATTTGATGTGTAAAAAGTGGAACCAAAAATAGGTCCCAAAATGAATAAAGAATGAATAGAATGTATAGGTAATTTATCTGAACTTCTGACCTTATCTCCCCATACTTTATTCCTTGTCGACCTATTCATCAAGATGCCTAGGTCTCGGGGTTTCGGGTCATAAAATATTTACAATATTTTATTCTTTTTCTTTTCTTTTATTTATTCTATAATTTTGGCTTTAATTACATCATTTTATACACTATGTGAATGCACATGCATGAATGCTAAGATGATAAAATTAATGATATTTACAGGCATTTGCTAGGGTTTTGGTGCCAAAATGATAGAATAAAGATGATGAAATGTGGATTCATCACTGTTGCTGAGAGGGGTAGGTAGGAGGGTGCTGCTGCTGGTGTGGCTGGTGAGACTGCTCTCGCCTCCAAGACTGTCCCTGCTGATAGGGACGAGGAACGAAGGATGACTGCTGCTGTGACAGGTAAACTGGGGGCTGCTGCTGCTGGTGATCCCTCTGCTGGTTGTACTGGCCTCCCTAGCCAGATGGCTACTGCTGGGGCTGGATACCTCCACTCCCCCACCTGAATCCGGGATGGTCTCGTCGGATCCCAGGCTGAGGACGGTCATACTAAATCCCGTTGACATCCATCAACGGCTCTGCATCGTACTGGGCTGGCGGGAGTACTGCCAGAGGCTGATGCGGCTGGTATTCCACCATCTGCATGTCTGGAGATGGTGGTGACTGGTAGGAGGGCTGCTGCTGCTGGTACGGCTCCGCCTGTACAAGGTGAACCTGTCTAGGCTGCTGGTGTGAGCTGGAGCGCTGGAACGAGCTGCTGCTGCCGCCGGTATCGCCTCGCGATTGAAGACGGGGCTGTGGAGTCGTCTGTGCCTCCTGGAGACACATGAGCTGGGTCTTCATGTCGCTCAGAGTCTGTGCCATCTGCTCCATCTGAGTGATGCCCTGGCACTGCTTCTTCTCGATCAGCTCCATCCGATCCAACTTCTCACTGATGATACCCATATCCGCAGCGGATGACTCTGCCTGTACTACTGCTACTAGGGATGAACTGGATGGACCGGCATCGACCCATGCTATCCTCTGGTACTGCACGGGTCCAGGCTGCTGCTGGGGTCTGCCCTGAGTGTACAACCTGGTATGGGACATCACCATGTAGTTCTCGGCCATCTCCTCGTAGATGGCCCAAACCTGGTCGTGATCCTTGGTGAAGTAAGACCCGCCACAAGAAGCATTCACCAAGCCCTGGAGCTCTGGTGTCAGCCCGCTGAAGAAGCTCTGCACAAGGTTGGAATTCGAAATATCATGGTGCGGGCATTGGTCAGTCAGCTCACGAAACCTCTCCCATGCCTCATGGAATTGCTCGTTGGGGAGCATGGAGAAGTTGCTGATGAGGGCTCTCGCTGCATTGGTCCGCCCGAGTGGATAGTACTTGTTCAAGTACTCGGTGCGGAGCTGCTCCCAGGTGCAAACAAACTTCCCCAAGTGCTTCAGCCAGGTGGCTGCTCTGTCTGCCAAGGAAAAGGGGAAGGCAATCATCCTGATAGTATCCTGGTCCACCTGACGATCGTGGACAGTACTACAAATCATCTCAAACTCCTGTAGGTGGAAATGAGGCTCCTCTGTGGCCAAACCGTGAAACCGAGGTAAGAGCTGCAAGGTGTTCGGGGGAAACTTGAAGTCCCGCACGATGGCTGGAAATACCACCCAGCGGTGTGTCAAGGTCGACCCGGGATTGTGGTTCTCCCGCATCGATCTAAGTGGTGGTGGTGCTCGTCCTGCTGCTACTGCTGCTGCGGCTGCTGCCGCGGCTGCGGCGGCAGCTGCCGCATCGTCGGGTCCTCCTCCTGCTCCCCCGTGGTTCTCGCGGTTGGCTCTCATCTGCTCAAGCTCTCTCCTCATGTCCATCATGAATGCCCCCTGATCCCTCAACTGCTGCTGCACTAACTCGAGGGAGGCGATCATGGTGGAGTTGATCGAACCCTGGTCCAAAACGAAATGCTGCTCTCCTCGTGGACCTCCGGTGCGATCGTCGGAACTGCCAGCCATGACGTCTGCAAAATCAAATGAGCCAAACTCAGGTGCTGATAAGTCTGCTAATCTCTCTTCTGGCTCATGTCTCTCAGAATCGAAAGAAAGGGGGTCGAGGGGGAACAGGGCGGAGTCATACTCGGGCTCGGAGAGCTGGTCTCGGCTCTCGCAGGCCAACCTAGATGACCGGGTAGACGTGCCCTAAAGCGGTGCAGCCAAAGGCTGCCTAAGAGAGCGTCTACCCATCATCATGATCTAACGAGTAAGGCGGATGAGATCTGGAGAAACTATGATCGGCAACCAAACCCTCTGTTCACCAACGCAACATGAGCTGAAGACCGTAAAGGCTCGGTCAAATTATCTTGTCAAATTTTATTAGGTGAACAAACAATCTATCAGAGCGCTTACGTGACCTGTTGGGATTCCCGATGCTACCCCAACAGACTGGCCCGCACGAAAGAGTCGGTAGTCAGTTAGGAATAACACCGGAGGGCTCTACCTAGTGAACGGGTCACTCTCTCGTGCAACCAAACCAAACAATGAGGGGGTTGCTCTCCCCAAGACAAATTTTTTTCAGTCAAGTGTCTTTTAGGGTCAATAGCTTAAACAGTCCCAATTTTATGGTTTTTTTCTTTTTAATATTTTTCAATAAAAACAAAGGCCTAACAAATTTTTCGGTTCTCCTGGTTATTTAGTCAAAAACAAGGGGGAGAAGACGAAAAAGCCGATGCGCGAAGAAATCAATGATGCATGCAGAGATAGAAATGCGTACCTGACTCCAGCAGTCTACATGCTAGATGATCCGCGCAGAATTTAAAGACTGAAAAGAAACTACCTATATGGTGCAGCGGTGAAAACCGAGTCCTCAACAGGCAATTTCTACTCGACTGAACCGTCTAGCTTAGTCATTCGCCCTCGATCCAAAGAGTCCGGTCTAGACCCACCCCTCCTCTTTTCGACAGGTCGAGTTCAGGAGTAGCGCTTGACGGGGCAGGCTCGCGGCGCGTGGGCTCTCAAGAAAGCGACTAAGCTATTTTTATTAATGTGTTATTAGTAGGTCTAATTATCGCTCTATAGGAACAGGCAAGAAATTAAGTGTGGGATCCTACTAATTACGGCACAGTCAATCAGAAAATCCTAAATCTAGGGGCTCGAGAAAAACCGCAGAAAACCGTAAAAGGCAGCTAAAAAGCTAAAATCGCGAAAAAGCCGCGAAAAATCTAAACTAGTCCGGTGTGCTCGGCGAAACAGACCCGAGAGTCCAACTGTCTCTGAGTACCTGTATTATTACAATAGTTCAAATTATGCGGGAAATAAAACTAATCTAAGCTCCTCTCTCACTCAGCTCCTCTCTCGCTCTCTCCTGCGTTTCCGTGCAGAAGGGAGCCGCCTCCGAATCTCGCGGTTGCGCCGGCTCCTCGAAAGTCACCTCCGCGGTCCTCAGGCCCTCGCAAGAAAGAAGACAAGTGTCAGACCAGATTATTGTAAAAAAATGTCAGAAAAATATATCTACAGGAATCTATACAAAAAGTCACGAAAAGAAAACCGCGGAAAAACTCAAAAACTGACTACTAAGTCGTGCTCCCCGACAACGGCGCCATTCTGATGGTCGAACCTAACCACTAGGGTATAAGGTGCTAAATGGTCGTCGCGACCCAAGCGATCAGGCTCGATCGATCAAGAAAAAATAGACCACCAATAATATAAAATCAAATCAAAATCAACAGCGGTCTTGCTATTAGTTTAACCTGGTATAGCGACCAGGGTCGAACACAAGGGCACGAATTGGCCTCGCGGCCTACGAAGTAGTCAAAAAGAAAAGAAAAGGAAATAAAAGGGTATTTTTGGTGGTTTTTATTCTTTTTATATTTTTTTGGATTTTTAGTTAATTAAGAAAATAATAAAAATAAGAAAACAAGGCACTTCAACAATTTATTTAATACACTAAACTCAACCAAAAATTCAAATAAAAATATTTTTGTGTGTTTTTTAATTTTTACTGTTTTTAGTGAATTTTTGAGATTTTTCTGATGTTTATTTAATTTTCTAAAAATCAAACAGTGAAGGAAAAAGATGGTACTGTCCAGCCGAGCTTAAGGGACCTAGGTAAAATATCTAGAAATCCCCAATAATCCTGGAGGTAATTTTCCTGTATAGAGAAGAAAACAAGGAAAATTTGAGCTCCTCAATTATTATTTTTGGATTTTTAAATATGTATTGGAATTTTTATGAGTTTTTGAGTGTTTTTCAATTTTTTGGTGTTTTAGATAATGAAAAATAGCCAAAATTGGCTAGAAAATCAAGCAAGCCAAAACAAACAGTAGGTAATTTTTTTGTAATTTTAAATAGGTTTTAATATTTTTTGTGATTTTTAAAGTCTAACAGTAACAAAAATTGATGTTTTTGAATTTTTAAAAATACCAAATCAAAACAAAAATGTCTCCAAAAATCCCAAAAATTTTTACACTATGGCAGGAGCCATAAATCCAGTTTTCATTGGATTTGGAGTATGTTTTCTATTTTATTCAAAAATAAAAAGAAGGTACTGTGCACAGGGGCCTAAGTGCAAATATCAAGAGTCCTGAGGGGTCTGGTGCAAAATACCCAGGTAAACACGCGTGCGGCGCGTGCCTGGGGCACTCAGGGACCTAAATGTAATAAAAATCAAGTCCTAGGACTATTTGGTAACAGGTACCAAAAGTCCAAGGGCTAGTCTGCAAATAACCCAAAAATAAACGCGCATACACTATTAAATTAGGCACAGGGGTATAAATGCAATAATCCAAAAGTTTTCATTCAATCCATAACATCTCAGAACTACAAGGTATAAAGTGCAAAAAGCCCAGAAAACCACGTGTCGAAGCACATGCTACACCATACACAGGGGCATAAATGCGAAAGAAATCAAGTGCAAGGTCCTTTATGCAATAGTTCCAGAAACTAAAGAACTACACTAAATATTTACAAGACTAAACGCTAAATAGAAGAAAAGACAGGGCCTATGGGTAAATTACCCTTTATTAAGTCGAGCCGATGGATGAGTGCCACGTGGTGGATCAATAGTCAGGATGCGGGTGGCGCTCCAAAGCTGGGCTCCTCGCGATGATCGGACGGCTGGGGCTTCGCCACGTGGAGGATCGAACGGCTGAGGGTATCGGTGGCTAAGCCTTGTGCATCGGGCGGTCCAGATCGCCTCTCCCTAGATCTGACGGTGACGGGACCTCCTCAGATGGGCGGTCGAGATGAGAACTGGAGGTTGAAGGCGATCGGACGGCTGCTGGAGGTCTTCGAAGAACAGGTGGCCGGCGAGCTTCGTCGGCCCAATACGATCGCTCCGAGCCTCCTCGCGGGGCTCTAGTGATCGGGGAAGAATCGTCGGGCGCCTCCGCGTCGAGTGGTACCCTCCGATGACCCAACCGAGCTCTGGAGAGCTACGGCGAGGTTGGCGGAGGCGTAGCTGCTGGACCTGAGTCAAAGGACCTCAGATGGCCCTCGATGTACCTGCAAAATGGGTCCAGAAGACTCGCGGGTCGAGGGAAAACTGCCTCGACCCGGTTAGGCGAGGTGAAGGTGGTCGGGGGGTCGGTATGAGCGAGCTCCGGCGAGGGTGTGGACGGAGGAGCTCGAACCCCAGCTCCTGTGCGAGCTGGGTTGGATGGAGGGATGCAGAACGTGCGTGGGAAGAAGGTGAAGGCTATGACGTAGCCCAATGGTCGAATGATGGTCGGACGTGATCGGAATCTACAGTGGTCGGCGGAGCGGCGAATTGGGGGAATGAGAAATTAGAGAAAAGCATAAGGAAACGGGTCTACCTGGGTGGATGAATCGACTGTGGCTGAGCTTGCGAAGCTCTGGGTCCTCGCCTCAAGGAGCGCTGACGTCCGAGGCTCGAGCTCCTGCTCTGGGCGGAGCACGGCGGTGGAGACTCGCCGGATCAGTGGTCTGAGCGTCCTCAGCCTCACTGCAACACCTCTGGGGCAAGTTGTCACTCTCGCGATGAAGGTGGAGGTCACTGGAAGGGGGAACGACAAGCCAAAGATGAGAATGAAGGTGGCAGAGCTGGGACTTTATATGTCTAGGGGTCCGGCTATCGGGAGGTCGGGCAAGCAGCTCAGTGCGCGGATCCCCAAAATCCACCCCGGGCGTGGATCAGGGATGCTCAAGCTCGGATTAAATCCCGGGGTTAACAGATTCAGGAGTCAGATCAAGTGTGAGAAATGGCGAGAAATCGGGTTGCGGGCACGGATCCGGGACGGGGTGGTCCTGGGGGGGGGGGGAGTTGACCGGGCGGTTAACACTCCCCTGGGCCAATAGGAACATGCCACGTGGAAAAGATTAAAAATAACAAATGGCTGAATTATGGAAAAGTCAAAACATGAAATATTTTTGTTTTAATTTTTTTTCTATTTTTTATTAATTTTTAATTAATTTTTTAAAGTAAAAATAAGGTATGTACATAGTAGGGTTATATATAGGTATATATACAATATATAGGATTTTAATTTTGATTTTTAATTTGTTATTTTATACAATTTTATTCCCATTTTATATTTTATTTATTATATCATAAAATAAGGAATAAAAAGATATTTTTATTTTATTTTTACTATTTATATACATAGGTGAAATAAATGCATATGTACATTTATATACATGGTATATTTACAATGTATTTTTATGTTTTTAATTTTGTTATTTTAATTTTTTTGTTTTAATTGTTTTTATTTTATTTATTTACATCATATAATATAGAATATTTACAAGATTTTTGGAAATTAATTTTATTTATTTGTAAGGCTAAATAAATATAGATGAGTGGGTTATATACATGGTGACTATGTATATGAGTGAGGTTTTTGTTTTCTTTTTAATTTTTTCTATTTTTATCTAGATTTTATATTTATAAATATGTACAAATATTTACAAACCTAATTTTCGTCTATTTTTGTGAGGAAAATACCTTTATTTATTTACATAAATATTTACACACATGAGCCCCTATCTCCCTCTACTTTGGCTTTTATGCGGTCAGGCCCATGTTGAGCCCTCCCTTGGGTTAGGTTGCTCAATATTTATTCTAAATATTTCCCTCTTTTTCTTTTTACTCTTTATTCTTTTATTTTTGCACAAAAACATGCTAATTATTAAACTTTATACAATGCATGCTTTTGATAATTTATTTTACCCATGAATATAAGCATGCATTTGTAAATAGGTTTTTGGTGCAAAATAAAGAATAAAGAGTGATGAATGGGTATTCATCAAGAAGAAGCTAGACACTCACTTTAGATTTGGAGTGATATTTCTCCTTAACCACGATCCAGAGCTCGTAAGATGATTCGCAGGTCTCAAAGACCCGAATCAGATTCAGATCCATGTGGGTCAGCATAAAGCACCTAGTCAATTATCTGTTTTCTCCCACTGTTCATGGGACCAAATTTCCTCCATAGTTGGATTCTCAGATAAGGTTAGATCGGATTTATCTATAATGGAGTGTATACTATCGTGCAACAGGCTATAGTAGATCTTTATACTCCATAATTCGTAATTAGTATCGTTAAGGTACTCTATTTTTCCCACCTCAATGGCAATTGTCTTGCTTGTCATATTTTTTTGGTTGATCTAATAAAGGAATGTATGAGTGTATGAGATTGATATAAAAGAATGTATGAGTGACTATAAATCCATGTCCCCTAATTTGGTTCTAACATGATATTTTGAAATATGAGGGCCCGGGCACATTTGTATTTCGGGTTCGGACCCGGCCCAACCCGAGTATAATATTTTTGAAATATGAGAGCCCGGGCCCGACCAATTTATACATCAGGTTCAGGCTGGGCCTGGGCTTTTGCAGATCCGGTCAGGGTCGAGTCCAGACCGGCCCAACCCAATGCTCCACCATAAATACTATCATAACAACTACCCACAAATAGAATTAAAAAAACACACATTAAATAAATGACGTCCTTAATTTTCTTTACCAACCAATTATGTAAACTTAAGAATTGTAAGATCTTATTTTTATTGAAACAAAATATGCTAGGGATAATTCTTTTTTAATGAAAAAAATAAAATTTACAAATAAGCATAAGACTTGTAAGATCTTATTTTTATTGAAACAAAATAAGCTAGGGATAATTCTTTTTTAATGAAAAAAATTTACAAATAAACATAAGACTTGTAAGATTTTATTTTTATTGAAACAAAATAAGCTAGGGATAATTCTTTTTTAATGAAAAAAAATAAAATCTACAAATGTCAATAATTAAAGAAACAATATTTTTTTACCTCGAAGTAATGGGATGGAAAATGACTTCTACAATGGGACTAAACTCAATACTCCCCGTTCTTGGAACTATGGGAGAGGACTTCTATTGTAATGTATAAATAAGAAATGAGAACGGACTCAAATTCTGGGAGTAACAATTCTAACTATAAAACATGAACAATTTATCTAAACGTTAACTAAACCTATCTAAGATGTGAACATGAAATCGACTACGTTTAGAATGCGATGCAAATAAGAAGATCAAATCCAATCACTACTTCTTCACTTGAAAGATATTTCAGATCAAACTCTGCTTTAATTTCTTTTTTTCTTTTTCCATTTCCTTAAATCTTACATATATATGGGCCCCTTCTTCTTCAGATAATCTTTTCCTCCTTTTCATCCTCTCTCACTCTCTTCTTCATTTTCCTCTTGATGCATTAGTGATCTTTGTGGCCTATCGGAATTCAATAAATATAAGCAAGTAAAGAAGAAAATTGACTATTTAGAATATACTTAGATTACGCATATATTAATGCTTACTTGTATGAAGTGAAATCTTCCCGCAGCTTAGTCACTGGGTCCACCATCATTGCCATGTGACTCCATAGATAGCGATGGATGTTGTGATGACTGAGGCTGGGAATATGGTGGTTGGCCATGAGTAAGAGTGTCGATGTTCCTCCACATAATATGGAGGAAGACCACCAAGTTTCTTCTTCCTATTGGCGAAACTAACATTCCTCTTCTCCAAAACCTATAGTCATAATTTTGCAACCACATAGAGGTGTATACTCATTTAATCACTTAAATACTTTTTTAATATACATGTTTCCACAAGGTTTTATCAAATGGAGGTCGTTGGTTTTCAGCAGCGCTTTTTCACTTTTCAATATAAAGGGCCATATATCGTTCCTGAAATTGAAACTAATTTATAAAAAAAATAAATATTTATGACTGTATTAATTATGTTAATCACTTACAACAAACCAAAAAAACTAACTATTACTACTCTCGCCTCAGGAGTATATCACTAGGAATCACCATCTTTCTCCCGCTTATGTGTCTTAACCCATTATTCATCAACAGATGTTTCCATGTCCAACTTAGTATGTTGAAAAATAAAAATATGTATAATAAATAAATATTGCATATGTCAGAAATCAACATTGAAATTTTTGTATAGTATTATTAAATTTATATACTAGTTCAGCCCGTATTTGATTGTACATTTTAGAGTCACTTATCGAACAAATCTTTTTTTTGGCGGTTCGATCAACCCATCACCAACCTCCTCCCAAATTCAGTATGAGAACTAAAAGAATCAGAAAAGCTAATCCATCTGCAAAAAAATTATCAGAACATTGTTTCGATGGAATTTAAAATTTTAAAGTTTATCAACTAAACAAATAAATACCTCTCCTAGATGCATCAAATTGAAGGAAATTTCTTCATCTCTTCAAAATCCATGATCCTCCGAACCTGTCTTTCTATGCGAGTCCATTCTGACCTAGAAAAATGGATCGCTCATTTTCTTCTCCATCGTAAGTGTGAAGGCTCAATTGTAGGACTCATTCTCTAAACCAAGAGCAGAACAATACCCACCCTTAAAATTTACAAAAAAAAGATCAGGTAATAGAATATATATGATAGTAAATTGCCTTTTGACATACGATTCATGTTTTTCGAATCCAAGAATTAAATTTTCTTACTAAAAATAAGTCGAACGACTTATCCTGCTCAATGGTGGGAATGTGTCATAATTGAAACTCTGTGCATGTTATATGTGCCTTGCGAATATTCGTTGTTTCTTTAGCATCCTTGTTGCTATTCAGAATATCCCTACATAAATGAAATTATATATATATATATATATATATATATATATATGGATGAACATTTTAATAAAATTTTAATTACTAATGCTATTTACCTCCCATCAAATGAAATCTGTAGAAGTATGTAGGAATTGGAAGAGTGACTTGTCATCGTCGGTACATGCACATATGTGCTCTGACGTGCAGAAGATGGAGAAGCTGAATCCGTAGTAGGACGAGTTGGAATCGAGATAGGGCAGGGCTCGATAACTTATGAAGAAGATAGCTCACCGAAAAAACTCTGTATGAAGGAGATGGGGAACACTAAAAGACTGGTAATTCGCCATTAGCAAGTGCATATCATCATAAACATGTAGGTCAACAAAGTCAAAAGTGAAGGGGAATGTGAGGACGGATAACCGGATCATTGAGATCCATGTCAATACAAAGCCTTTTCCTACAATTAAGTAGGTCCGGTTACATGGATTCTTCTCCTCCATTCAGATCTATCTTGGATCAATCCTAGGCTTATATACACAAAACTAAGATCCCTTCATATAGTCGCTTTCCAACACTTCTTGGGCCATCCTCGCCCTCTCTTAGCTGGCTCAACATCCCATCACTCGCATCTCCTAACTGGTGCATCAGTTGATCTTCATTGCAAAGCCATCTTAAGCAGTTTTCTCACATCTTATCCTCGATCAGAGTTACACCAACTTTCTTCTGATTACATCATTCTGAATCCGATCTTTACGTGTGTCCACACATCCACCTTAGCATTTTCATTCTGCTACAACCATTCTCTGCACATGTCTATGGTTCACAGGACAACATTCAAATCCATAGAGCGTAGCAGGTCTCACGACTTCTTATAAAACTTTCCTTTAATTTTTATAGGAATTTCTTATCACATAGAACAACAAAGGCTCCTCTCCACTTTAACCATCATATGTTTATTCTATTAGTAACATCTCCATCAATTTCCCCATCATGTTGCAAAATAGATCCCATATATCTAAAAGAATCTCTCTTCCGAATGTTGTCATCACCAATCTTCACCTTGATTCCTTTATCATTGCTTCCATTAAAGGTGCACTCCATATATTCAGTCTTAGCCCTACTTATACGAAAATCGTTAGTCTCCAACTCATGTCTCCAGACCTCAAGCTTCCTGATAAGCGTTCTGAACGACTAAGGTAAAGGTACAAAAATGGTCGTTGCGACCTCGGTCGCTCAGATGCGCTAAATCAAGAAAAATCGAACCACTAATAGCAATAAAATCAATCGAAGGGGGAAGTGGTCCTGCTATATGTTTAACCTGGTATATCACCCAGGGTCGAACTCAAGGAGCACGGGTTGGCCAAAGGGCCTACGAAGTAGTCAAAATGAATAAAATAAAGACAAAATATTTTTAGTGATTTTTAATGATTTTTATATTTTTATGAATTTTCAATATGAGGAGAAAATAAAAGAAAACAAAGACAAACACACTTTGGCAATTTATTTAATGCATCAAAATTCAAGCAAAAATTCAAACAAAAATATTTTTATGTTTTCTATGTTTTTTAGTGTTTTTGGTGAATTTTTGGGATTTTTCTGATGTGTATTTTATTTTCTAAAAATCAAACAGTAAGAAAAATGTAGGGTACTGTCCAGCCAGGCCCAAAATCCCTAGATAAAATATCTAAGGACCTCAAGAGGACCTGGAGGTATTTTTCCTGTAAACTAGGTAAAACAAGGAAACTTTGAGTACCAAAATTATTGTTTTTGGGTTTTTAATGTATTTATTAGAATTTTTATGAGTTTTTGAGGGTTTTTAAGTTTTTATGGGTTTTCAGTGATGAAAAATAGCCAAAATTGGCTAGAAAATCAAGGGACACAAAATAAATAGTACCTAATTTTTATAGAATTTTTAGAGAGGTTTTTATATTTTTTGTGATTTTTCAAACTGAACAGTGCCAAAAATAGATGTTTTTGAATTTTAAAAAATAGCAAACAAGATCAGAAATGTCCTCAAAAATCTACAAATATCCTAAACCATGGCAGGAGCCATGTGTCAAATTTTCATTGGATTTGGAGGTGATTTGATATTTTATTCAAAAATGACAAGAGGGCACTGTGCACAGGGACTGAAGTGCAAATACCCAAAGTTCTGGGGGTCCTGGTGCAATTAACCCAAGAAGTCACGCACCAAGCGCGTGCCTGGGGCACTCAGGGACCTATATGTAATAAAACTAAGGTTCGGGGACTAATTGGTAACCCGTACCAAAAGTCTGGGGACCTCAGATGCAAATTACCCTAAAATAAGCGCACATGCGCAATTAAAACATTCACAGGGGCATAGATGCAAATACTCAAAAGTTTTCATTCATTTCTAAACATCCAGAACTACAGGGAATATATTGCAAATAACCCAAACATACACGTGACGAAGCACGTGGCTCCACACAAACAGGGGTATAAGTGCAAATATCTAAAGTATGAGGTCCAATATGCAAAATACCCTAAAACTAAATAACTGACGAAAATAATTACAGGACTAAAACGAAATGAAAGATAAGGAAGGGCCTAAGGGTAAATTACCCTTTATTAAGTCGCCCGATGGATGCGCGCCACGTGTGTAGATGGACGGCTGGAAATGGCTGGCGCTCCAACGCTGAGGCTCTCGCAGCGATCGGACGGCTGAGGGTACGCCACATGGGAGATCGAACGGGTGTGGTGCTCGGTGGCTACCCCTCGTGCACGGATGGTCCTGATCGCCTCTCCAAGATCTGACGGTGTCTGGCTCTCTTCGTGTGAACGGTCTGGATACGAACTGGAGGTTGAGGACGATCGAACGGTCGGGGAAGATGCTGGAAGAACAGTCGGTCGGCGAGCTTCGCCGGCCTCGTGCAAGCGCTGGTCTCCTCCCCTGCTGCCTTTGAAGATCGGAAAAGGTCCGCGATGATTCTCCGCAGCTGATGGTCGGCTCCGATGGCCCAGCCGAGCCCTGGAGGGCTCCGGCGAGGTCGGCGGAGGAGAAGCTCCTGTCTGAATGTCGGGAGGCCTCAGATAGCCTCCTCTGGTCCTGCAAAAAGGCTCAGGAGCTTCGCGGGTCGAGGGCAAAATGCCTCGACCCGGTTAGGCGTCGTGGAGGTGGTCTGTGCGTCGGTGCGGGCGAACCCCGGCGAAGTGACGGCGAGGGGATTCGAATCCCAGCTCCTGTGCGAGCTGGGTTGAACGAAGGGGCGGAGAAGGTGCGCGGAGGGAAGGCGGAGATGGATGGGGATTCCGATGATCGAATGGATGCGCGAGGTGGTCGGAATCGACGAAGAACGGCGGCGGTGCGATTTGGGTCAAAATGAAAATTGGATGAAAGGGGGAAGCTAAGGGATTACCTGGGCGGCGAAGTAGACTGGGCTGGAGCTGGGGAAGCTCCCGGTCGTAGCCTCGAGGGTCGTCTGGGCCCGAGGCTCAGAGCTCACACCAATGGCGGAGCTACGGCGGAGCTATTCGCCGGATCAGTGGTCCAGCCACTCTCTCCTCGCTGCGACACGGCCAACCTGGAGCTGTCACCTCGGGTGTAGCTGTGGAGGTCACGGGACGAAGAATGGAGAACCAAAGATAGCAGAATCAGGTGGCGGAGCTCGGTATTTAAGTAGTTGCGGGTCCGGCTAGGGTTGGTCGGGTAGGGCTGTGAGAAGCGCGGATCCCAATGTGGATACCCCGGCGAGGGTCTCGGATGTATGAAGAAGCGATAGGACCCGGGGTTTGCGGAGATGGCGAGCGGATCGAGCGCGGAAAAAGAGGAGAAAATGGGTCGGGCGCGAGATCCGCTGGAGAAGACGGTCCGCGGAGGGAGTTGACCGGAGGTCAACATCTCCGTGGGCCAATGAGGTGCTGCCACGTATTCTATTTTTGTTTATTTATTTTAGGCTAGATAACGGCGGAATTAGCAAAAACTTAAAACACAAAATATTTTTATTTTATTTTTTTCTATTTTTTTGGTGATTTTTAATTATTTTTTGGAAATAAAAAATGAGGTATTTACATTATGTAGCTATATATAGGTATATGTACATTATGTAGTTTTTTTTATTTTTGATTTTTAATTATTATTTTTGTACAATTTTATTCCTATTTTATATTTTATTTATTTATAGAATAAAATGAAGGATAAAAGGGTATTTTTATTTTGTTTTTATTATTTATATACATAGGTGAAATAAATAGTTATGTACAACTATATACATGGCAGTTGTACAATATATTTTTGTAATTTTAGTTTTGTTATTTTTATTTGATTTTTGTTTTGATTCTTTTTGTTTTATTTACTTACAATATATAGCATAGAATATTTACAAAAAGTTTAGAAAATGATTTTATTTATTTATTTACAAGGTTAAATAAATAAAGAAGCATGGTCTATGTACATGGTGAAAGGGTATTTTTGATCTTTTTAATTTTCAAATTTTTATTTTGTTTTTAATATTTTCTAAATATATACAAATATGTACAAGCATAATTTTTGGGTGGGGAAAATATAATTTTATTTATTTATATAGATATTTACACTAGAGCCCCTATCTCCCTCTACTTTGGCTTTTATGCGGTCAGGCCCATGCTGAGCCCTCCCTTGGGTTAGGTTGCTCAATATTTATTCTAAATATTTCCCTCTTTTTCTTTTTAATCTTTATTCTTTTATTTTTGCACAAAAACATGCTAATTATAGGTTTTTACACAATGCATGCTTTTGGTAATTATTGATATTTACATATATCTACATGTATTTACAAAGGTTTTTGTAGCTAAAATATAAGAATAAAGAGTGATGAATGGGTATTCATCACCCCCCTATACTTAACTTTGCTAGTCCCTTAGCAAACACTTATTTGAAAAAGAAGTGAAAAAGAAAGAAAAAGAAAAAGAAAAAGAGGATGTACATGGATCAAGGTTGATTATTAAACTCGCCTTCATTAAATTGGGATATGGCGCTTGATCAGATCTTTGGATTATTGATGTGTCGGAACCTTATTTGGACTTAAGCTTAAAACCCAACAGCCTCTAAGTTCCACCAATCTATGGACAAGACTCCTCAATAAACCAGATCAGAACAAGTCTACATACACAAACTCTAATGACCATGAATCTTTCCATGCAGTGTAAGTGATATGTGGCTCCCCACCTCAGAAGGAACAAAGAAACAGCCTCCCTCAACCTGGTAACTCTAATGCCTCGGTCTAGCAACTCTTTCCTCGAGAAGCGGGGTATTCCCTTCTAAGTTCAAGTGCAACCGGCTCAAGAAGAGGGGGAAGAAGTATAGACTTTTGGAAGCCTAGCCAATGTAGCTAAGTCTTCCGCTGCAAGCTTCATGAGATGTAACATGGATATCATAAGCTTTGCTTTATTTAACTATATACACTCCGGTGGGGATATTAAATTTTCAATCCGACCCACCACTTTTTTGGAGTTCTTTTGCATTTTTGCATTTTTTTTCAAGGACTTCTATACAGCATATCTACATGGTGCAGCATATTTACAAGAAATTTTCCTCTTGAGCCAGTAGACTATCCCTCTTTTGAAGCTTTATTGCAACCCACAGCTTCTGTCTTTAGCCTTCATCACCACTAGACCAAGTTGAGGCGCACTTCCTTCACTAGAAGAAGAAGAGAGGTTCCGCCTAGAAGTACTACCCTCATATGCTACCCCAAGCCAAAGGAAACTGCCTCCTCACTACCTCATCCGTGGAGAGCCATGTGTAAAGTGCAGGTGCAAGTCAAGCCATTGTCTCTAAGAGTCATGCGTGTGTTGTTAAGTGCTCTACTTAGGCTCATCAAGATGACATAAGCTCATAGCCTAGTGGACTCAAAGAATTAAGTCCTTATGGACCTGAAAAGCCTTAACCCTAAGTCCTATAAGGTTCCTCTTGAAGTTAAGTGGATTAAGATCTTTTTCAAGCTCCATTTCTCAATTTAATTCCAGGCTTGGTTTAAATGCCAACTCTCATCCAGGAAAAACTACATACATATATGTACACAAGATGCTATTTACAAATATTTTACAATCATGCAAAATTTTTGAAAAATGTTTTGAAATTATGGATGAATGCTGCATGAGGTGCAAGTTTTGCAAAAAGATATTTACAAACATTTACACAATATTTCTGCAAACTTTTGATTTTCAAAACATTTTGGAAAAATTTTGTACTATATACATAATTTTGATACAAAATATTTACACAAGCTTTACACAAAAGATTTTTGAAATCATTTTTACAAAAATACTTTGTACACTAGCTATGTATGTGCAAGATAAAAGAAGTTTATGTACATGAAAAATTTTTAATTTTTGTGATTTTTAGACATTTTATTTATTAACACACTCACACAAAGTACGAGTTATGGCTAAAGTATATATGAAATATATACACCCCCCCTATACTTAGCTCGAACGATGTCCTCAGAGTGATCAAGAGCGATGAAGAAGACATAACTCGTGCTTAGTAAAAGGGAAGTGAAAAGGAATGGCTAAGTACAGGAATGAATAAATGAATATAATGAGAGGGACTCGGTGGTTTCCCCCTATACTTAGGATTAACTAATCCTAAGTATAGCAAGTTGTACATGAAGGGAAATCCGAGTGAAGAAGATACAGAATCTGCCCCCCCCCCTATACTTAGGGTAAAATATCCCTAAGTATAGGCAGCAAAACAGGAGCAGAAAGAATAAAAAGAATACCCGCAGGTCCGACATCCCCCCTATACTTAGGGTAAAGTACACCCTAAGTATAGCATAATCATAAGATGAGAAAAAGGGATGTGGGACTAAAGAATAGAATGATATGGACAACTGGATCTATACAGGCGGAGGAACAGTGAAAATCAGGCGTGAGATGCAAAAGATGTGAGTCAAGAGACCACATCTCACGCAAAATGAATAGGGGCAACAATAACGTCCCGCGGCTCATGATCTAGAAATGGCTTGAGCCGCTGGCCGTTCACTCGAAAGGTACTATCAGAAGACAACTCGGATATATCAATGCTACCATTGTCGTGTACCTTTCTGACCAAGTAGGGTCCCTTCCATTTGCTCTGTAGCTTCCCTGGAAATAATCGTAGCCTCGCATCAAACAGCCATACTCTCTGTCCAATCTCAAAATGCTTGTGGCTGATATGAGAATCATGCCACTCCTTGACTTTCTCCTTATAATGTAGGCTGCTTGAGAAAGCTGCATCTCTAAGCTCCTCCAGGGCAGCTAACTCTGCCCTCCTCTGGTCTCCCATACCATCTGGATCCATCAAAATATCTGTAACTGCCCAAAGTGACTTGTGCCTCAGCTCAACAGGTAAATGGCACGGCTTGCCATAAACGAGGCGAAAGGGAGATGTGCCCAATGGAGTCTTGAAAGACGTCCGATATGCCCACAAGAACGATTCCAAAAGCTGTGACCAATTCTTTCGGTCAGGGCGGACGACTTTCTGCAAAATATTCTTGATCTCCCTATTCGACACCTCAGCTAGACCATTCGTCTGTGGATGGTAAGGTGTGGCAACACGATGGTCTATACTGAACTCGCTAGCAAGGGCCTTTACCTGGTCGTTGATGAAATGAGACCCCCCATCAGAAATCAGAACTCGTGGAACCCCGAACCGCGTGATGATATGATTTCTCAAAAATCGGCAAACTGTCCTCGCATCAACGGCTCGGGCGGGGATAGCCTCCACCCAACGACTAACATAATCAACGGCCAACAGAATGTACTCAAATCCCTGACTCTTAGGGAATGGACCCATGAAATCGATGCCCCATGCGTCAAAAACCTCACAGAAGTGAATGGGCTGCATCGGCATCATATCACGCTGTCCACAAGTGCCCATCCTTTGACAGTCAGTACACCTCTTCACGAACTCATCAGAGTCCTTGAAGAGGGTAGGCCACCACAAGCCGGATTGGAGCACTTTCTGTGCCGTTCTCCTCCCAGAATGATGTCCTCCTGCCTCAAGCTTGTGGCAGTAAGTGAGGACGCTATGGTGTTCCTCCTGAGGAATACACCGACGCCAGACGCTATCCCCTCCTTCGTGGTAAAGGATGGGATCCTCCCAGTGGTAGGACTTGGCCCTCGCAAGGAAGGTCTCAAGCCTCTGCCTGGGCCAATCTTGTGGGACCTTCCCTGCAACGAGAAAGTTCACAATATCGGCATACCACGGGAGTGAGGCGATAGCAAGGATCGCCTCATCTGGGAAGGTATCTCGAATAGGATCAATCTGCTCAGACTCCTCAGGCTGCTCTAATCGGGAGAGATGATCCGCCACCACATTCTTGACTCCAGGCTTATCCTTGATCTCAATATCGAACTCCTGGAGTAGAAGGATCCATCTAGTCAGTCTGGCCTTGGCATCCTTCTTTGCCATGAGGTACCTGATGGCGGTGTGATCTGTAAACAAAGTCACTCTAGATCCAATGATATACGATCTGAACTTATCTAGGGCAAACACTACGGCTAGCATCTCCTTCTCTGTGACCGTATAATTCCGCTGGGCGGAATCCAATGTGCGGCTAGCGTAGTGTATGGCAAACGGAACTCCATCCCTCCTCTGTCCCAGCACTGCCCCTACGGCAAAATCAGAGGCGTCCGTCATGATCTCGAATGGGAGAGACCAATCAGGCGGCTGCAGGACAGGAGCCTCAATAACATGCTGCTGGAGAGTCGCAAAGGACGAGAGACACTTGTCATCGACAAGGAACTCGGTGTCTTTCGTCAAGAGGTCAGTCAACGGTCGGGCAATCTTGCTGAAATCCTGAATAAATCTCCTATAAAATCCAACGTGCCCCAGGAATGACCGTAGCTGCCTCAAATTGGACGGCGGTGCGAGTTTTCTAATGACATCAACCTTGGCCGGATCAACCTCCATGCCCCTGTTGGAGATGATGTGGCCAAGCACCGTCCCTTGAGTCACCATGAAGTGACTCTTCTCCCAAGAGAGAACCAAATGATACTCAATACATCGCTGGAGTACCCGGTCTAGGCAGTCAAGAAAAGAATCGAATCCGTCGCCGTAGACCGAGAAATCGTCCATGAAGACCTCCAAACATTCCCCTACCATGTCCGAAAAGATCGACAGCATGCACCTCTGAAAAGTCGCAGGGGCGTTGCAAAGCCCAAATGGCATGCGTCGAAAAGCATATGTGCCGAAGGGACAGGTAAAGGTGGTCTTCTCCTGATCCTCAGGAGCGATGGACACTTGGTTGTAGCCCGAGTACCCATCCAGGAAGCAATAATGGCTCTTCCCTGCCAGTCTCTCAATGATCTGGTCAATAAGAGGCAGGGGGAAATGGTCCTTCTTGGTGGCTTGGTTGAGTCTCCTGTAGTCAACACAAACCCTCCAAGAGGTGGGTACTCGTGTAGCGATCTCCTCTCCCGACTCACTGATCACAGTCGTGATGCCCGTCTTCTTGGGCACCACATGCAAGGGGCTGACCCACTTGGAGTCGGAAATGGGATAAATAAAATCTGCGCTCCACCATTTTGATATTTCTTTCATCACGACCTCTCTCAGGTTGGGGTTCAACCGCCGCTGGAACTCACGCGACGGCTTCGCCCCCTCCTCAAGATAGATATGGTGGGAGCACACTGCTGGACTAATCCCATGGAGATCCGCTACGCTCCATCCGATCGCCTTGCGGTTCTTTTCAAGAACCCCCATCAAACGGGATTCTTGCTCTCCAGTCAACTCGGCGGAGACGATGACTGGGTACATCTCTGGATCGCCCGCAAGGAATCGATACTTCAGCGAAGTAGGGAGCGGCTTCAGCTCTGGAATGCTGAGTGCTGGCAAATCTGGCTGCGGAAGAAACTGAGTGAAAGCTGCTAGGTCTGCCAAATCTGCCTGGGAAAGTGAAAGCGTACTCTCGCAAACTGGATCGGGAGAAGGTTGCTCAACTGCACTGTCTCTGCTCTGCTCTGCATCTACCTCCTCCGCATCTATAGGCTCAAGTGGACTCATGTCTGGCATCTGATCATAGCAATTGGCCCAATCAGACTCTGAATCCGAGGGATCTGTATCGATCGCGGTGGCTTCAGTACCACCGGAAAACAAGGTGGCCTCAGCACCACCATCACTAAACATCGTGTCGCGATCAAGGACCGGCTCTGCTGCCTCTATGGTATCCTGAACCAGGGCTGTGCTCTCCAGACTCTCCTCTGCTATCATCTCGGCATCAGCTGTATCTGAATATGAGAGGATGGTCTGTGCTGCAGGGTCTGCCCAAGCAGCCTCATCGTCTGTGATCACAAAATCACAGTCCTGGTGGATGTCTGGCTCTGTGTCTGTCAGCTGCTCTGAATCTGTACTCGCATCTGAGCGGGCTCTCTCTCTAGCTCTGTAGTCCTCGACCGTCTCTATTTGTATACTCTCGCCCTCGACGCGAAAGTACACCTTCCCGCTATTATGATCAGTCATCGCCTTGGCTGTGGCCAAAAACGAACGACCAAGGATGATGGGGGTATCGGCCACTGACTCAGGGATCTCCATGTCCAACACTACGAAGTCCACGGGGAATTTCAGGCCCTGAATCGTGACGATAACGTCTCGTAATAACCCCTTCGGCCTCTTGACAGATCGATCAGTGAACTGAAGGACTGTCCTGCTCTGTCGAAGAGTGCCCAACTCGAAGCGGTCGAGAAGGGCTGCCGGAAGAAGGTTGATCGACGATCCGCTATCTAGAAGAGTACGGTCGAACCTCTGCTCACTGATCTGGCATCTGACATACGGGGCCCCTGAATCTGGCCTCTTGGCTGGCAGTCGGTTCTGGATCGCAAAACACGTGGCTTTCGTCAGCACATGGATCTCGGAAGTGTGGTTCCTCCTCCTCCTCCTGACTGTAGTCCTATCTCTCAAAGATCGCTGGAGAAGGGGGATGTGCTGCAAAGCCTCCTGGAGGGTCAGCTGGATGTGGAACCTATCAATCATGCTCTGGCTGAACTCCTCAAGCTCTCTCTTTTTTGGATTTTCTTTTTTCTTCCCCTTCCCCATCTGAAGGGCTCTAGGGAAGGGGATCACAGGGTCCTTCTCAGATGATGGACTAGGAAAAGGTCTAGACGGTTCAAGGACCGGATCCACACATACATCATGCACCACAGTGGGACCAGAAGAAAGTAAACCTTTTCCTTTATTCATAACAGAGTTCTGAGATACAGGAATGCGAGGAAAGACAACATCTCTATCTGTACAAACACCGGTGGCCTCAGTACCACCAGGTGCTGGCTCTGCTGCTGCTGGTAGTAGACGTCTCGCGGCATCAGTACCGCGGGCTGGCTCGGCTCTACTGGTGGCGTCAGTACCACCTCCTCGAACTGGTGAAGCGGCAGCCTCAGTACCGCCGGTAGGATCAGCATCCTTGGTGGCATCAGTGCCACCATCATCATCTGGAGCGGCCTCAGTACCGCTCTCCTCCTCCTCATGTGGCGCCTCTGAAGTATCCTCGTGGTGAAGCTCAGATGAGGCGCCGCCGCCTGCTGGGGTCCTATCGCTCCTAAGTGTGACAAAATCAGCATCAAATAGATCCGAAGATGTATCATCAAATGGGTCACTAGGAGTGGCTAACTCAGTATGTACTACCTGCTCAGATTTCCTCTTGAGATTGTTCGGGTTCGGCTCAATCTGGGCTGGAATGGCGGCCTTCCCTCTCACCAAGTCCCGCATCTCCTGGCGGAACTCGTCCATCTCCCGTCTGAATGTGGCCTGCTGGTCCGTGAGGAGGCGGGCGATGTAATCCAAAGCGGGGCTCTCGTGGGAGCCCGACGGGTAGCCTCTCTGTGGGTGAGGCTGCTGGATCTGCTGCTGATGGTGCTGGTAAGAGGGATATGAGGGCGGGTGCTGCTGCTGAATCGGGTGAGCCTGCTGCTCACGCCTCCACGACTGTCCCTGCTGCTGATAGGGACGAGGACCGAAGGATGATGGCTGGTGCTGCTGGTGTGCTGGGTGCTGCTGCTGCGACTGGTGATGATCTCTCTGCTGGGAGTACTGCCCTCCCTGTCCTGACGGCTGCTGCTGGGGCTGGGCACCACCACTCCCCCACCTGAATCCGGGATGGTCTCGTCGGATCCCAGGCTGGGGGCGGTCATACCAAATCCCGTTGACATCCATCAACGGCTCTGCATCGAAGGGGTCTGGCGGCAGTACGGCCAGAGGCTGATCCGGCTGGTAGACCACCATCTGCATGTCTGGAGATGGTGGGGACTGGTAGGTAGGCTGCGGCTGCTGGTACGACTCCGCCTGTACAAGGTGAACCTGTCTAGGCTGCTGGGAGGAGCTGGAGCGCTGGGACGAGCTGCTGCTGCCGCCGGTGTCGCCTCGTGACAGAAGACGGGGCTGTGAAGCCGTCTGTGCCTCCTGGAGACACATGAGCTGGGTCTTCACGTCGCTCAGAACCTGTGCCATCTGTTCCATCTGAGTGATGCTCTGGCACTGCTTCTTCTCGATCAGCTCCATGCGGTCCAACTTCTCGCTGATGATACCCATGTCCGCAGCGGATGACTCTGCCTGTGCTGCTGCGACTGCGGACGAACTGGATGGACCGGCATCTACCTGTGCTATCCGCTGGTACTGCACGGGTCCTGGCTGCTGTGGCTGGGGTCTCTGAGCATACAACCTGGTCTGGGACATCACCATGTAGTTTTCGGCCATCTCCTCGTAGATGGCCCAGACCTGGTCGTGGTCCTTGGCAAAGTAAGACCCGCCGCAAGAAGCGTTCACCAGACCCTGAAGCTCTGGCGTCATCCCGCTGAAAAAGCTCTGAACCAAGTTCGGCTTGGAGATGTCGTGGTGCGGGCATCTATCTAGGAGCTCTCGAAACCTCTCCCATGCCTCGTGAAACTGCTCGTTGGGGAACATGGAGAAGTTGTTGATCAGGGCCCTCGCTGCATTCGTCCGCCCGAGTGGATAGTACTTGTTCAAGTACTCGGTGCGGAGCTGCTCCCAGGTGTAGACAAACTTCCCTAGATGCTTCAGCCAGGTGGCTGCTCTATCTGCCAGTGAAAAAGGGAAGGATATCATCCGAATCGTGTCCTGATCCACGTGGCGATCATGGACAGTGCTGCAAATCATCAGGAACTCCTGGAGGTGGAGGTGGGGCTCCTCAGTGGCAAGTCCGTGGAATCGGGGCAGCAACTGCAAGGTGTTCGGGGGGAACTTGAAGTCCCCCACGATCGCTGGCACTACTACCCAGTGATGCATCAGAGTCGATCTGGGGTTGTGCAACTCCCGCATCGGTCGTGGTGGTCCTCCTGCCGCGGCAGCTGCCGCTGCGGCGGCGGCGGCTGCTGCGGCTGCGGCCTCTGCATCTGGTATCTCCTCAGGCTCGCTCTGCTCTGAACCTCGCTCTGCTCTGAGCCTCTCTAACTCTCACCTCATCTCGATCATGAATGCCCCCTGATCACGTAACTGCTGCTGAACTGTCTCGAGTGATGCGATCAGGGTGGAGTTGATCGCCCCCTGGTCCAGTACAAAATGCTGGTCTCCTCGTGGACCTCCGGGGTGATCGCCTGAACTGGCGGCCATGGCGACGTCTGCAAAATCAAATGAGCCCAACTAAGGTGTTGTCAAATCTGCTAATCTCTCCTCGGGCTCATGTCTCTCAGTGCCGAAAGAAAGGGGGTCGAGGGGGAACAGGGCGGAATCGTACTCGGGCTCGGAGAGCTGGTCTCGGCTCTCGCGGGCCAACCTAGATGATCGGGTAGACGTGCCCGAAAGCGGTGCAGCCAGAGGCTTCCTAAGAGACCATCTACCCATCATCTTGATCTGGCGAGTAAGGCGGATGAGATCTGGAGTCAACTATGATCACAAAACAAACCCCCGGTTCACCAATGCAACGCGAGCTGAAGATCGTGAAAGTTCGGTCAAATTATCTTGTCTATTTTATTTTGGTGAACACACAAAATATCCGAGCGCTTACGTGACCTGTTAGGATATCCGATGCTATCCCAACCGACTGGCCCGCACGGAAGAGTCGGTAATCAGTCGGGTCTAGCACCGGGAGGCTCTACCTAGGGTACGGGTCACTCTCTCGCGCATCCAAACCATACAATGAGGGGGTTGCTCTCCCCAAGACAAAGTTTTTAGGGTGAGCGGTTTTTAAGATCAATAGTCTTAGCCAGTCCCAATTTTATGGTTTTTCTTTTTAATATTTTTCAAATCAAACAAAAGGCCTAACGAATTTTTCGGTTCTCCTGATTATTTAGTCCGAAAACAGGGGGGAGAAGACGAAAAAGCCGATGCGCGAGAAATCAATGATGCATGCTGAGATAGAAATGCGTACCTTGTCTCCAGCACTCTACATGCAAGTGATCTGCGCAGAATTTAAAGACAGAAAGAAAACTACCTAAATGATGCAACGGGAAAAACCGAGTCCTAAACGAGCAATTTCTAGCGCAGAACCGTCTAACTCAGTCACTCGCCCTCGATCCAAAGAGTCCGGTCTAGACCCACCCCTCCTCTTCTCGACAGGTCGAGTTCAGGAGTAGCGCTTGACGGGGCAGGCTCGCGGCGCGTAGGCTCTCAGGAAAGCGACTAAGTTATTTTTATTATTTATTATTAGTAGGTCCAATTAACGTTCTATGGGAACAGATAAGCAGTTAGGTGTGTGGATCCTACTAATTACGGCATAATCACCAGAAATTCCTAAGTCTAGGGGCTCGAGCAAAAACCGCGTAAACACCGGAAAAGGCAGCTAAAAAGCTAAAACCGCGAAAAACCGCGAAAAATCTAAAGGGTCCCCCGAGCACACCGGTGCTCGGCGAAACAGACCCGAGAGTCCAACTGTCTCTGACTGTACCTGTATTATTACAACAATAATCAAATGTACTGGAAATAAATCCTAATCTAAACTACGCTAATCCACGGTTATTCCGTGACTCCCGCACTCCTGCTTGCTTTCCTGCACTCTCCTGCGGCTCTGTGAAGAAGAGAGCCGTCTCCGGTTCTCGCGGTTGCGTCGGCTTCCGAAGAAGCCGCCTCGATCCTCGGGCCCTCGCAAGAAAACAAAAACAAGAGTGTCAAACCAGATTATTGTAAGAAAATGTCAGAAAAATAATATCTACATAATTCTATACAAAAAGCCACGAAAATCAAAAGCCGCGGAAAAAGCTAAAAAATGACTACTAAGCCGTGCTCCCCGGCAACGGCGCCATTCTGATAAGCGTTCCGAACGACTAAGGTAAAGGTAGAAAAATGGTCGTTGCGACCTCGGTCGCTCAGATGCGCTAAATCAAGAAAAATCGAACCACTAATAGCAATAAAATCAATCGAAGCGAGGAAGTGGTCCTGCTATATGTTTAACCTGGTATAGCACCTAGGGTCGAACTCAAGGAGCACGGGTTGGCCAAAGGGCCTACGAAGTAGTCAAAATGAATAAAATAAAGACAAAATATTTTTAGTGATTTTTAATGATTTTTATATTTTTATGAATTTTCAATATGAGGAGAAAATAAAAGAAAACAAAGACAAACACACTTTGGCAATTTATTTAATGCATCAAAATTCAAGCAAAAATTCAAATAAAAATATTTTTATGTTTTCTATGTTTTTTAGTGTTTTTGGTGAATTTTTGGGATTTTTCTGATGTGTATTTTATTTTCTAAAAATCAAACAGTAAGAAAAATGTAGGGTACTGTCCAGCCAGGCCCAAAATCCCTAGATAAAATAACTAAGGACCTCAAGAGACCTGGAGGTATTTTTCCTGTAAACTAGGTGAAACAAGGAAACTTTGAGTACCAAAATTATTGTTTTTGGGTTTTTAATGTATTTATTAGAATTTTTATGAGTTTTTGAGGGTTTTTAAGTTTTTATGGGTTTTCAGTGATGAAAAATAGCCAAAATTGGCTAGAAAATCAAGGGACACAAAATAAATAGTACCGAATTTTTATAGAATTTTTAGTGGGGCTTTTATATTTTTTTGTGATTTTTTAAACTGAACAGTGCCAAAAATAGATGTTTTTGAATTTTAAAAAATAGCAAACAAGATCAGAAATGTCCTCAAAAATCTACAAAAATCCTACACCATGGCAGGAGCCATGTGTCAAATTTTCATTGGATTTGGAGGTGATTTGATATTTTATTCAAAAATGACAAGAGGGCACTGTGCACAGGGACTGAAGTGCAAATACCCAAAGTTCTGGGGGTCCTGGTGCAATTAACCCAAGAAGTCACGCGCCAAGCGCGTGCCTGGGGCACTCAGGGACCTATATGTAATAAAACTAAGGTTCGGGGACTAATTGGTAACCCGTACCAAAAGTCCGGGGACCTCAGATGCAAATTACCCTAAAATAAGCGCACATGCGCAATTAAAACATTCACAGGGGCATAGATGCAAATACTCAAAAGTTTTCATTCATTTCTAAACATCCAGAACTACAGGGAATATATTGCAAATAACCCAAACATACACGTGACGAAGCACGTGGCTCCACACAAACAGGGGTATAAGTGCAAATATCTAAAGTATGAGGTCCAATATGCAAAATACTCTAAAACTAAATAACTGACGAAAATAATTACAGGACTAAAACGAAATGAAAGATAAGGAAGGGCCTAAGGGTAAATTACCCTTTATTAAGTCGCCCGATGGATGCGCGCCACGTGTGTAGATGGACGGCTGGAAATGGCTGGCGCTCCAACGCTGAGGCTCTCGCAGCGATCGGACGGCTGAGGGTACGCCACGTGGAAGATCGAACGGGTGCGGTGCTCGGTGGCTACCCCTCGTGCACGAACGGTCCTGATCGCCTTTCCAAGATCTGACGGTGTCTGGCTCTCTTCGTGTGAACGGTCTGGATACGAACTGGAGGTTGAGGACGATCGAACGGTCGGGGAAGATGCTGGAAGAACAGTCGGCCGGCGAGCTTCGCCGGCCTCGTGCAAGCGCTGGTCTCCTCCCCTGCTGCCTCTGAAGATCGGAAAAGGTCCGCGATGATTCTCCGCAGCTGATGGTCAGCTCCGATGGCCCAGCCGAGCCCTGGAGGGCTCCGACGAGGTCGGCGGAGGAGAAGCTCCTGTCTGAATGTCGGGAGGCCTCAGATAGCCTCCTCTGGTCCTGCAAAAAGGCTCAGGAGCTTCGCGGGTCGAGGGCAAAATGCCTCGACCCGGTTAGGCGTCGTGGAGGTGGTCTGTGCGTCGGTGCGGGCGAACCCCGGCGAAGTGACGGCGAGGGGATTCGAATCCCAGCTCCTGTGCGAGCTGGGTTGAACGGAGGGGCGGAGAAGGTGCGCGGAGGGAAGGCGGAGATGGATGGGGATTCCGATGATCGAATGGATGCGCGAGGTGGTCGGAATCGACGAAGAACGGCGGCGGTGCGATTTGGGTCAAAATGAAAATTGGATGAAAGGGGGAAGCTAAGGGATTACCTGGGCGGCGAAGTAGACTGGGCTGGAGCTGGGGAAGCTCCCGGTCGTAGCCTCGAGGGTCGTCTGGGCCCGAGGCTCAGAGCTCACACCAATGGCGGAGCTACGGCGGAGCTATTCGCCGGATCAGTGGTCCGGCCACTCTCTCCTCGCTGCGACACGGCCAACCTGGAGCTGTCACCTCGGGTGTAGCTGTAGAGGTCACGGGACGAAGAATAGAGAACCAAAGATAGCAGAATCAGGTGGCGGAGCTCGGTATTTAAGTAGTTGCGGGTCCGGCTAGGGTTGGTCGGGTAGGGCTGTGAGAAGCGCGGATCCCAATGTGGATACCCCGGCGAGGGTCTCGGATGTATGAAGAAGCGATAGGACCCGAGGTTTGCGGAGATGGCGAGCGGATCGAGCGCGGAAAAAGAGGAGAAAACGGGTCGGGCGCGAGATCCGCTGGAGAAGACGGTCCGCGGAGGGAGTTGACCGGAGGTCAACATCTCCGTGGGCCAATGAGGTGCTGCCACGTATTCTATTTTTGTTTATTTATTTTAGGCTAGATAACGGTGGAATTAGCAAAAACTTAAAACACAAAATATTTTTATTTTATTTTTTTTCTATTTTTTGGTGATTTTTAATTAATTTTTGGAAATAAAAAATGAGGTATTTACATTATGTAGCTATATATAGGTATATGTACATTATGTAGTTTTTTTGATTTTTGATTTTTAATTATTATTTTTGTACAATTTTATTCCTATTTTATATTTTATTTATTTATAGAATAAAATGAGGGATAAAAGGGTATTTTTATTTTGTTTTTATTATTTATATACATAGGTGAAATAAATAGTTATGTACAACTATATACATGACAGTTGTACAATATATTTTTGTAATTTTAATTTTGTTATTTTTATTTGATTTTTGTTTTGATTCTTTTTGTTTTATTTACTTACAATATATAGCATAGAATATTTACAAAAAGTTTAGAAAATGATTTTATTTATTTATTTACAAGGTTAAATAAATAAAGAAGCATGGTCTATGTACATGGTGAAAGGGTATTTTTGATCTTTTTAATTTTCAAATTTTTATTTTGTTTTTAATATTTTATAAATATATACAAATATGTACAAGCATAATTTTTGGGTGGGGAAAATATAATTTTATTTATTTATATAGATATTTACACTAGAGCCCCTTGATGAATACCCATTCATCACTCTTTATTCTTATATTTTAGCTACAAAAACCTTTGCAAATACATGTAGAAATATGTAAATATCAATAATTACCAAAAGCATGCATTGTGTAAAAACCTATAATTAGCATGTTTTTTGTGCAAAAATATGCACCCGAGGCCGTCAGATCTTCCACGTGCCCTCCTGTGAGACGTCGATCAGGCCACGTGCGGAAGGAGAGAGGCGCCCGTCGTCCATGCTCGCACGAGGCCGGCGAAACTCGCCGGCCACCTGTTCTTCGAGGGTCCTCGCCAGCCGTCCGATCGCCCTCAGCGCTCCAGTTTCCATCGTGACCACCCCTATCTCCCTCTACTTTGGCTTTTATGCGGTCAGGCCCATGCTGAGCCCTCCCTTGGGTTAGGTTGCTCAATATTTATTCTAAATATTTCCCTCTTTTTCTTTTTAATCTTTATTCTTTTATTTTTGCACAAAAACATGCTAATTATAGGTTTTTACACAATGCATGCTTTTGGTAATTATTGATATTTACATATATCTACATGTATTTGCAAAGGTTTTTGTAGCTAAAATATAAGAATAAAGAGTGATGAATGGGTATTCATCACTTCCCATTTACTCCATCTCCAGTCTCGTTAATCAACACTCAACAAATAACATACACCAAGGTAACTCATCCTGAATGTGACTTGTCAACTCGTCCATAATCAAAGTAAAAAGAAATGGACTCAAAGCTAAACCTTGATGTAAACCAATGTTGTTGTCAAAGTAGCCAGTCTTCCTAGACGGGGTCCTTACACAAGATAAAGCCCTACCATACATATCCTTTATGAGGTCGATGTATATGATAGGTACTTGTCTTTTCTCCAAAACTCTCCACAATATCTCTCGTGGGACAAAATCATAAGCGTTCTCCAAATTAATAAAGATCATATGGAGGTTCTTCCTTTTAGCTCTATAAATCTCCATTGTTCTCCTTAGCAAATGGATGGCTTCAATAGTTGAGCGAACTGGCATGAATCCGAATTGGTTTTCTTTTACGTTGGAAACTTGCCCCAACCTTCTTTCGATCACACGTTCCCAAATTTTCATAGTGTGACTCATCCGCTTGATACCTTATTAACAATTAATAGTAGTTTTGTAAATTTATTTGATGGAAAAATATCCATCAGTTTTATTAAAATTTTAAAAATTATTTTTTTACTTAAAATAATTTAATATAATAGAAGGAACCCACATGTATGTTCTCACTGCCTAACAGACAATAACCCATACACACACATACAAACAATACACAGCCTTCATTTTTAAGGTTTTACTACAAATTTAATTCATATTATAAAATATTTTAAAATGTAGCTAAATAATTTAATATATAATTTTGGGATTTAAATTAATTTATTTGGTTTCATATAGATTGTTAAAATAAAATTTTGTTTTATCAACTATTATTTCTTTAAAAAACTAATGAATTATATTTCCAATATAATTAGTACTCTCTATATTAATTTTATTTATAATTATATTTGGAGGTTGTATAATTTTATAAAGGAACTAAATTATTTATATTTAATAAAAATTGATTTTTCTTTCTATATTTCCACAAAGAATTTATTATGTTTAAAAGACTTTGATAAGCTTATTTACATATATGTTATGTAATCTTTTGGAAATTACAATTAGTTAATATAATGTAAAATAAACAGTTAATGTATAATTAAATTTCATCATTTGTTTGAATTAATATATTTATAACATAATCCCCCAATTAACCACCACCCTTAATGCATAAGTATATGCCTCTCCCCATATATATCTCTTCATCATACATCCCTATACTCTCTCTCCCCCCACCATATCTACACTCTATGAAGAGGTTGTTTGTTGGCATAAAAACATAAATAGACTCACAATAAAGAATTTCCAAGTAAACTAATTCTAATTGAAAATTACTAAATAATGTAATCCAAGTCTAGTATTACATAATTCACATTCTATGTTATTGTTGTTCAAGTTATGTCATCCTTTTCACAAGTTATACCTAATATTATTTAAGTACAATAATACACTATCATAGAATGATATTCCTATTTCATAGGTTTCGTCATTATGAATTATCAACAAGGTATACTAGTAAGCATAAAACTGACAAGAGTATTTAGTATTCGATTTTAATTTGCGTGTTTAGTCATGCCACTAATTGTGGCATTTCTTCATACACCTTGCGTGCATATGGAATTCTATCTACACTTGACAACAATCATCACATATAACAACAAATGTATACTAATTGAATCGTATGCAGTATACACAATATTTCAATCAATCAAAAGTAACATATGTAACGAAAAATCTATCAACAATAGAAAAAACCTAAAACATCCAAACATGAATGATATGGAATGAAAAGCTAAAAAATGACAGAAAAGATTAATGAATATACCTAATGGAAGATGCGTGCATACTTGAAAAATCCAAACAAGGTCGCCAGAGGCAAGGTGGGCAGAGCAACAATCGTCGAAGGAAGAGATTTGGGGATGGGTCGCAGATAGAATGAGAAAGAAGGGTTCCCTGTCTTTATGTTTACAGATGTGGACGACCATATTGTGTGCTCGCACGGTGTTGCCACATGTGCTCGCCCGTATTTCAAAACGTGCCATGCACCACCACTTGAAAAATTCAAATGAGCGGAACACATCGGGCGAGCACGAATGTTAGCCGAGTGCTCTCTCGCAAATGCGAAGAGGCATGACTTCAAAACTAGTCTGAAATTTGACTAGGTGATGCACGTAGTAAGCACATGTGCTCACCCTGCCCTCGCTAGTGTCTTGGCATTCACTCGTACTCACCCAACCCTCGCACAAATGTGATCACCATTTGCACTTTTCCTTGTAATGATAGTACATATCAAATAGTTCAGACTTAAGATCACTCTCTAATCAGTATGTGTGTGTGTGTGTGTGTGTGTGTGTGTGTGTGTGTGTGAATGAAATCTTGGGAGAATTAGATCACTATGTATCACCATGGTGTCATTTAAAATTCAATTTAATTCGAGACTCCTATCATCTTCATCAAGACTATCAAATTAACGGTCTCAGAATTACTGAAATTGACCCCTTCTAGATGAATTGTTAGGAATGTTTGTTTTGCATGAAACTTGAAACACATATTCCTCTCAATATATTAAGAAAATTCCCCTAAGGTTTCATTCAAAAAACTCAAAAATCATGCAAAAAAAGCACGGGTGTAGGTAGTTACCCACACCCTGGGCTTAGGCTCCCAGCTCCCTATATATATATATATATATATATATATATATATATATATATATATATATATATATGAACAACACTATAGTCCATCTTTTTCGAGTTGATTTTATGTTTCTTTATAAACTCATGTATTTCTTAGTAAGTAAAAATCAATATATGCACATCAATCAGTGAACTTATTCTAACTAAATAATAATCATTGGAATCTCAAGTGGCTTCCAAGCGGGGCTCCTTTTTAGAATGAACTAGTCGAAATCCCGTTTTATGCTTTGATCGTGATTAAGATATAGATTTGAAAAAGACATGTTTTAACAAAATTCTCACATTGTTTAATTAAAAAATTGCGTTGGCGGTATTGGTTGATGACCATTTTAGAGATTTCATGAGCAATTATAATAATCAATATTAGCATTTTCACTACTATCTTTGAAATTTCCTTTCTAAATTATTAAAAAAACATATTATTTAATTATATACCAATCTAATGTGTTTGATATACTTTTTCATCCATATAAGATGTTTAAAATTCTATATGTGGAATTAAAGGATGAGTTAATGTACGTACACAAAAACATATATATATATATATATATACACACACACACATATCACACAAAATGAAATTAACAATAAATAACTTGGACTTAAGTGCTTAAACTGATGAAATGAGTACCATAAAACACAATCAATTTAGCTTGTTTGCTTACTTGTAAAAAATATGATAACCACATTAATTACGTTAATGTATGAACTCATATAATTAAATTTGACCATATTGATTTGAAATATTGATCCCAATGTTCTATGTAATAACATAATACAACGAAATTATTAATACGGATAATTTTATTTATTTATATAACTATATCATTCATGTTAAATTTATAGTGATGATATTACCATTGCAAATTTTATATTTGAAATTAGCGGTGAATATAATGTTCATAAATATATCATTATCAAGGGTTTACCAAACAATAATTATCTTTTTATTTTTTAGATTTTGAACAAATTTTGTTATATAATATTGAAATATTTTTCATTATAAGTTGGATTAAGTAATTACTACTAAAACTATTTTACAAGATCAGTTCAAATCATGTACGCATCTAAAAAAATTCTAACCGACTAAGGAAGAAGACAATTTCTAAGCTATAACACGCGATCAACATGCAAGGGCAACGCACAAAACCCTAGAAAAAGGAGATTAACAGCACGATCTAATTCCACAGCAGCGACGGAGGAGGTGGAATAGCAAAGCCGAGGGTAATAGTAGCAATCGACAGGCTGAGGAGGGGGAAAAGGGTGCAACGCCGTCACCACCACTATCAGCTTCTGCCCCCTTTCGCAGTGCCCCCGTCGGCCGCTGATGAAATAGAAGGGCCCCAAGCTCTGCAACTCGAACCACGACTCCCCCACTGGCCATCTTCTTGATCGGCTTCGTCGTATCGCATGCGTAGTAGGCTTCCTTGGTGACCGCAAGCACCGAGTCCTTCTTCTTATACTTGAACACTGCACTCTCAAGCATCCAAATCTGAATGGATCTATGCATACGTATGTGATTTGATGAGAAAAATTGTAAGCTCACCGAAGTTGTCTTTGATATGGAATTCGTTCCTTGCAGCCCAGTGCACGTAATCCTCTGAGGATTTGAGTACCCATCCAGCTTTGTCGCCGACGTATAGTGAGCGGGGCTTGTAGGGAGCAGGAGAGGAGGTGCAAGGCTAGGCAATCAACAAAAAGAAAAGGAAGAAGAAGATAGGCACCAATGGCGCCATGAAATTATTGGGGTGCAAGTAACTGTGCCTTCTTTCACTACAGTTTATCGTCTTGTACATATACTGACGAAAAGGAATGTGAAGAGTCAATGGCTTCCAACTCCGTGAGAATTTGAACCATCACTAAACCTTACCATCACTTCTTTATGAACGCATACATATATGACAAATAAAAGTAGCATGTACTTTAATCCCAGCTGTTGTCAATTTCCAGGTTTTGACCATTAGACTTTGGTAACACCCATTTTTTAATGCATAGGCGTCATAAAGGCCGTCATTGTTGCCAGTTCGACAGGAAACCGCTGATGACATCAACAATGGGTTTATTTCCAAACGGATTTTTTGATGTTGATTCTCCATAGACTGGACAAGTGTTGATTTCCTTGATAATTCATTTATTTGATTAATTGATATAACAGTTCATGCACCTTCATTCCATTTTGATTATGGACGTTATTTTTATTTTATGTTTGGCGGCATGTACGCAGACTAACATTACTGCAATAAAATGGGTTTATATAGTAACGTTTTTAAGAAATTTATCACACCATTGTTAAATATATAGCGATGATAATTCATTGGAAAATTATTTTGTGTTTATATGCATCGATTTTAATGATTTAACAATGGATATCCAATATTAACATTAGCTGCAAGTATAAAAATAATTTTGCAACAAATAATATCTTTGTTCTATATTTAACAACAAATAATATTAGTGACCGATTTAAAAGAAATTTTATTACAGACTTATTTTTAGGGTTGAAAGAGGTCGGATACGGATACGAATAATGGTATAATCATATCCTTATCCATTTTAAAATACAAATACGAATGTGGATACAAATATTAGTGAATGTGAAAAATGTGTTATCATATCCTTAAAAATAAATGCGAATGTAAAACGAATATGAATCTGATACGAATAATAACAAAAATATTTAATAGATTAACTAAAATATACATGTTTGGGATAGTTTACACATAAAATAGATATACCATATATAGTAACTTCATAACAATTATATCAACAATGGTGAATGCAGTTATAAAATGTTGTTACACACAGGTATAAATAAATATATTATTATACTTACATATGAAAACGAATATACAAATACACGAATATTAATGAATGTCAACGTGATATCCATATTCACATCCATTTTAAAACGAATAGGAATGTGAATATCAAAATATGTATAAAACGAATACGAATATCAAAATATGTATAAAACGAATACTATAACGGATCGTATACGAATATATTCACGTTTGGTTTCATCCCTACTTATTTTGTTATAGTCCGTGCAAAATATCGACAATTGTGCTTCTGGCAATTAGATGAGTTTTCCTATCATACTGTATTTATACTATTTAAGCTCTATCCAAACAATAACAATAAACAAATGTCTATCACCCAATCACGAAACGAATTTGCAGGACAGTAGTATAACAATCGCTGTTAGGTCTCATCTTATTCAAAATGCTTCCATATTAATTTGGAACACATGCAAGAAATCCAGTCCAACTATTTGTGAATATATGAATCGCATATAGAACTCCATTTATTTTATTTAATGACACGTTATCTCTGTGACGTACTTAAGTTTTGGAATAATTTTGATGACTGAAGTGTATTAAACCTAGAAGATCGGACTAAAAAACAACTTATATATTGATAAGTGCGTCATTAAGAAACGCGGGAAACTCATATATAAAAACATACAAGAAAGTATATATGTGTATGTATGTATGTACAGCAGGTGGCTATATAATTACGATATTACATCACGCACACGGCATTCTTTCAGGGACAATAGGAAAGAAAGATGGCGTATATGCGGCATACAAACTCCTTGATTATATATGCTTGCACTCTCAGATCACCTCGTTCATTCATGTTCATCATTAGATCAATTTTCTTACGGTATATCCTTTCATTAAGTTCCACAGCAACTAAAATATATCTATATTTCTGGTACAAATATGTCCATTGATATGCATCTGCGGATTCCTATAAACGGGTCGGTATCACTCATCCTTGACCAATTTACTACTAAATCTTCTATTTTAGAAGATCAAGATTCAAATCATATACGCATCTAAAAAAATTCTAAGCAAGGAAGAGAGACAATTTCCAGGTTATAACACTAGATCAACGTGTAAGAGCAGCGCACAAAACCCTAGAAAAAGGAGACTAACAACACGCTCTGATTCCACAACAACGCTGGAGGAGGTGGAATAGCAAAGCCGAGGGTAATAGTAGCAATCCACAGGATGAGGAGAGGGAGGAGGGTGCAACACCGTCACCACCACTATCAGCTTCTGCCCCCTTTCGCAGTGCCCCTGTCGGCCGCTGATGAAATAGAAGGGCCCCAAGCTCTGCAACTCGAACCACGACTCCCCACTGGCCATCTTCTTGATCGGCTTCATCGTATCGCATGCGTAGTAGGCTTCCTTGGTGACCGCAAGCACCGAGTCCTTCTTCTTCTTATACTTGAACACTGCACTCTCAAGCATCCAAATCTGAATGGATCTATGCATACGTATGTGATTTGATGAGAAAAATTCTAAGCTCACCGAGGTTGTCTTTGATATGGAATTCGTTCCTTGCAGCCCAGTGCATGTAATCCTCTGAGGGTTTGAGTACCCATCCGGCTTTGTCGCCGACGTATAGCGAGCGGGGCTTGTAGGGAGCAGGAGAGGAGGTGCAAGGCAAGGCAATCAACAAAAAGAAAAGGAAGAAGAAGATAGGCACCAATGGCGCCATGAAATTATTGGGGTGCACGTAACTGTGCCTTCTTTCACTACAGTTTATCATCTTGTACATATACTGACGAAAAGGAATGTGAAGAGTCAATGGCTTCCTACTCCGTGAGAATTTGAACCAACACAAAACTCTACCATCACTTCTTTATGAATGCATACAGATATGCCAAATAAAAGTAGCATGTACTTTAATCCCAGCTGTTGTCGATTTCCAGATTTTGACCATTAGACTTTGGTAACACCCATTTTTAATGCATAGCCGTCATAAATGCCGTCGTTGTTGCCAGTTCGACAGGAAACCGCTGATGAAATCAACAATGGATTTATTTCCAAACGGATCTTTTGATGTTGATCTGCATAGACTGGACAAGTGTTGGTTTCCTTGATAATTCATTTATTGGATTACTCGATATAAAAGTTCTTGCATCTTAACTCCATTTTGATTATGGACGTTTTTTTTATTTTATATTCCGCGGGCAATAAGCAAACTAACAGTACTGCAATAAATTGTGTTTATACAATAACGTTTTTATGAAATTTGTCACTACCATTGTTAAGCAATGATTCATTGAAAATCATTTTTTTGCTTATATACATCAATTCTAATTCTAATGATATAATAACGGAAATCTAATATGCAACGTTAGTTGCAAGTATAAAAAATAATTCTGCAATAAAAAATATCTTCGTTCTATATTTAACAACGAACAATATTAGTGTCGACGGATTTCAAAGAAGTTCATTATAGACTTATTTTGTTATAGGCCGTGCAAAATAACGATATTTGTGCTCCTGGCAAGGAGATGAGTTTTCCTATCATATTGTATTTATACTATTCAAGCTCTATCCAAACAACAACAATAAACAAATGTCTATCACCTAATCCCGAAACGAATTTGCAGGACAGTAGTATAACAATCGCTATTAGGTCTCATCTTATTCAAAATGCTTCCATATTAATTTGGAACACATGCAAGAAATCCAGTCCAACTATTTGAAAATTTAATGTATGAATGAATCGCATATAGAACTCCATTTAATTTATTTAATGGCACGTTATCTCTGTGACGTACTTAAAGTTCTGGAATAATTTTCTCAACTTGAGTGTATTAAATCTAGAAGATTGGACTAAAATAATTTATATATTGATAGGGGCATCATTAAGAAACGCGGGAAACTCATATATAAAAACATACAAGAAAGTATATATGTGTATGTATGTATGTACAG
Source organism: Ottelia alismoides (assembly GCA_037367405.1). Lineage (NCBI taxonomy): Eukaryota > Viridiplantae > Streptophyta > Magnoliopsida > Alismatales > Hydrocharitaceae > Ottelia > Ottelia alismoides. The sequence goes on from JAZKJV010002836.1 coordinate 166,321, forward strand.
CAGGTGGCTATATACTTACGATATTACATCACGCACACGCCTTTCTTTCAGGGAAAATAGGAAAGAAAGATGGCGTATATCTGGCATACAAAGTACTCCTTGATTATATATGCTTGCACTCTCAAGTCAACACAAAGCGGTTATAGCCATATTGCACCGGCTTCTCTGAGCAGCGGAACAAGGTTGCTCCCCAGGTGCAGCGTCATTACTCGGTCCGTCGCGCCGACGAACCTCCCTCCGATGAAAACCGCAGGCACCACGACATTGCGGCCGAGCAGCTTCTCCAGGGCCCTCGCCATCTCCTGCCCCGCGGGCTCCTCGTCCAGCTCGTGGACCGCTGGGCTGCAGACGAGCCCGAGGAAGAGCCTCTTGACGACATGGCACATGTCGCAGGAGCTGAGGCTGAAGATCACCACTGCCTTCTGGGAAGCCAAATTCATCACTCTATCCATGATACCAATATGTCTACGTGATTTAATTAGTGAAAATATTGGATTGCTCGATGGTGGATATATACGAAGACCCCTCAAAGGAGCACTATTTATAGCATTGCTTGGCTTCAGCTATACAATTGGTAGGGATTGGGATATGTGTGCCACGATGAAGCTGGGGAATATGGACGGGAGATCCTAAGCGGGGAAGTAGATGGGTTATTCTCCATTGTGCAGAGTGTGTGTGTGTGACTCGGCAAAATGTGGATAACGATTATAGCTTATCGGGGACGGGATGGTCCCTCAAGATCTGCATGCGATTCCAGTGGATTTTGCGTACCGTGCAGCCGCGTTCTTTCTTAGCTGTGGATTGATTATTGGTGCCTGCTCAAAATGGTATGACCGGAGCATTTTTTTACTGATTATTATTGTGTTCATCTATTTTTTCTGCTGGCAGGGCATCCGTATATATTTTAATCATAAAAAAAGAAAGATGATGCAAATCCAAGGAGAGGAGGATTTAAAATTTTTTTACATCTGAAGACTGAATAATACGACTAGAAAAAGGACTGAGATGGGGAGTAGCAGGTATAACTTATGCAAGGAGTGTCAACATTCACTGGGGAAGAGATTTATGCATGTCAACGTTCATTGGGGAAAAGATTTATGCATGCCAACAAATCTATATGATAAACCCTAAAATGCGTTCGATACGTGTGTTAGGACGGGTTAAATTAATAGAGGGCAACCCATTTTTGTATTTTGGTATTTGGATAAGGGGTTAAACTGAGGATGGGTTTGCAATGAGTTTGTTGTGATATGATTGTTTTGAAATTTGAAAAAACGTATAGTTATTGTGATGTAATTGTGTTGAAGTTTGGAAAAATAAGTAGAAGTGGAGTAGTTTATAATTTTTATATGATATGATAGTATAATATATTATTTTTTGATTGAATTGATAAAAGAGAATTTATTTATTTAGTGTATAAAAAAAGAGAAAAGTAGGACCCACATGAGAGAGAGAAAATATGGTTGAGTTTACCCCTAGTTTCAATACATTTCATATTCTGACCAAGTTTGAGGATTTTTGGACTTAATTTGATAACAAATTGCATCTTAGTCTATGAAGTTTGTTAAAATTGCATTTTACTCATTTAATGCATCTATAAAAATACCAAAAATACCTCTCCTAATTTCTAGATTGACTAAAAATAAACTTAAGAGATAGTGGTACCCCTGTGTTCGACATTGTGCTTGCCCAAGTAAAAAAATTGACCGCTCGCTTTAATTTGAAAATAATTAAATTTATGGTTTTTGATTATTTCAACTTTTCCCGACTACAACGAACAATTTAAAAGTTAATTCCACAAAATTAACTAGGGCATCCTAGGGTTTCATCAAAGGGTTGTCGGCCTAAATTTTGTAGGCGACCCTCGTAATGTGCACGTGCCTGATTTAAGGTCCGGATGGCAGCTCGGGGCCGGTGCTGCATGTGGTAGGCTTGCATTTCTTCTGGGTCTCCTAACCCTCTTGCCTCATGATGAGGTTTAGATGAGAGACTTGGATTGTTATCCATCCCATCAAGACGATGGATGGTGGTTGTACATCGAAGGTTGGAGGATGAAGCACAAAGGAGGAAGTCTAAGCTGCTGGAGTCAAGAACGAGCTCGATGGTGTGTGACGATCAATGCACACAGCAGGTGAGGTAAGGTCGGCAGACGATTGGATACTTCAATTGTAGTGGTGAATCTCGTTGTAGTTGGAGTGATGGACGAGTAGCCTATGGAGGATGTGGACCAAGGAGGTGCTGGCATACATGAAGGTCGAGCAGATTGCGAGGGAGGTGGGCGCTGCGGATGGGTCGCCAAGTGGCTAGGGGAAATGGCGAGAAGGGAGGATGTGGGTGGTTGCAAAATCGTCGCACGTTGGCAGTAAGGAGAAAGAGAGGGGTTGCCAGTGCGAGTGAGTTGTGCGGCAGTTGGGGGCACACTACCTTAAAGGGCGGGCAGCGGTTATGCACCCACCATCGAAGGCGGGTGCATGTTTGACATGGGAGAGAGGAGAGATGGGGTTGCCATGGAAAAGGAAATAAAACAAGATTAAATAAAAAATAATATAAATATAAATATAAATATAAATATAATTAAAACAATAAATAAATATGTATATAAATAAATAAATTGTTGGTGACATAGAAATTTCAAAGATTAAATCCCAAGAAAAAAATCAAAATGAAATAACAATGAAGTCAAATCAAAAGCGGTCAACATGAAAGTTGCTCATCTCGACGAGATTTACAACTTTTGTGAAGAACCCAAAATCAAAAGGAATCATCTGTATAAAAAGCATTTTTGGACACTCTATTGATATAAAATATCATTTTTTGTATTTTATATTTTTTTTATCATTTTTAAGTTAGATAAAACCAAAACAAAGTCAGATAAAATATAAAATAAATATTTACAAAAATAATCTATTTTTTGGTATTTTTAATCAATAAGAAAATAAAGAAATAAAATAAGGAAAGATATATGTAAAAACTATATATACATATTCAAGGCTATTTATTTTCTTTGATTTTTGCCTCGATCTTTATTTGGATTTTTGCAAAATTTTAAAACTTAAATAAAGGCAATTAAATGCAAGAGAAATAAATCAAAAAGAGTTATTTTTGTACAAAAAATAAGGTCAAATTTGGCAATATGCATAATATACACTTGGGGCCCAAAACCTAAGTTTAACATATGAACTTTGATTCTTTTGAATTTGGTCTTATTTTGTATATAATTGAATGTAGTTGGGATCCATAGGAAACTGTGTGAGAGAGATATTCATATTTTCTACTTTTAGTCTAGAACTATAATTTGGGGTTTATTGGGAAAATTTACAAGTTAATATTGCTTTGGTTTCACTATTGTTAGTAATATATACACTATAGAATTGATTTCATTTAAATTCCGAGTTAGTGAAAAATAACTACAAATAGGATAAGATATGGTAATATACATGTCATAATTATAAGGGAATTTGGACTTCTTATTCATGCAATTATGAATGTTAAAATGTAAATATTATAAACAAGTGCATGAATGATAATAATGCAAAATGAATAGATAAATGCAGCTACTTACTTAGGAACGAAGATGTATTTTCAAATTTTATAGGGATGAATCATAGATTCTTCACTCATATTTATTAACATTTCTTGGAAAGAACCTAGGGCATTGGCCTGATCGGTTGATTACTGCTGAATGATCTGAATGGATGCTAGCATATGGGTATTAACCTCATTATGATCCACATCTTGGTCGAATACCTAGCCCTTTCCCTTTCTCTAAGGAGGCATCTCTGAATTGGTTCTGCCACTTGACTCCAGTTCGGGCTTGTAATCCGCATCGTGAAACATGCCCTAATCAACATATAGAAATAACGAAATCTGAATTGATATTTCTAGCTTAGATTCAAGCTCGAATAGCATAATTATTGGTGAAAGACGTGTAGTAAAATAAGAGAATTCAGTAAGAGAGTCATCCCAAACTCGAGGTGGAGTGAAGATCAGGGAGCTTAGAAAGAGGCTCGCAAAATCCAAACACAACTCTCTAAGATCGTCCTAGTGAAGCGATGATGATGACATCATGGAGTCGATGTAGGTATTCGTGGAATCCGAAAAAGACACTCCAAGATGCGACATCATAATGGCAAGAGGAGTGATATGATGATAGAGTAGGAAGATGGGATAATAGAAGAAGTTAATTAGGAATTGAGAAGAGAGGGTTCGAAGAGAGCGGGATGAATAAGAAAGTATGGAAGAAGAGAAGTAGAGATGGAAGGGCACAAAGTGCTTGGAATTTTTGATCTTGAACTACCTTTATTTGATCTAAACAAACCTCAACACATGGGTTGATTCAACAATTAACCACAATGAAGTCGTAAGAGTTCGGTAATTATCTTGTCAATTTTATTGGTTATTTTCAGGTAATTGTCTTTTCACTTGTCCTTAGAGGTCTATCCCTATATAAGAGTAAGTATTAGCTAAAAGGATCTTATACTTTCCACTTCCTTTGTAACATGCAATCTACGCTCTTAGAGGTCCTTGATCTCGTACTAGGGGGCTACTCAACCAAAGAAATAGAGAAAGGAAGCCAATATGTGAAACCATTAATTCCATTACAAGTGAGGTACTCAGAAGCGACATAATGAGACAAACATCGCTATGAGTGTGTGGCCTATACTAAATACTTCATACCAAGTCGGATGCTCAACACAAGGTGGGAACATCGTCATCGACAAGTCCCTACTCGCCTACGTACGATAGAAGCGCCAGTACTTCATCATCTCGGGTGATTATCAAGGAAACCACAAATCATGATTTGGGCTCTAATCCTTAGGGGTCGCACCCCACTCTATCTAGAATGTACCTGGAAATAATGAGGGCTTTATGAACTCAAGACAATGAAGTTTATTATGGATTTTAGTGTTAGGTCAAGTTTTCTTTAGCAGTCCCATTTAATTTTTTTTGTCTTTTAACTAGTTTTGGTTATTTTTATGCAAAGGCTTAACAATTTTCTTTATATTCCTTCATTTTTTCCTAAGTTCTCAAAAACAGGGGAGAGGATGGAAAATCAATGCATGCTACATAATGTTGGAAAACTCATCATCGTGTCATATGATGTATGCTTAGTAATAAGACTCGCCTTGATTCCCATCGCTCTTCATGTGGTATCATAGAAAGAACTCAAAATTACACTAAACCGCAAGCAACAATGTGAAATAATCCTAGATCAGGAAATTCTATTGTGTGAGCACCGGATTAATTTGAAAGCGAATTTATTATAGGAGCATGAGATATATTAAGCTTTGGACCTAGAATACTCAATTAAGCAATCAAAAAATCTATGGGCTCATTCACAAAAAAACAAAGAAAACAAAGGTAAAAACACACAAATCATGAGAAACAAAACAAAGTGAAAAAATAAGGAGAAAATAGGTGAAAAGAAAAGAGAAGCGAAGAAAACCGTCAAAACCATCGTACACCCAGTGAGGTCCCCTAAATGCACCAGCACATGGAGAAACAGACCCCAAAGAGTCTAAGTGTCCAAGTATACCTGTTTTACAAGTTCAAATAAATCTCTCTCTCTCTCTCTCACTCAAATGGAAAATAAAATAAATGCTAGTGCAAAGTCCGCTCCTCAACATTGTGCTCTATCTCCTCCAATGCTCTCTCCTTCAGGTCATAGAAGAATGACCATCTCCACCTCACGTGGGTGCAATGGCTATCCGAAGATGACCTCCCTCGATAAGAGGTCCCTCGCAGCAAAGGTAACAAGAGACAATGTTAGAAATAATTGTTGAATAGTGATTAGTAGAATAATATAGAAAGCTATGTTAATAGACAATAAAGAAAATAAAGCAACAAAACCTAAGTGCCAAAGGCTGCTAATCTACTCGATCGTTGCTCCCTAGCAATTGCACCAATTGTTGAGATGATGTCAAGTGAGGGAGATCCCAATGCCTAGTCTTAGAGGGCTTGTGGTGCTCAGCAAGACGGGTTCGACAATTGTTGTATCGGTGCCTCTCCTATACTCGGATTCCAAACCACTCAAATTAATCACCAATAATCAAAACCCTTGGATGTGTATGTGTAAAGAGATCATGTAGGTATGAGTGACGAAATTTATTTAAGTCGGCATGAAATGTGTATAAGGCAAGCGTGCAGAGTGTCGTTCACGAGAGCAAACAGGAATAGATCACAAAAATGGAACCCAACTCAGAAAATCAAGCACAAAATTTGTTGGTTATGAAGCCTATAAGGGTTTTATTTATTTTTGCGGATCTTTAGTTTTTTTTATTTTAATTTAATTTAATTTTTATTTTTTTATGAATTTAATTATGAAAGTTCTTTTATATTAATATTTATATTAAATATATAATAATATTATATAGGTGATAAATATATAAAGAGAGATAAAAATGAAGTCTTTTTATATTGTTCAAATATAGCAAATCAAGTTAAAATACACAAAATATTTTTTTTTTAAATTTTTAAAAATATTCTCTTTGTAAGGTATTTTTAGTGTAGGTTTGAGCTTTTTATGGATTTTTAAATTCAAAATAGACAACATAAATTAAATAGATTAAAATATAAGAACTGAAAAAAGCCTAATGAAGATCTATCAGATCAGAAAGGGCCCTAATTATTTTTCATGTATAATAGACAAAAGAATGAAATTTTAAATCTTTAGAACATATTTTTTTATTTTTCAATTATTTTTTATATTTTAATGTTTCCCATATTTTGTAATTTTATGGTTTCTATTTTGTATTTTATGAAATTTGGATATATGATAAAATATAGTAAAATACAACTACTCTATTTCTTGATATTTTTTAGATCTATATTTTAATTTTCAAGATTTTTATAAGTCAAATCTATAAAATATATCCAGTTTTGAATTTTTAAATAGGGAAATAATAATAATTATCTGAATATATATGATGTAATATCATATAAGTCTATAAGTCATTCAAAACAATTTTCTTAGATTTTTTGGAATAACTTAGGAAATTAAACTAATTAAAATAAAACAAACACTATGCAGGTATACAGAGACCATTCTGTAATTTAAAAAACCCTATATATGCAATTATAATAAAATAACAAAGTCTAGGGGCCAATCTAGAATTTATAGTAAATTCCAAACATAGTAGGGGTTAAGTGCAGAATACCCTCCCCTAGTGCACGAATAGACGACTGAGATTGATTCACTCAAAGAGATCAACGATTGTAGAGCACTGGTAACGGTTCGAGCATGGGCGATCGAGATTATATATGGCTTGTGATTAGACGGTTGAGGAAGCAATTGATCAAATGTCAAGTGTCATTCTGGAAGTTTGTTCTTCAATGGACAACATATAGAGCTTGTGGAAGAACTAATGAAGAACATCTGCTCGGTAAGTTTGGATCTGTGCTCCTTAGTAGCTCCGGCCACCTATGCATAGATTATGGGTGAGAAATGTTCTTAGAATGTAGATGGACTTGCTGATGGTCAAAATCAAGTCCGGGACTCAAGGGATGGGTCCTAAAGGTCGAAAACATCGATGGGGACCTAGACCACCTTCTCTCCTCTTGGGACCCCACATATGAGGTCCTCTGAAGCTGGATCCTTCACTGTTAGCACAAGGGCTTGGAAGCGAAGCTTCCATACATAAAAAGAGGCATACAGGAACCATGGATGGAATGGTATAAGGGTTTCCAATAATGGTGGTGGTGGGAGACCTCGACGGACATGATCTTTTCAAGATCGGGGTGAATAAGGTGATCTGGGAAGTGGAGAAGGGGTCTAGAAGTTCAAGTGGGTAGAAGGTGTGGTGGATTCAGTGTGGATGATTGATGGCCAGAGATCTACAATAGACTAATGTGGAATAAATATCAAATGTCGTTGTCCTCGATCAATGCAATCAGTCAACAAGAAAATTAAACCACTGAAGAAAATCAACAATCAAATGTAAGCGGTCTGCTATTTCATTTTTCTAGTAGCGACCAAGGTCGAACACAAGAAGCATGATTTAAAAACTAAGTAGTCAAATTTTGAGAAAACAAATATTTTTGGTGATCTTTAACTTTTCAAATTTTTAATTTTCAATAAGAGAAGAATAAGCACAAAGAATAAAAGACACACACCACACTCTTTTTGTATTTTTCAAAATAACAAAAAATGCTCAGAAAATGTAGAGAGAAAAGTTTTTATATTTTATATGTTTTTAAAATGTTTGTGATAATTTTTGTGGGATTTTTAAATATTTTTGTGATTTTCTAAAAATCAAATAGTGATAAAATCAACTAACAGTGCACAACCAAGAATAATTTGCAAATTAAAAATACTTTAAGTGCCCAAAATTCCTAGATGATATTTTCATGACAAAAACAAAAGTAAAAGTCTACAACAGAAATAAAAAACACTATTTTTGTATTTTTCTTTGATTTTATACAATTTTTATAAGATTTGGGTGTTTTGTAATTTCTAAGGGTTTATAAGAATTTTTTAAACAAAATTGATACTGGAAACAAAAGACCATGAAACCAACTTTAGGATTTTTTTATAGAATTTTCCATACTTTTTTTTTCAAAATTTTATACTTTTTATAACTCAAACAGGACACTTTTTATGGGTTTTTGAATTTTTAATAATAGAAAATGAAACCAAATTAACACATGAAAACCACCATAAATATTACACCCTATCAAGAGCTATAGGTAACTTTTAGTTAATTGCTATAGTTAATTTAATATTAATTACAACCAATAAAAGACAAGGAATTAAAAAAAGTACACATGGACCCAAACATGTATACTTTAACTTCCAGGGCCTAACAAATAACAAATTAACAAAGCAAAGGGTTAAACATGAAATTCTTCTAGAGAAATCATGCACTACACGAGATCCAGGTACACAGGGGTATAAATGCAATTATCAAAACTTAACATTCATTTAGTAACCAACAGAAAGTTCAAGGATCAAGTTGTAAATATCCCAACAAAACACATGGGGATACACGTGACCCCAACTCGATTGGACTGAAATGCAAATACAAAAACTAGAGGGTCCAAACTATAAATGTTTTTAACTACACATTTCAATTATTGGACTAGAACTAAATAAAGAAAGCTGCAGGATAGAAAGGAAATATATCCAGTGGAGGGGCACATGGCAAGCACACGAGGAGGTGGACATTGACGGCTTTGATGGTTCTACAAAGCTGATCTGATGGTCTGGGGAGATGTCGTGGACGTGTGATCTGATCTAAAGGACTGGACAACTTCTTTGTTGGGAGGCTCAGATCGGGAAAGTGTCTGATCGGACCATTAACAAATGGGCATAGATGGATGGTATCGATCAGGACTAGACGTGAGGATGTATCGAATAGCTCCGGAGCATGCTGGAAGAACTGAAGCTCGAGTCTGATCAGCTAGCCGTAAGGTCCAACGCCTTCATGAGGTTCCTCCGCGCCTGGTGGATGGCTCTGATGCGAGGGCAGACGGTCGGATTAGCGTGGCGGTGCTCCCTCGCTTGAGCTGCTTCAGTTGAGCAGAAGAGGTGTTATTTTGGTCTCCTGGTGCATTCCAGATCCTGCAAAGGGTAAAGCAACTCAGAGTAGTCTCTCCGGTTGGGTTATTGCATAACAAAGTAAGGGGAAGCGACATGGAATGGAGCTTGGGTTTCCGACGAAGGCGGGGGAAGAAAACCTGACCTAATCCTGCTCCAATGAGCATGATTTAGGGGATCTAGGATGCACTGAGAGATGGAGGGTGAGTGGGAGTATCGATTTGAGCGGATGAAGGGGTGTAGCGGGGCTTTGACCTGGTGGTCGGAGTAAACGAATCGGTGGTGGCGGAAGTGGAAAAATCGATGTGAAAAGTAAAGTGCTGGTGATAAGGATGCTACCTGAGGATACTGATGAGCTCAGAAGCTACAAGTGAGGTAAATGGTAAGGGTTATAGCCTCGATTCTACTACGACGGGCAAAAGATGCTTCACGCGACGGAGCTCCAACCGCGTTGGGAGCTGTGAGTCTCCAAGCATCCCCAACTGTCTCTGAGCTGCTCTCCAGATGATTGTCACTCCATTGAAGGTGGCTAGGAAGGAATGGTGGTGTGAGGGATGAGATGAGGAGCTAGAGAAGTGGAAGGAAGAATATATAGGATGCTCGAGGGTTTAAAAAGATTGGAGTGGTGTTCGAAACCCTAGGGCAATCTAGCTAAGCCTATGGATCAACGAGGATCATGGATTCTAGGACTTTAATCAGGTATAGAAATCAAGGATAATATAGGCCTGACCCTATTGGGAAAAAGAGGATAAGAAGCTCCGACGAGCAGGAGTCGGGTAGACCCGGCTGGGGAGGAGACGTTGACCAGGGTCAACGATCCTACGTTGACTAATCCAAATACAGAATGTATAAAAATGAAAGAATAATAAATATAAAATAGTAAATGATTTTAAAATAAAAGTTATATAAAATAAATATGTTTATTATTTTCCAATCTTTTTTTGTGATTTTTAATTATTTTTATGAAAAATATAAATAAGGTATATATATTATTAAGTGTTATATACTAGTATGCTATAACTATGTATTATGTATAAGTATATTTATTTTTATTGGTTTTACAAATTTTTTTTTATTTTTTATTTTATTTAATTACAAAATAATTTAAAGAATATAAAATTATTTTTATTTTATTTTTATAATTTATATAGGGGTATAAATAGGTTTTGCATATCTACAAGTGTCTTTGTACAAGGAATTGTTGGATTTTATTTTAAATTTTATTTTTATGTTATTAATAGGGCTTTATATAGATGTTAAAAAATAATATAGTTTTCACAAGAAGTATAGTCAATAATTATATTTATAGGAATATGTAATATGTACAATACATAGTTTACCCTTATCTCTCTCTACTTATTCTTTTGCTATCAGGTCAAGATTTGACCTTCTCTTGGGCTATGGGCCACTCTATATTTATGATAAATACATCTTCCTTTTTCTTTTCTCTTTATTCTTTTATTTTTGAGAAATATGTACTAATAATGAGATACTAACAATGGCATGTAAACTATTAAGTTACTGTATTTACAAGAATTTATAGATGGTTTTGCTAAAAGAAAAAACTAAAATAAAAGAATAAAGAATGAGAATAGTAGATTCATCAATGCTCGGAGATAAGTATTAGAGCTTCGTTCTTCGATGAAGGCATATTTTTGGATTTTTATGTTATATAAATGAAATCAAAGTAAAATGGAAGTAAACTTTTGCAACTGCTACCCTAAGGACTGAAAAGACAGAAATAAAGAGCAGCTCACCAAGGCGGAGGACCTGGGAGTAGAGCTTCACCAGGAAGAGGTTGTGGAAGTGGATGTGCCTCCTCCTCCTTTGCCATGCCCAGGAACCAGTGTTCGACCTTTCTTTCACAAAGGAGAAGCTCCTTGAGGTCTTAAGGAGTTAGAGATGGAGATTGACGATGAAGTGAGCAACGAAGGGGGCGGAGATTATTTTATACTAGCTCAAAAAGCAAAAAGTTGTGCTTATGGTTTTGATAAATCAGTCGAAAAATATCAAACCAAAGCGATTAGCGAAAAAAGAGGGTGATTCGATCTTCATCTATCAAAAAGAAATCGGGCCCAATGGGTCAATAGGATTAACATGGAAATTCAACGAAAATGGTGGCCTGACCAGATCTGACAACAAGAGAGGGGGAGGGGTGTTGTCCTGGAGTCAATATTCCAATGCACACGATTGGGCCACATAGGCGCTACCATGTATGCACAAGACGATAAAACATAAAATAAAGAAAAGGAAATTAAAATTAAAATATAAAATGATTTTATTTAAATAGACTTAAAACATAAAAATGTATTATATTTAATAAGATATTTTTAGTGATTTTGATTTATTTTTACAAGTTAATTTATAAGTAGTTATTTTTTTCATGTAATAATATATGTATAAATACAAATATGTACTAAATTTTTATATTTTGTGTTTTATATTTTGTTATGTTATATACATAATATTTATATTTACGCTACATTTAAAGACATGTGTACATAATTTTCTTTTATTTTTTAGAATCTATTTATGTACTTAAATAAATATATACACATATATTATATGTACTTTATAGATATATTTACCTATAATGAAGTGCATTTATTTTAGTGTATTTTTAATGATTTTATTTTAGTTTTATTATGTACAAGTATAATAAGTAATTATTACAAATTCATAAAAAATATAAGAAGGTGAAAATTATAGAGGAAAAATATATTGAATATTATACATAGGTATATTGCACAGTGAGGGCCCAAAAATCAACTTCTGCATCATAACACTAAATAGAATGAAAATAACTTCATTAATATATTATTTAATGTTATTAATAATAAAGGTGAGTTTCGTGAATTTCAAGTATGTATGGAGAAACATGTCTGAGAAATTTCGTTTTTGGGTTTTTATAGTGTATGTTCCAAGCACACTATGCATTATTTTTGAATGAAATAAATTTTGTATTTTTATTTATATTTTTATGTACAATGTTCATGTTCAAAATTTATTGATTTGAGGTGTAAAATATGAAAATAACATAGGTCCCAAAATATATATTGGCCAAAAGAATTAGGGTTTTAATTCCAATTTTTGTGTAGTTTCTTTGCACTATATCCCCCTACTTTATTCCTTATTGACTAAGTCATTGCTTGACTTAATGTCGGGGGTCAGTGTCAGTTAGTATCTATGATACCTCCTTTATTTTTCTTTTCTTTTATTTATTCCTTCATTTTAGAATTTAATTACATGTGTTTTTACAAATTATGTAGGTTAATATAGAAATGGTAATTCATGTATATTATTGATATTTTCATGCATTTATCTAGAGACTAAATCCCAAAATAAATGAATAAATGCTTATGAATGAAAATTCATCACCTACCTCCACCATCTCTTCCACCACAGTCACTAATCCCACGATCATCCTCACCCACTGCAGCGTAATTGGACCTTTCTCCCTTTCACTACACTCTTAACTACATGACCTAGTTAGTGAAGCAAAAGCATAAGAGGATAGAGAACCTCACTGAATAGAATAAGATCCACATTGTCGATTCATGAACTGGCGTATTGAAGACATAAGAGGCAACCTATGGGAGATCACCATCTCGAAAATACAAAAAATGAGCAAAATACAAAATGTTAAAAAGTCAATTATAAGAGACACCTAGACAAGACAAATTGTGAGGATAGGGCACCTATTCCAACCCCTTTACCAATGCATACACACAACACAATTCCCACCTTCCTACTTATCAAGGATGACCTTGTACAACCTTCTAGTCACCAAAGTGTACACACTGATTCTGACCTCTTCCCTGATCGGTAAGAAATATAAAAATTTAAAAATTCTATATGAACATGAAGTGGTACCTACTATTCATTTTATCATTGAAGCCCCACTTTACCAAGCCATGGACTTTTCACCTGCACCCAATAGAAAGAAGAGACATTGCAAGACTGAATGCCACATTCTGACCATGGCTACTGGCCACACTGTCACTCATCGTTTGCCCAAAAAGAAGAGGGACACTAGTACACCCTTCATTAGATGTGCCATTTCTGACCACCATTGTGATAACACTCTCCTTGACATCGGCGTATCTATTAATATAAGACCCTCTCACTTGTTGAGACACTCAATATCGGGCTTCTCAAGAAAAATGAGATGATATATCAATTTACTGACCCATCAATAAAGAGGTTGAAGGGTATTCTTGAAAACGTTATCGTTCAGATCCAGGGCATGAGCTGTATTCTTTTACAGTTTTGCCCATGGGGACCTCCACCCCTATGGTGCGCACTGCGATCATCCTAGGTCAGCCTTTTCTCGATAGTATGAGGGTCGTTATCAATCATGGATTTGGAGAGATATGCTTTCATTCCCACAAAGAGAGTGCTATGTTGCTAGCAATGTGAGCTCGGGGTGAACCATTTCTACAATAAATGTCATTATAATATTTAATATATCAATAAAAGTTAATGGTTTATTTTTCACTCCCTATCTGAGATTAAATGATTTAATGCACTATAAGGTCCCTTTGTACAATTAAGGGCTATGTACCATTGTCATCTTTATAATCATACATCTATTGATTCAATTGTTTAATCATATCACTGGGGCTTGGATATATCTAAAGGGTTAGAGTGAAGGCTCATCAAGCACTGTCAAATGATTATTAAGAGTTGATCTCTAGCGTGAGAAGGAGATGGCAATCCTTCTCTAAAGGGTTGATATATGTCCAGCCTCTTGTTGCTGGTCCTCTACATAGGAATAGAGATTCAGAGGTGTCAGATAAGTTAGGTCAAAGTTAACTTTACGAGATCGAAATAACCAAGAACTATGTCGTACACTGTCACAATATAGGCATGTATCCTCTAAACGGAGACAGATGTTTTACTATATGTCTGAGTATGTACATTTGGCAGACCGATAGGTTGATGGTCAAATCAAGGTCTATACATCGATGCGCTGGTGTGCATACAAGGGCATATCAGTAATACGATCTCTCAACCGGACGGCATGAGCTCACTCATGAGGTATTGGGAGTGATCAAATTCCATGCATGGACATCTTGCTTAGGAAGCATGCCAAGAATTTGTAGGTATGATATATACTTTTGGAAAGTATATGATCGATACCAATTCTCAATAATCGAATGAGAATCTTAATGATAAAAGCCTGAAGGTGACAATCCAAAAGAGATCTAAAACTTCGATTTTATTCTAGATCTTCTAGTATACGGGATGCAGAGGTATTAGGAATACCCGAGGGTGATGTAATCATAAACGATTGTATAACCATGATGTTTCCATACTGAGGTAGTGATGAAACATGCATATATTTTAGTGACTCCTCTCAGTAGAGAAGTAATCTAATCTCAGTCCAAATGTTGGACATTGATTTGAATGAGATCCAGATGCAATTAGAAGATTAGATCTATGGTTTTGATTTAATCAAACATGTGTGGGAGGTCCTTAAGATCTGGACTTAAGATATGATCTCAACATCCAAGTCACTATATGTGGAACGTATAATCGCCTTTTCCTTATATCCACTATCTGTGGAGAAAGTGCTTTATTCTTGAAAGAGTTCAAGAATAATTCCATTGTTAATATATCCAAGCATTGCGAAATGAATAGTTAAATTTGATTTAATTATCATAAATAATATGGATAAGATTCATATTATTTGAATGCATAAGAATTGAGATCTTAGATGACTAAATGTGATTTAATTATAATGTTACAGATAATGTGGATAGTACTACCCATATTATTCATATATATTATAAATGTAATTTATAATATATTAAAGAGAGACAATTGTAATTTACATTTGTTAATTTAGTGTTTATGTGAATTGGATCCACATTGGAAAATCAATTGAAAATGTATTTTGCATTTTATTTTAGATTGTGAATATGATTCACAATTTTCCAATGGCATGATTGCAATTTTCATAATTATTTGTGAGAATAAAGTTGCAACAAATGGTTGTTGAAAAATTAATTGGAGATAAATATCCACCTTAGTGAAAGGAGATTGAAAGACACCAAATCCCATTGGGAAAAAGTGGTTGTCCCCCTCTTAAAGAAAGATAATTATCTCTTTCATATTATATCTCCATGAAATATTTATTTACTTGAAATTAAAATATACTGATGATTCAATATATATTAAATTAAATTAAATTAATTGTTGTTGTGTTTTTGCAACAAAAATCGTGGCCATTAAAACAAACACAAATCAATCTAAATCATTGGATTTGTGTTGTCCATGGATTAAGATCCATGGTCTCCCAAAATACTATATAAGAAGAGGCACCCTTTCCCTTCTAAGGTTATATTGTTAAACAACAAAATCCCTCTCTCTCTTTCTCATTCTCATATCACAGGAGAACTCTCTCTCCCTCTTGAGTGGTCATCCACTCTAACCATAAAGAGAAGGTTGCTTTTGTCGTCGCATCGCTGTTACGTCATCGCCTCGACCATTCATAGATCTCCATCTTCTTCCGTACATCACGTTCATGAAGAAGACGTTTGATCTCGTGAGACAAGATCAAGGGATCTATTTCTTGTCATCAACAATTCGTATCGTGAAAATCACACAATTCATCTCTATGCTCGCAAGCATCTCTACCATCGAGTCGGACTTGAGATAGGAGATATCTTGCTTAGAGACTCAATTACAACCACACTATTCTTTACCCAATATTTGGTTTAGATGAAATGATCCGTGAATGGTTCATGAATCCTGTGGTTTCATCATTTTTTTAAAGTATTCTGTTGCACTGAGCAACTAGTTCAACTAGTTGCTCACGATCGCATACGATGCGATCCTAACACTTCCGTTATGTGCCTGAGGATTTTTCCATAATCCTTCAATTATTGAGATGATCTCTGCAACTACTGCCACCCAGAAACCCACCCCAAATGAGAATGTACCTTTGTCAGCCAACTCAGAGGACTATGATCTAGCTGTTGAGATCATAGGTATTTGTTTTACCATGGACGATACCGAGACTCGAGAATTCCTCTTCGAGGGGATGACTCAGAAAGTATAGACCTTTGTGTTCTATCTTCTTGTGTATAGATGTGTCGCTGAGATCTACAGCGTTTACACTATATATACCATACCTCGGAAGGCAAAAAAAAGATAGGATTCCTAGGTCGAACATGACCTTACCTCATCCACTAATGAGTTCATGCCTTTTTATTTTGAGACTACTGAGGATCTACACCACATCGGTCCAGATCAGGCTTCGTCGGCAGTTGACTCCGATATCGACATGCACCTTGTCTAATCTATTCCTCAGCAGTAGCACAAGAAGGTAATGTTTCTAACTTCTTGATCATTGTATATTCATTACCACATATATATTCTTTTCGTTTCTTCGCTCCATATCTTGTTTCTCTCACCCACCTCAATACGTTTATTTTCCTTTCTTAGGTTGTGCATTATCTTAAGCATAGGTTAGCTGGATGAGTCAAGTATTCTTTCTTCATTATGTTTCATCGCTCCCATCATTGCTTATACTTAGGGATGTCCTACCCTAATTATAGGGGGAGTGATGTTGTCCATTCTATCATTTTTACTTTTATTTTTATTTTTGTTTCTTTCGGTTTCCTCACTTGTCTCCTCACTTGTTGGTATTCTATTCTATACTTGTGGATCCTTCATCCTACTTATAGGGAGAGACATGCCGAGCTATTGATTTGTCCTTTATATTCCATGATCATTCTGCCATGTGTGCATTCTGTTATACTTAGGATTAATTGATCTTAAGTATGGGGACAATCAACTTCGCATTCTTTTATTCAGTCATCGTAATATAGGCTTTTCTATACTTAGCATGAGTTATGTCTTTCTTTTTACACTTTATTCACTATGAGGACATAACTCAAGCTAAGTATAGGAGAGTCCTGTATACATTATATATACTTTAGCCATAGCTCATACTTTCGTATTTCAATAATATGGCTAATATATACTACATTGGGTAAGGGTATACAATAAGCTAATTGTAATAATACACTATAAATATGTATGTTTATTTTTCAAAATTATTTGTAAATATGTTTAAAAAATCAGTTTGTAAAATATGGTTTGAAAAATGGTTGTAAAATATCTTGAAAAATATTTGGAAATCATTTAGAAAATATTTTGTAAAATGTTTTCACACCTTTGTAAAAATATTTTCTATTTGTAAAAAATTGTTTCTTTTGTTTCAATAAAAGTTTTTGAAAATTAGTTTGCAAATTATTTGCAAAATGATTGAAAAAAATACTTTGACATATCTTTTCATACATTTGAAAAATCTTTGCAAATGGTTTTCAATCTTTTTAATGTATGTAAATTGTTTATAAAAATTATTTGCAAAATAAATTTTCAAATTATTTAAATAATGTTTGCAAAAATATTTTCAAATGTTTCTGGGAACTTTCTACACAATACTTCAAGTAAAATTGTGTATTATAATTGTGTATAAAACTTGTAAATAAATCATGGTATACGTGTATAAAACCTTTTTCTAAATCCATTCCCATGCTTTGTAGATAATAGTGAATGATTGTATATACACCTTTGACGAGTCACTGAATACGGTAATTAATTCGATCACGCTGTAATACGTGTACTTAGGGATTCGGTCAGAACCGAGAGAAGATCTCCATGAAAAGTGTCTCGGCTTAAATTTATATCCCGGGCAAGTCCGGAGTCGAACACAGGGAGGCAAAGGAACAACTTGGGTTTAATTTGAAAATGAAAATTTTAGATTTCCAATGCGGTATTTTTTAGATTTTTCTATGCAAAAACCAAAGCAAATGCAAAATGCGGGTGAATTAAGTACTAAGAAATCACACAACTTAGCCAAATTAATTTTAATGTCAAATTAATCCAATTCAGCCAAATTATATTTTTCCTAGAGTCCTAATCCAGAGATGAATTCAAGGTACTTTTTTTTTGGAATTTTAGGGGTTAAAATGCAACAACTAAAAATGCACACTTTTTATGGTTTTTTTCGCAATTTTTCACGCAAACAGTAAGTAAAAATCATGAAAATTTTACTGAGATTAAAACATGATTAAAGGAAGCTACAATAATATTTTTGAATTTTTTTTTGATAAGATATGAATTTTTTATGGATTTTTTAGTAAAATCAGAGTGACAATGAGTAAATAATTCTTAATTAATCCACAATATCAAATTGATCAGAATGCGAATTATCTCAGAACGATATTTAGATGATTAATCCAGTAGAGTTGAAATTTCGCAAAAAGGATGTATGTTGATTTAATTAAAAATCAAATACTAAAATCACTCTATAATTTATTTCAGGCACAAGACAACTCCATTTTGGATGAAATTTGGACAGTAAGTTCATCACATATCACGCATCATATATAATTTTTGTGGAATTTTTAGAGCAACCGTTTGTGAGATATAAATTTAAGAGCTCAATTTGGGTAAAATATGCAGAATTTCAGTTACACAATTTTAATTAATTACCCAAATATCATAAAAATATAATTAAATATTCAGATGACAGAGAATACATTGCTCAACACAATGCTATTTTTCTTTAAATAAAAAGATGCCAAATTGAGGTCCAAATTCGAGTACAAACACAGGGGTATTCTTGCAAAACATGAAGACAATAATTACAACAAAAGTATGTATAGGGACCTAATTGTAATTATGTAAACTATATAAGAACTTTATACAATTTTTACAATAAGAGAATTACCTTCTTCTTCCTCCTTAGATACACGATGGAAAGAACCCAAAGTGATGGATGGCGGCAGCGACGTCGGATGCGGCCGGCGGAGGTTGCGCGACCACACCCCTATCGTGAAAGAGAAGGCGGCGAACGACGGTGATGGCGAGGCGGAGGTTGGCGGCGAGGGCTGGGGGGCGGTTGGAGCTCCGTAAATGGTGGCGGAGGGCGGAAGTGCGATGGCCGCCTAAGGAGGGGCGCTGAGCGGAGGGCGGGACCACCGCACGCGGCTGGAATGAGGCGGAGATCGGCACCGCCTTGCGCGGAGGGGTGAAGGCGGTGCTGCTACGGCGGCAACCGCCGGCTGTAGCGGGGCTAGTGATGGTTGGGCGGCGGCGGTGGGAACTTCCCCCCACCGCTGCTGCGTGTATTATTTTTTTTGTTTTTTTTATTTTTTTTTAAAATTTTCTGCTGTAATAAAAGGGATCTTTTTTTGTTTTAATTTTTTTTATCTTTTTTTAATTTTCTTTAGACAGGAAATAAGTACAGAAAAAGAAGGGGGATGGAAATGATATGATGATGATGGTGATAAAGATTAAGATCTATAAACAAATGAAGGATGGTGGGTGGTGATATGATGGACTAAAAAAAATTACAAAGATAAAAATGAAGACAAGATGAACTAAAATTACCTACGATGAACGCGAATGCCTATGGAGTGCTCACGAGAGCACGGTCTTCGCTCAAATCGCCGGCTTGCGATGAGCTCGAGCAGCGCGCGGTTGCGACTGCGATGTTGGCCAAAAAGCCAACGGATCTCACCGGAGAGAGGGCCGTCATCGCTCGACCGCGGTTGCGTCGCTGTCACCGATTCAACTCTGGGAACTAGACTCTCCTCACATAAAGATGGATCAAAGGCAAAAATGAGAAGAATGAGAGGTATATAAAGAGAATGGAATGAGAGGTTATTAAAGTGGTGGAGTTGAATGGGAGGTTGATTTATTAATGGAGTTGAATGGGAAGTTGGGAAAAATGGTGGAATAATGGAGTTGAATTGGTGGTTATTATAGAGAATAGAAATTAAATAATAAATAAATAAATAAAGTTGGCTACTTTAAATACAATAAAATAAAAAGAGAAGAGAAATACTGGAGAATTTACAAGGGAAGACAAACAACATGTACACACATTTTTTTACTTTTGTAATATGTAATTTTTTTGTATTTTTAATAAGAGATATTTACAACGGAAAAAATACAATAAAATACTACAATTAAAATACAACACAAGTATGACTTTTTTTGTATTTTTAATAATTAAGAAAGATACAATAAAAAATGAAGAAAGTATGAATATATACATAATGTACAATGTATATCTAGGTCCCAAAACCCAACTTTTGCAAATGAGGTCCGATTTTAATGAAACCACTTCCATTGGATAGATAATTTTCTAACTTGAAATTTAAAATGAGTTCGGTGAATTTGGAGTTCATACGGAGCGGGAATTTGGCTTGGAAGTTGGTCTTTACGGC
Organism: Ottelia alismoides; assembly: GCA_037367405.1. Classification (NCBI taxonomy): domain Eukaryota; kingdom Viridiplantae; phylum Streptophyta; class Magnoliopsida; order Alismatales; family Hydrocharitaceae; genus Ottelia; species Ottelia alismoides. The sequence goes on from JAZKJV010002836.1 coordinate 187,108, forward strand.
TTTTTCTCTTTGGAATCTAGGAGCATTTATTTGAGATAAATTTTGTTTTGTATTTTTGTATTTTTATATATATGGTTATGAACACTTTGGAGAAAGAATTAGCCAAAAAGGAGTTGAAATGGAATTATTAAAAATACATGAAGTTTTGGGCTATTTACATGTATAAGACTCCTTTATTTTTGCGGCTTTATATGTATAATTTATTTTGTACAATCTAATATACAATAATTAGTGTGTTTTATTTACAAGAGACATTTTGTTAATTTAATGAATTTATGTACATTTTATGAGCTTTTACTCTGGGATTTTGCTAAGATCAAGATATTGAGATGATGAATCGTGGATTCATCACCCCCTATACTTAAACTTTGCTAGTCCTCGAGCAAATAAAGAATGAATAAGTTGGATTAACCCCTGACTGTGCATGTGAATACAAGACTTGATCCGTTCAAGAACTCTCGGTTTTAGAAATTCTAAAATTCTAAGCTGAACCAAGCTCTAGTCAAAAGGTATCCAATTTCCCTAATCATCAGACTCTCTTTGTATACATATATAGTAGGGATATGACTTAAGTGTTGACCGCAGTTACAAGAGTAGAGTCACAACGTCACCCAAGGTTCCAGTCCAAGATACTCTCCTAAGGACCCGATCCTCAACACTAGGGAATAAACCATTTCTTGCATCCAATCCACCGTCTCTTTAGTTGTCAGACTTGAAAGTGTAGATGGAAGGCCAGTTGATGGAGGGCATAGGATTGTGTCATTTCTTCTCTCCCTCTCATTGGAACAAGGTTCCTCTCGAGTGCCTTATTACTCAACGCATTTTTTTGGTGTTGATCAGTGCGTCCGTCAAGAGAAGTTGGAGCCGTCTGCACTTGTTTTCTTGGGAGTACACCGGGGTGTGTCTTTTTTGAGTATCTATTATACCTTCTACACCCAGACTTGTAGCATTTACGATGCAGAGCCCTTTTTTGGTGCAAGCCCGACTCCTGGTCCTAATAGCGGTGGTCCAAGTGGACACTTTAAAATGGTCGAGAGCGCTCGCCTTTGGTGGAAGCTCTTTTGATAATTGACTTTGTGGAATGAGAGCTTTTCTTTGACATTTCATTGCTTTGTAGAATTTTTGTCTAGCTCCACTGCTTTTACCAAGAGTTGGCGCACACTGATCAACAATTTTTTTATTTTATCACACCCTCGCACATAGGTAGATGTCAAGAGATAGTACAAGAACCATGTTCTCATACTGGCTAAAGATGCTGACACTCAGGTTTCATGAAGCCTTCATTGATTTTATCCCATCCTCGAGCATCATTAAATCAAGTCCAAACTCAAATCCCCCATCCCAGATCCTCAAGTGAAATTTCAACTATAACTGCAGTCGTGTATGTGAGGTGTTGATCATATTCTTAAGCTAGAGACTAAGCATGCAATATAGCACACAAATCTTTCAAACTAGGGAAATGTGAATAATTAAGTCAAGGACCCTAATGACTAAGGCTGGTTAACTCAAAATCTCAAGAACTCATAAACCAAGTGTTCTTGATCATCACTAGTCTTGTGTGAAAGTGAATTGTGTCAGGGATTAAACCAACTTATTAGTTAGTTTTTTTTAGTTAGTTTTTTTAAGATTGATTTTTTTAATTTTTAGAATTTTTTTTCAAAAAGTTTTTTTTGACAAACAAAGGCAAAGAAGTTCTCTTTTTTTGTTAGAAAAGTTTTGCTTTTTTTTCAATAGTTTTTTTGAAAAAGATAGATAAATAAGAAAAGACTTTTTTTTGAAAAAGTTTTTTTTTATAAAAGAGGGTTTTTTTGAAAAGTTTTTTCTTAGCAAATAAGGAAAAAGAGTTTTTTTAGGGAATTTTTTTTGTTTTGTTTATTGTTGTTTTTTTAACCCACCCCATAATTATTGTATAATATACAAAAATACGTGAAAGTACGAGGTATGGGTAAAGTATATATGTAATATGTACACGCCCCCTATACTTAGCTTGTGCTATGTCCTCATGGCACTAGGTGACAAAAAAACATAGCTCGTACTAAGCGTAGGAAAGCTAAAATAATAAAGAGTATAGAAGTCGATTCGCCCCCCTATACTTAGGCTCTGGTCAGCCTAAGTGTAGAAGAAGAGCAAAAATGGCGCGGACGAGGTCAAGAAGAGAAATGGTGAGTATACATATGGAGGGCATCGACTCCCCCTATACTTAGGCTCTTGGTAAGCCTAAGTATAGGACAAGAGTAAATGTAAGAACTGATGTGATTTGGAGAATATACAAAGAAGGGCGAATGTACAAGAGGAATGAATCTTCTAAGATGTTGAATCTTGATGCTGCATCTTCATGATGAGTAATATGATGTATCTGCTCTGTGCTCGCTCTGCATGAAGTTGATGACCTCGACTTGAACTAACTGCTCTTTTGAATCAACAAAATGCTTCAACAATTGTCCATTTACCACATGAGATTGTGCACCATCTGTGAGATCAGATATCTCTACACTTCCATTCTCGTGCACTTTCTTAACAACAAAGGGACCCGTCCATTTAGATTTGAGCTTCCCATGGAACATCTTCAACCTGGCATTGAACAACCATACCTTTTGTCCAAGAACAAAGTCTTTGCACCTAATGTGCTAATCATGCCATCTCTTTACTTTGTCCTTATAAATCAAACTGTTGTCATATGCTCTGTTTCGGATTTCCACAAGCTCGTTCAAGTTCAAGTCTCGACAAAGCTTCCCTAGGTGACAACTCCAATTAATCTTCTTAATTGCCCATTCGGATTTATGAATCAATTCTGCGAGCAAATGGCATGGCTTGCCATAGATAATTCTAAATGGTGAAGTACCCAATGGTGTCTTGTAGGCTGTCCTATAGGCCCATAGAACTTGGTCTAAGAGCTGAGACCAGTTCTTCCTATCGGGATGAACCAATTTCTGCAAAATACTCTTCACCTCTCTGTTTGAAACCTCTGCCATGCCGTTGGACTGTGGGTGGTAAGGACTAGTAACTCTATGCTCAAATCCATAGTCCTTAGCTAAAGAACTCATATCTCGATTCACAAAATGGCTACCCCCATCAGATATCAAAACTTTTGGCACCCCGAACCCAGCAATAATATGATCTCTCACAAACTTACAGACAGTCTTGCTGTCTGCGGTTTGGGTTGGAATAGCCTCCACCCACCTGGATAGATAATCAACCGCCAACAATATGTACTCATGTCCTTAGCTGTTGGGAAAGGGACCCATAAAATCTATGCCCCATGCATCAAAAACATTACAAATAATCATCGGTTGCATGGGCATCTCATCTCTCTGTCCAACTGTCCCTCCCATCCTTTGACAGATCGGGCACGACCGTACAAAATCATGAGCATCTCTAAACAAGGTCGGCCAATACAATCCACATTGAAGTACTTTGTGAGCGGTTCTCTTTCCCGAATGGTGTCCTCCAGCCTCAAGTGAATGACAATATGTGAGGACATTCTGGTATTCCTCCTGAGGAATACACCTTCTCCAAACACAATCCGGTCCTTCAAAGAAAAGGAAAGGATCGTCCTAGTGGTATCTCCTTGAATCCGACTTCAGTCGGTCAATACTGCTCCTAGTCCAACCATGGGGAACCTGCTTGGAGACAAGATAGTTCACCATGTTGGCATACCACGGGAGTGAGTCAATAACACAAATTGACTCATCTAGGAAGGTCTCTCTAATCCGCTCAAAATCAGGAGAATCCTTAAGTTCAATCCGAGAAAGGTGATCAGCCACAACATTCTTCACTCCAGGTTTATCTTTTATATCCAAATCAAATTCTTGGAGGAGTAAAATCCACCTTAGAAGATGCGCCTTCGCATCCTTCTTTTCCATTAAATATCGAATGACTGTGTGATCTTTATAAATTGTTACCTTAGAGCCCAAAATATATGATATGAACTTCTCGAGGGCCCACACTACGGCGAGCATTTCCTTTTCAGTCACTGTATAATTTTTCTATGTAGGATCTAAAACTTTGCTCGCATAATGAATCGCAAACGGAATCCCCTCTCGCCGTTGTCCTAACACAGCTCCTATAGCAAAATCTGAAGCATCAGTCATGATCTCAAAGGGGAGAGACCAGTCAGGAGCTTGTAGGATAGGCGAGGCACAAATCTTCCTTTTCAAGAGCTCAAAGGCCTCCAGACACCTGTAATCTACAACGAACTCTGTGTCATTCCCTAAGAGCTCAGTCAGTGGGCGGGCGATCTTTGAAAAATCCTAAATGAATCTCCTATAGAATCCAACATGCCCTAAGAATGACTGCACTGACTTTACGTTGGTAGGTGGGTCGAGTTTCTTGATCACCTCCACCTTGGCAGGGTCAACCTCCATTCCCCTTTTGGAGATGACATGCCCCAACACGATACCTTCCGTCACCATAAAGTGACTCTTCTCCCAGGAGAGTACCAGATTCACCTCTCTACACCTCGTGAGGACTCGGTCCAAGTGCCCTAAACATGTATCAAAAGAATCACCATGGACCGAGAAGTCATCCATGAACACTTCCAGAAAATCTCCCACCATCTCGGCAAATATGGCTATCATGCACCGCTGAAATGTGCCCGGGGCATTGCAAAGCCCGAATGGCATGCGCTTGAAAGCATAAGTACCGAATGGACATGTGAATGTGGTCTTTTCCTGGTCCTCAGGGGCTATGGCCACCTGATTGTAGCCTGAGTACCCATCAAGAAAATAGAAGAACTCTTTCCCTGCTAGTCTCTCCAAGATCTGATCAATAAAAGGCAAGGGAAAGTGATCTTTCTTGGTCGTGGCATTCAAGCGTCTGTAGTCAACACAGACACGCTACGACGTAGGTACTCGTGTCGCGATCTCTACCCCCTCCTCGTTGGCGACCATCTGAATTCCTGACTTCTTCGGGACAACATGAAGTGGGGCCACCCACTTGGGGTCAGAAATAGGGTATATAAACCCTGCTTTGCACCATTTCTCAATTTCTTTCTTCACCACTTCCCGTAGATTGGGGTTAAGTCTCCTCTGGAATTCACGGGAAGTCTCACATTATCTTCAGTAAAAATGTGGTGCGAGCAGAGAGCGGGGTTGATGCCCATGAGATCCGACACTGTGATGAACAGGGAAAAATCAAGGGTCTAGATATCTCACGAGGCGAGAAATCAAGTCGCTGAATTGACCACTTAAAGATCCCCAGATCGATCAACAATTAACCCACAATAAAATATATGCAATGAATATCCAAAAATGTGGAGTTAAAATTTATTATAACTCTACATGTAAATGTGTATAGGTGTAAGCACAAGTAGAGGTCGAACACTGGGAGGCGAATGGTTGTATGTAATGTATTGTTCAATTATTCAATCAATTGTTCATGTACTTTTATTGTTTTTGTGGGTTTTGGGTTTTGTATTTTTTTTTATATTTTTGTTTTTATAATTTTTATTTTGATTTTATATTTTATACTTTAATTTATTTATTTTTTTTTCTTTTTATATTATTAATTATACAAATATATATACTATATATATATAAAGAGATATATATATATATAAGAAGAGAGAGAGAAGTAATATCGAATATATATATATATATATAAACATAAAAACTTAATATATAGACATATTTTTTTTTAAATTTTTTTTTTAATTTTTTTTATATTTCTAATTTTTATGTATTTTTCAATTCAAAAAATGTCCACAATATAGGACTAAATAAATAGCCGTATATAATTTGGGTTTTTAAAAATATCAAATAATACCCAAAATTGCCCAAATTAATTTTCACATATTCATAATAATATATAGATAATTATAAAAGAGAGAAATGTATTTTTAGGTTTTTTAAAGAGTTTTTCTAATTTTTATGTTGATTTTGGGGTTTTATGATTTTTATCTTTTTTCTTTTTCACTTTTTTAGGGTTTTTCATTTTCTGGACTCAATATGTATATAATTATACTATATGTATATTTTTTTTGGAATTTTTCACAAACATTTTCTAATTTTTTTGTATTTTCTAATTTAAACAGTACAAAAATGGCTTCTATTTCATTTTTAAGAATTAGGAAAAATGCAAAAAATGCAAACTAAAATATGGGCGTGAACAAGCATGGCATGGAGCATCTATCCTGATTTTTGTGGATTTTTAGAAGCCTAATAGGTATTTTTAATAAATAGAGAAAGACACAAAAAGTAATTAAGCCTGGCAGGGGCATTTTTGCAAATAAAATAACATCCAGGGGCGCAGGTGCAAAAATACCAGAATATTATAACGTGTTTTGCCATTTTAAGGACTAAAACTAATTAACTAAACCCGCCAGGGTCCCCTTGCAATTTAACCATCACGCGGGACAGCACGTGATCCGCACTCACAGGGACCAAAATGCAATTTCAGAAAGTATAGGGTCCTGGTTGCAATTTTTCACAAAAATAATACACTGAATATTTTATTTAATGGACTAAACATAAACATGCGACTCTACAGGGGGACTTGTGCAATTTTACCACCTCACGTGGGACAACACGTGAGGTGACGTGGACTGGACCCAAGTGTAATATGCAAAAACTACAGGGGGTCATAAGCAAAATTGCCACATTATTTACAACGTTATATTTTATTTACAATATTAAAAATTAAATACAAAAAAGGCGGGAGCTAGATGTGCAATTTACCCCAATAGGCGCTTTATCCGACGGCTGATCCTTGTTCACTTGACACGTGGCGCCTCCACGTGCGCCGATGACGTTTCGCCGATGAGCGGCTGAGATTAGATCTCCTGGATGAGATTTACGGTGGTTGCGTGGCTTCATCGGACGGTGGCGGCTCGATCTGGACCTTCGTCTTCATCCAACGGCGGAGAGGTTGCGTGGAAGAACAGGGAAGAAGGCTCGCCTGGGCGAGCTTCCTCCGCTCGGATCTCGCTCTCCCGGTCGTCTTCTCTCGCTCCTGAAGGTCCACAAAGCTTCCTGGAGGGTGTCTCTAGCTGCTGGAGGTCTCAGATCGACCAGAGGTTCACTGGAGCGCCCCGCGAGGTCGGAGAAGGCAAGGGGCTCCAGGTACCTCCGCCCGCGTTCAAATCGTCTCCTGGTGCTCTTCTTTGCACCTAACCTGCACAGGAAGGACGCACGGCTCGAGGGCGTTCTCCTCGACCAAGGGTTTGAAGCTGTTAGCATGAAAATGGGCGAGGTGGCGAAGCCTCCGGCAGGGTGGCGGAGCGAGACTTCGATTCGCGGAACCAAGGGGGTTCCGGTTGGGTGAAGGTGACTGGCTGGTGGAGAAAGCGAAGGGAAACGAAATGGTGGCGAAAGCGGGTCGGGAAACGGTCGGAAGCACGGTGAAAAGCTCGCCGGAGCGGAGCCCCGACGAACTACGAATCGGCCATTCTACGCTAATCTACTGGACTAAAGGCTAAATAAAAGGCAGAATTAAAATGCTGGAACAAAAATCTAACTAAAATAAGTAAAAGCGCATCTCTTATACCTGGGGGCCGCCAGGGAGCAGGGTGGTCGCCGGAGCACCACCGCGTCAAAATTTCTCCGACCTCCGGCCAAGTCGAGGTGCTGGGTGACTCCTCCTGTCACGAGGAACACACCAGGAGCAAGAACAAGGAGTTTCGGTGGAGTGAAAATGGCCAACTTTGGCCGGGAAGTCGGAGGTTTTTATTTATAGACATCCCTGGAATCCCCATTGACCGGCGATTATTGGAGTATCTACACTATGTACAATGGATCTAAGCAATCGACGCGAATCTTGGATGATCAGGGAACAAAATCGGTGAAGGGACTGTGGTCGATTGATGCCTGTGGCGAGCGGGAAAAAGGGAGGAAAATCGGGGGAAACGACCTTCCTCGTCACGTCAGACGGCTGGAGGTCGAGTTGACCTGCGGTCAACAGGCGGGACGCGCCCATTGGTCCACCTCAGCCGCTACACGCCAAAAATAGGGAGCCTTATAAAAAAAATGAATTATTTAACCTAGTAAATGATTTTATTAGATTTTACTTATAAAATAAAAAATGTTTATAAATTAATGTAGTATTTATTTATGATTTTTATTTATTTTTTTGAAGTATTTTATTATGGTTTTATTAAAATAATGTGTATATGTATGTATTTTATATGTATTTTTGTATATTTTATTTTTAGTTTATTTATTTTATTTTATTATTTTAGTTTCCTATTTTATAATTTTATAACTTATCTTTTGTGAGTATAAATATATTTTTATTTTATTTTTATGAGTTTATTTATATTTTTAAATAAATAGATGTATGTGTATGTATGTATACTTATAGGTATTTTACCTATATATTATATACATTTTATTTATTTGATGAATTTTATTTGTTTTTATTTTGGATTTGTATTTTTAATAAGTTATGTGTAATATAGATGAATAAAATAATTAAAGAATGTTTTCCCCTTTATTTATATACACATGGGTAGCATAGGTATTTTGCCTAGGTATTATCTAGGCTTATTTTATTTTGAAATTTCTTTTTGGTTTTCTTTTAATTTCAATATGTACATGTATTATAAATATTATTTATAAAATTCTAAAAATATAATTTTGTACAAATAATAATTATTGAATAAAATGAATATTTAAATCGGGCACTATATACAATGAGGGTCAAAAACCTAACTTCCACAGATGGTCTCCAAAAATTGTGAAACCAATTTTACAAAATAGTTTGGGAAATGCTATATACAATTAAAGGTGAGTTTGGTTGATTTGGAGTTTTTAATTGCAAGATATGGGTCTGTGAAGTTGAGATTTTTGCTTTTTATTTTGTGTATAAAATGTACAGTGAGTATTATTTTTACACAAACTCAATTTTGTATTTTTATTCACATTATTATCTGCAACTTTTATGTACAAAGTTTCGTTATTTGATGAATAAATAATTATGTACAAAATAGGTGCCAAAAATGCATAAATGAATGAATTAATAAATGAGATATTTATTGTATAATTGGCCCTTATCTCCCCCTACTTTATTCCTTGTCGACCAATTCCATGCTGGCCTTGGTCTCGGGGTTAGGGTCATAAAATATTTGCAATATTTTATTCTTTTTTCTTTTCTTCTCTTTATTCTATAATTTTGGCATTAAAAACCTTATTCTATGTACAGTAAATATAATAAATAATGAATGCTATTTTATACAAATTAATGCTATTTACATGCATTTGCTGGGGTTTTTAAGGCCAAAATGATAGAATAAAGGTGATGAAATGGAGATTCATCACCCCCCTATACTTGCCTTTGCTAGTCCCTAGCAAATACTTATGCAATAAGTACAAAAAGAACAAAGAATAAGAAGAAAAGAAAAAGTAAAAATAAAGAATTTAAAGAATAAATTGAATTGGTCATGATTATTAAACTCATCTGTACAAAATCAAGGTTTGGAGCTCAGGTTAGACCTTGGTGTGAGCATGTGTGTGGAACCTAGTCGGGAACCAAATTTAAAACACAACAGCCTTCGATAGTCACAGAATTTGGTTCAAATCACCTCAATAGCCAGGTCAGAACTAGCCTACATCATACGCAAACCCTTATGACTATGAAGCTGACTTGTACGGTGTAAGTGATCGTGGCTCTTCCCAACTGAAATGACAAAGGAACTGACTTCTCCAGAATGACAACCCAATGATTCCCTAATCCAGCCCTCTACCGTCAAGGAGCGGGGTATTCCCTTCTAAGTTCAAGTGGCATCCAACTCAAGAGGAGGGGGGTGAAGAAAAGAAAAATGGACAGTAGCCAGTGTAGCTACCAATCCTGGGGATGCAAGACCAGTGTAGTCGAGTCATCCAGCTGCAGGCTCACATGGTGTAACTTTGATGCTCAAGCTTGCTTATTTTCTATACAACAAATATACATTCTCTTGCAGGCACTTTTATTTTTATTTACAAGCCTGTCCACTTTTTTTTTTTTGGATTTTTTTTTTCAACATACTATGTACAGCAGCATTTACATAAGGACTTTTTCCTCTTGAGCCAGAAGACTATCCCTCTTTTGAAGCTTTATTGCAACCCACACTCTCCTGTCATTCGACATCATTGAAACTGGACCAGGTTGGGGTGCACTTCCCTCCCTAGATGAGGACGAATGTTTCCACCCGTGTGTGTCTCAGACTGGCAAATCCAACACCCTCACCACTCCAACTGAGTTGAGCCAAGTGAAAGGTGCAATTGTCCAAGTTAGGTCACAACCGACAAGAGTCATACGTGTGTTTCGAAAAGTTCTAGTTAGTCCACTGAGGTGACTTGAACCTAGCCCTGATTTCTCAAAGAATTAAGTCTGAATAGACCTGAAGTACCTTAAACCTAGTTCCCATAAGGTTCCAGTGCAGTTAGGTGCAGTAAGGTCCAACCAAGCTCCAATCTTCGACTTTATTGGACTAGTTCAATCATCAAGCTCAATCAACAAATATGAATGCTATGCAAATGCTATTTCAAATATGCAAAGAATAATGGAATTTTTCACAGAATTCGAAAGATTTTTACACAGAGAAAGAATTTTTGCAAAATAAAACAATTTTGGCACTCACAGTAGAAAATATGTACAACTATTTACACGGGCGTGCCGCTTTATTTTACAAGAATTAAGAATTTACAATTTAGTTTTTATTAATAAGCATATATGTACACTTATTAAAGAATTGTGTTTATTTATTATTTTTTATTTTTATTTATAAGATATATATTATATTGGTTATTATTATATGTGACTATTCCTCAAATTTATTTGACACAAATTTTTCAAACAATTTTTGAAAACTATAGTCCAAAATAATTTTTACAAACATTTTTACAAACATGTACACACATTTGAAAATCATTTTGCAAAGGTTTTTCAAAACAGTATATATAGATTTTTCAAAATATTTTTGCAACCATTTTTCAAACCATTTGCAAATCATTTTTCAAACATTTTATTTCACACAAAGAAAATAAATCTTTACAAACCACACATCTTTACACAGGTTAAAAACATGTAACAAAACGTTTTCAAAATAGTTTTCAATAAATGTTCACAATACTTTTCAAACTATTTTTCAAACATTTTGCAAAAAACATTTTCACCTGATTTATTAATCAGTATATACAAAAAGAATTTGAGGAATAATCCCATCTTTTTATTAAGGATTTTTAACGAATTTAAAGAATTATTAGCCATATTATTACGAAAGTACGAGTTATGGCTAAAGTATATACATAGTATATACGACCCCCTATACTTAGCTTGAGCTATGTCCTCATAGATCGAAAAGAAAATAGAAGACATAACTCGTACTGAGTATAGACAAGTCTAAAGAATAAGAACAAGAGACAAAGGAAATAGAAGTTGACCGTCCCCCCTATACTTAGGATCAAATAATCCTAAGTATAGCAGACTTTACACAAAGCAGGGAGGGTCAAGGGTGGGAATAAATAGATCAAAGAATTAACAATTCAGGGGGTGCACCCCCCCTATACTTAGGACAAAGTACGTCCTAAGTACAGAAAACTGACACAAAGGGGTGACACCTTTTATTTAGATACAGAAGATAGAAAAAGGAAAAGACGAAAAGAAGAAAAGGAGAAGAAAAGATATATATATATATACAGATAGATGAAAAGATCGTGGAGAATATACACATCACTCCCCCTATACTTAGGGTGAGATATCCCTAAATGTAGTCAACAAAAGGAGTGACGAAAAATGTGCAAGGAAAGAACAACTCGGTGCGTACCCCCCTACACTTAGGACAAGGTACGTCCTAAGTGTAGTCACAAAGATATGGCGATAGATCTAGGGCACACATAACATGCGGGGGAAAGGATGAACAGAATACACATATATACAAGCGGTGAAGAGACTGGTGAAGTACAGGACGGTATCTGACAAGCGACTACCGTGCTCTCGTCGTCGTCTCCCTGTGAGAACGAGGACGCGGTCAGAAGGTGAAAATACACCCGAATATGCAATCAAGTGGGTGTCAGCTACCGGGGTCAACAGATCGAAAGGATAGATATCGGGTCCGGTAGCATGAAGCAATCAATCGGCTCATATGGTCAATCATGAGGGAACAGAGCCAATATCGAAAGACCGGGAGGAAGAAAGAGCAGAACAAATTCCTCCAGTCAATCAGAGTTTCAGATAGATAGGAAATAAAGCATATGAGACTGTGAGATGCACGGTGGTGATATAATCTAAAAGTCATAAGAATACACCGAACAGCACAATATATGGCTCACTCTTGCGAGGGTCATCAAGGTGAGCGGAATTAGAGAATAATCAGAAGACTCGGCTCCGTGTTCCAACATAAAGGAGACACAACCAGGGATGAGACCGAGTGAAAAGCTCAGAAGACTCAGCTTTGTGCTCCCACAGATAGGAGACACCCGAAGTGAAGCCGAGTACCTACAAGTTGATGTACCCTCCCGCAGATAACCCTCGGGGAGTAGTACATGCTAGACAATGAATAATCAGAACAGAAGCTCACCCTTCCGAGGGTCATCAAGGTGAGCGGGCTCAAAGGAGCCTGATCCATCAGACGGATCATAGAAATGGTCTTGGTAGGCGACAGATCGGCTACCAGCAGAAGAGACCGATAAATCAAGACAGTGCGGCAGCGTCCCGCAAATAACCCTCGGGGAGCGGGCTGCCAACTAGGCATTGCAATTGCAGATATCAGGAGCTCATCCTTGCGAGGACTGTCAAGGCGAGCAGACTCAAATGAGTCTAATCAGATGGGTCCCATGATCCATAGATCGGATAGGCAACTCAAGATGGGACCAAAAATCAAGTATATCAAACGACTCGATTCCGTGCTCCGCAGATCGGAGACACGAGCAGAGAGGAAATCGAGTGTACAGAGAGTGTCGCAATCTCTCACTGATAGTCCTCGAAGAGTACTGCGATCTAAGCAAGGAATAGTCAGAATGCATCTCTTCCTTGCGAGGGTCGTCAAAGAGAGAGAAGGGTTCGAAGGAGCCGGGTCCATCAGACGGACCCACACAATGGTCTCAGTAGTCGACAAGTCGGCTACCAACAGAAGAGACTAATTAGATCCGAAATATGTCATAGTCTCCCGCAGATAACCCTCGGGGAGCTATGAACTATGCATGGGATAATCAGAAAAGTGGAGCTCTGCCTTGCGAGGACCGTCAAGGAGAGCGGACTCAGATGAGTCAAATACATTGGCCTCGTGTACCAACAGGTCAGGTACACAATCACAGGGGGAGGCCAATCAAACACATCGTACGACTCGGTTTCGGGTCCCATCATAATGGCGACCCGAGTAGTGAATGAAACCGCAGTCCTAGAAATTATCGCATTCTCCCGCAGATAGTCCTCGGGGAGCAATGCGAGCTATATCAATGAAGGTCATGGGAATGCTGGCAAGTCATCTCAGGTCCTCAAAAGCAATAAATCATTCAATCATTCGGAGGGCATAAGATCATGTATGGGAGCGAATAATCATGTCATTCACCAAACATCCCTTGGGTCAATCCAGTCAACTGAGATGGCACGAAAAATAGTCAGGAATCCTCTAAGTGCCAGGGTGGATAAAAGAGTCAGGAGATCAAGGATGGTTCAATCAGGTAGATGAGAGATCATGTAGGATCCGTACACCTTTATCAAAAAGTCCAAAGTAGAATAATCAATCTATCCTCAACACTCAAGATGTGTGGAACCTCTAAGAGATGGATCAATCAATGCTCATGAAATCATCATCAAATCATCGCATCACATCACATCCTTAATCCGGTGTGCGAGAAATAAAATTCCTCAATAATGCATCATACCTATGCCCTATGCATCATTAAAAATCCTCCAGAAATCCATATGCTGATATCAAAGACAAATCCACCAAATCGATCTCAGCAACCTCAATATCATGGGCCCGGCCTAATTAGTATAAATGATCCTCAATGCGGGTCTCATCAATATGCACAGCATTCCCGGGTAATGGGAGAGATGATACAGGGGACACGAGGAAGATGGATAAAGAAGGGTACACAATGGGGTGGAGAAGCTGATTGAGCGGGCGTGCCAATACCGTGGGTGGTAGAAGGGCGATACAGAGGGAACGAGGAGGGCGGGTGAGAAGATCGGGATATAGACAAAATTGGGTGTTCCACACAAGGCGGGAACACCGTCAAAATGGTGAGTCAAGGAGAGCGCTCTCCCTGAACCAGAGAAGATGATACGGAGGATACGAAGAAGATGGATGAAGAAGAGGTAAACAAAGGACTTGGCGAAGAATGATTGAGCTCAAGCGCCAATATCACGACTCGATGCAAGATGAAGAGATATATGTATAAGAGAGATAGAGAGACTCAAAGATGAAAAATGCATGACTCACACGGACGGGACCGTCTACTCTAATAATGAATGGAAAACACAACAAACTCCAAGTCACAATCAATACACAAGGCAACACCCCCGATTCACCTACTCAACACAGTGAAGACCATCAGGTGACGGTCATTTAACTTTTCATTTTTAGAGTTAGGTGAGAATCACAAAAATTGTACAATCACGTAGGAGGCTTGATAGGATTTGGGCTCTACTCCTTAGTGTGTACGTAAGCAATTTAAAACGCATACAATGAGGGGGTTGCTCTCCCCAAAACAAGGAAATCCATCATGTTTTATTTTAAGTCCAATAGAGTTAGCAGTCCCGATTTTATTTAAGTTATCACCTTTTTTTTTTTTTGGGTATTTTCAATGCACGTGCCTATCGCGGTTCCAATTTCCATTAAGCATCCTAAGTGGTCAAAAAAAACATAGGGAGAAGTCGGAAAAGCCATGCAAGTCAGAAATCGATGATGCATGCTAAGTAAGAAGACTTACAGTGCTTCCCAGCTCTCTCCATGCGGGATGCATAACAGAATTGAAACCTATGCTATATGCAAATGCAAGCCGAAGAAATCGCCCTAGGATAGTAACTGCTATTATCGTGAAGCACCACAAGTCGGTCACTTATCCCTAACCTAAGGGTCCGGTCTTGGCTCACCCCTCCTCTTCTCGACACGCTCGAGTTCAGGAGTAGCGCTTGATGGGGTTCGCTCACGGCACAGGGGTTAAGAGATAAATGAACCGACTGTTTAGATTTGACTAGGTCCAAAACGCACTATAGGTACGGCAAATATATTAGGGTGTTTGGGCCTTAATCTATCGGCAAGCAATTCCTAAGCTAGGGCTCATTCACACAAAATAATAAAAATAAAATAAAAAAGAAAAACCGTCAAAACCGTCGAGGCCCCCAAGGGAACAATCCCTCGGGCAATGGACCTCGGGAGTCGGAGTGTACCTGTGAGAGTCCTGTATTATTACAAAAGTCTAAGTGTCACTCTCTCACATGAATATACATGATAGAATAATATGCATAAAAATAGAGACTGTCTTCAAAAATTCTCTTTCTTCTCCCTTTGATGCTCTCTCCTGTTGGCTGGGCATAGAAGAGCCAACTCCGCCTTGCTGGGGTGCATCGGTCCTCCTAGGAGGTCCTCCTTCGCGTGGCGGTCCCTCGCATTAAAGACAGAAAGAAAGAGATGGTCAGAGCAGTCAATCAATAATATCAAATAAAAATCACACAAATAAATAAATGAAGGACATGAACAAAGAGTCAAATAACTGAACAACTAACCACACAAAATCATACAAAATCCGTTGCCTCCCCGGCAACGGCGCCATTTGATGAACAGGGCGGAGTTCCCACGAGGGTCACCATAAAAAAAAGAGGAGTGTTGTCGCCGAGGCGACCACTCATGGAAGACCGCTGCTAATCAGCAATTAACCCACAATCCAAAGAATACAACAATCAAGCTCAAAACAAATGTGAATTAATCTTTATTTTACTCTACCATAAAATGTACAATGGCAAATATGTAGAGGTCGAACCACAGAGAGCAATACAAAATGCAATAGCCTATGTGTCAATCCCAGTCATTCTTGTGTGGGTTTTTTTTTTATATTTTTTTTATTATTATTATTAAAATATAATACTTAAGTATCATGTATACATATAGATATATATATTTATACAAATTCATTATATATATATATACATAGAGGTTAAGCATAGAGCTTATAATACATGTAATATATATATAGGTATATCTAAGTATAGATATCTCACGAGGGTCTAGATATCTCACGAGGATCTAGATATCTCACGAGGCGAGATATCTCACGAGGGTCTAGATATCTCACGAGGCGAGAAATCAAGTCGCTGAATTGACCACTTAAAGATCCCCAGATCGATCAACAATTAACCCACAATAAAATATATGCAATGAATATCCAAAAATGTGGAGTTAAAATTTATTATAACTCTACATGTAAATGTGTATAGGTGTAAGCACAAGTAGAGGTCGAACACTGGGAGGCGAATGGTTGTATGTAATGTATTGTTCAATTATTCAATCAATTGTTCATGTACTTTTATTGTTTTTGTGGGTTTTGGGTTTTGTAATTTTTTTTATATTTTTGTTTTTATAATTTTTATTTTGATTTTATATTTTATACTTTTTTTTATTTATTTTTTTTCTTTTTATATTATTAATTATACAAATATATATACTATATATATATAAAGAGATATATATATATATATAAGAAGAGAGAGAGAAGTAATATCGAATATATATATATATAAAACATAAAAACTTAATATATAGACATATTTTTTTTAAATTTTTTTTTAATTTTTTTTATATTTCTAATTTTTATGTATTTTTCAATTCAAAAAATGTCCACAATATAGGACTAAATAAATAGCCGTATATAATTTGGGTTTTTAAAAATATCAAATAATACCCAAAATTGCCCAAATTAATTTTCACATATTCATAATAATATATAGATAATTATAAAAGAGAGAAATGTATTTTTAGGTTTTTTAAAGAGTTTTTCTAATTTTTATGTTGATTTTGGGGTTTTATGATTTTTATCTTTTTTCTTTTTCACTTTTTTAGGGTTTTTCATTTTCTGGACTCAATATGTATATAATTATACTATATGTATATTTTTTTTGGAATTTTTCACAAACATTTTCTAATTTTTTTGTATTTTCTAATTTAAACAGTACAAAAATGTCTTCTATTTCATTTTTAAGAATTAGGAAAAATGCAAAAAATGCAAACTAAAATATGGGCGTGAACAAGCATGGCATGGAGCATCTATCCTGATTTTTGTGGATTTTTAGAAGCCTAATAGGTATTTTTAATAAATAGAGAAAGACACAAAAAGTAATTAAGCCTGGCAGGGGCATTTTTGCAAATAAAATAACATCCAGGGGCGCAGGTGCAAAAATACCAGAATATTATAACGTGTTTTGCCATTTTAAGGACTAAAACTAATTAACTAAACCCGCCAGGGTCCCCTTGCAATTTAACCATCACGCGGGACAGCACGTGATCCGCACTCACAGGGACCAAAATGCAATTTCAGAAAGTATAGGGTCCTGGTTGCAATTTTTCACAAAAATAATACACTGAATATTTTATTTAATGGACTAAACATAAACATGCGACTCTACAGGGGGACTTGTGCAATTTTACCACCTCACGTGGGACAACACGTGAGGTGACGTGGACTGGACCCAAGTGTAATATGCAAAAACTACAGGGGGTCATAAGCAAAATTGCCACATTATTTACAACGTTATATTTTATTTACAATATTAAAAATTAAATACAAAAAAGGCGGGAGCTAGATGTGCAATTTACCCCAATAGGCGCTTTATCCGACGGCTGATCCTTGTTCACTTGACACGTGGCGCCTCCACGTGCGCCGATGACGTTTCGCCGATGAGCGGCTGAGATTAGATCTCCTGGATGAGATCTACGGTGGTTGCGTGGCTTCATCGGACGGTGGCGGCTCGATCTGGACCTTCGTCTTCATCCAACGGCGGAGAGGTTGCGTGGAAGAACAGGGAAGAAGGCTCGCCTGGGCGAGCTTCCTCCGCTCGGATCTCGCTCTCCGGTCGGTCTTCTTCGCTCCTGAAGGTCCACAAAGCTTCCTGGAGGGTGTCTCTAGCTGCTGGAGGTCTCAGATCGACCAGAGGTTCACTGGAGCGCCCCCGCGAGGTCGGAGAAGGCAAGGGGCTCCAGGTACCTCCGCCCGCGTTCAAATCGTCTCCTGGTGCTCTTCTTTGCACCTAACCTGCACAGGAAGGACGCACGGCTCGAGGGCGTTCTCCTCGACCAAGGGTTTGAAGCTGTTAGCATGAAAATGGGCGAGGTGGCGAAGCCTCCGGCAGGGTGGCGGAGCGAGACTTCGATTCGCGGAACCAAGGGGGTTCCGGTTGGGTGAAGGTGACTGGCTGGTGGAGAAAGCGAAGGGAAACGAAATGGTGGCGAAAGCGGGTCGGGAAACGGTCGGAAGCACGGTGAAAAGCTCGCCGGAGCGGAGCCCCGGCGAACTACGAATCGGCCATTCTACGCTAATCTACTGGACTAAAGGCTAAATAAAAGGCGGAATTAAAATGCTGGAACAAAAATCTAACTAAAATAAGTAAAAGCGCAGCTCTTATACCTGGGGGCCGCCAGGGAGCAGGGTGGTCGCCGGAGCACCACCGCGTCAAAATTTCTCCGACCTCCGGCCAAGTCGAGGTGCTGGGTGACTCCTCCTGTCACGAGGAACACACCAGGAGCAAGAACAAGGAGTTTCGGTGGAGTGAAAATGGCCAACTTTGGCCGGGAAGTCGGAGGTTTTTATTTATAGACATCCCTGGAATCCCCCATTGACCGGCGATTATTGGAGTATCTACACTATGTACAATGGATCTAAGCAATCGGCGCGAATCTTGGATGATCAGGGAACAAAATCGGTGAAGGGACTGTGGTCGATTGATGCCTGTGGCGAGCGGGAAAAAGGGAGGAAATCGGGGAAACGACCTTCCTCGTCACGTCAGACGGCTGGAGGTCGAGTTGACCTGCGGTCAACAGGCGGGACGCGCCCATTGGTCCACCTCAGCCGCTACACGCCAAAATAGGGAGCCTTATAAAAAAATGAATTATTTAACCTAGTAAATGATTTTATTAGATTTTACTTATAAAATAAAAAATGTTTATAAATTAATGTAGTATTTATTTATGATTTTTATTTATTTTTTTGAAGTATTTTATTATGGTTTTATTAAAATAATGTGTATATGTATGTATTTTATATGTATTTTTGTATATTTTATTTTTAGTTTATTTATTTTATTTTATTATTTTAGTTTCCTATTTTATAATTTTATAACTTATCTTTGTGAGTATAAATATATTTTTATTTTATTTTTATGAGTTTATTTATATTTTTAAATAAATAGATGTATGTGTATGTATGTATACTTATAGGTATTTTACCTATATATTATATACATTTTATTTATTTGATGAATTTTATTTGTTTTTATTTTGGATTTGTATTTTTAATAAGTTATGTGTAATATAGATGAATAAAATAATTAAAGAATGTTTTCCCCTTTATTTATATACACATGGGTAGCATAGGTATTTTGCCTAGGTATTATCTAGGCTTATTTTATTTTTGAAATTTCTTTTTGGTTTTCTTTTAATTTCAATATGTACATGTATTATAAATATTATTTATAAAATTCTAAAAATATAATTTTGTACAAATAATAATTATTGAATAAAATGAATATTTAAATCGGGCACTATATACAATGAGGGTCAAAAACCTAACTTCCACAGATGGTCTCCAAAAATTGTGAAACCAATTTTACAAAATAGTTTGGGAAATGCTATATACAATTAAAGGTGAGTTTGGTTGATTTGGAGTTTTTAATTGCAAGATATGGGTCTGTGAAGTTGAGATTTTTGCTTTTTATTTTGTGTATAAAATGTACAGTGAGTATTATTTTTACACAAACTCAATTTTGTATTTTTATTCACATTATTATCTGCAACTTTTATGTACAAAGTTTCGTTATTTGATGAATAAATAATTATGTACAAAATAGGTGCCAAAAATGCATAAATGAATGAATTAATAAATGAGATATTTATTGTATAATTGGCCCTTATCTCCCCCTACTTTATTCCTTGTCGACCAATTCCATGCTGGCCTTGGTCTCGGGGTTAGGGTCATAAAATATTTGCAATATTTTATTCTTTTTTCTTTTCTTCTCTTTATTCTATAATTTTGGCATTAAAAACCTTATTCTATGTACAGTAAATATAATAAATAATGAATGCTATTTTATACAAATTAATGCTATTTACATGCATTTGCTGGGGTTTTTAAGGCCAAAATGATAGAATAAAGGTGATGAAATGGAGATTCATCACACTGTCCAGCCTATTGCTTTGCGGTTCCTTTCTAAGACCTCTAACAACCTAGACTTCTGTTCTAAAGTCAAGTCTGAGCTAATGATGAGAGGATATCTCTCTTTGGGTCCCGCAAGAAAGGCATACTTAAGTGTAGGAGGTAGTGATTTCAGTTCTGGCAATGTGGTATCATCAAGCAGATCTGGCTGAACTGAATCTGGTTCCGTGCTGCATGAAGGTGGGCTAAGCTGAGTAGTACTCTCCACCAACTCAGAAGTATCAGGAGTCGGATCGTCAAAAGTATCCAAACAATCGGCAAAAGCCACGTCCGACTCGTCATCTATGTCCCATGATTGTTCCGAAGAGGATGGAACTGACAGATCCGGATGGATCTCTAAGTCATCATGAGAATAGGTTGATGCATCTCTAGCAAGATCAGACAACACCTGACAAACTGCATCATGCACCATATCCTCTCCAGATGAAAGGGTCTCGCTCTGTCCTGAAGGAATCTGTCCCCAAATCCCAACTGTGCTAATCATACCGCAATCTGCCTCTGAAGATGAGTACTCTGTGCTACTCTCTGAATCAGGTCACTGACACTTGGTTTGCTTCATCTCAAGGTTCACTTCTCCACCTGGAGAACAAAACTTCATCATTCCCGTACCATAATCGAAAGCTGCGCCTGCGGTCCTAAGGAAGGGTCGCCCGAGAATGATCTGAGATTCTCTCCAATGATTGGGGGTCGCCATGTCCAAGACTGTGAAGTCAACCTGATAGTTCTGCCCCTCAATCGAGATAACTACGTTCTTCACTTCTCCCTTAGGTATCTTCACTGAACGATCTGCAAATTGGAGTAAAGCTCTAGATTTGCGAAGTGGTCCCAACTCCAATTTCTGATATAATGCTAAGGGAAGTAAGTTGATTGAAGAACCATTATCTAAGAGTGTGCATGCAAACGCAATGTCGTCAATACGACTCTCCACATAATGAGCACCCATGTCTCTCTTTTTCCTTGGCAAAGTTTGATTCTTGAGACAACAGGTTGTGGCTACCGATAAGACATGTGTCTTTATATTTCGGTTGTCTTTCTTCCTGCTAACCCTTGTAGGTGTGCATCTCACCTTAAGGTATTTTTGGAAGGCAGGATGGTTAGCCACATATTCATCAAATGGCACCTTAACTGTGATATTTTCTTTACAAAACCGTGCCATATCGGGGTCATCTTTCTGAATCTTTTTGATGCGCTTTCCTGCCGTAAGAGCACCAAGGAAAGGGATGGAAGCTAGAAAAACTGAAGATGAAGAGTCTGAATCATGAACTGAAAGATCATTCTTGGCATTAACAGAAACAAAGTTCTTCATACATGAATCTTTTTGATGCAACATGGGATCGAAATCAAAACTATCTACTACAGGTTGTGGAATAGAAGCTGGAGTGGTATCAGCCACAACCGGAGATGCAAGGTCCTCCGTAGACTCAGAAGTGTATCCATGCTGCCGATGCTGCATACGTGCTCTCCTTCTCATCTTGGCTCCCTGAGTAGAAATCCTCGAATGATGCTGATGGGGCTCCGAAATATGATGCCTCTCCTCCTCGTCCTCTGAAGACTCCTCAGGTAGAGCTTCAGAGATGCCCCTCCTCGTATTCCTCGCCCGGTCAGGTACGATCACGGTCCTTCCGCTCTTGAGTGACATGTGGTTCGCCTTGTCGCACGAAAGAATCTCATGTTCAGATCTAGGAGATGTTGAATAGTATACCTGACCAAAGTGCTGCTGAGAACTAGATCTGTTCAGGCTATTGGGGTTAGCCTGAACTTGGGCTGGGATAGAAGTAGAGGGTGCAGTCTGCTCGTCTCGCCATCTGGATAGGCGGTTGACATCCACCCGTAAGTCATGAATCTCGTTCCTGTAGGAACGTAGCTCGTCGAATATCTGCTGCTGGATATCTACGGGACTAGACGAAGAAGGAAGTGGATAAGACTGGGAAGAAGAACGGGAAGACTGGCCCTGCTGGCCAGAGTACTGCCTCTGCTGCTGCTGTTGGGGTTGCGGACCCTGCTGGCCCGCCTGGTAATGGCCCTGTCGGCCATGCTGCTGGTACTGCTGCCTCTGCTGCTGGGGTGGCTGGAATCCAGGGTTCTGCTGTGAAGGAAGTGGTGCGGAGGTGAATGCGGTGTTGTGAAAGGTCGGGGGACGCTGATAGGACTATCGGTCTCCCGTACTTCCCTGCCTGGCAGGGTCCTGAGTATACCATACTCCATTCACCTCCCAAACTGGTGGAGGTTCCTCCTGAACTGTCTCTGCTAATGGACGTGGCTGCTGGAAAGAGTGGGTGTAGGATGGGTCCTGCTCCCACGGCTGGGGTTGCCCTGACACCAACTGCTCCTGAACATGGTGAACTCGGTATACGGGAGCAGAGGGTGCAGTCACGGCAGGTATCTTTATCTTAGATACCCTATCAGTCAACTCCTCCATCTGTTTTGGGAGTTTGGAGACGCTCCGATCTAACTCATCAATCCTCCTGTCGATCCTCTCGACTACAGTAAGCTTGTCAGCAAGGAGTGCCATGCTAGGGATCACATCCTGAGAGAGATCGACTACAACTAGTTTTCCCCCTCCAGATGAGAGTGAACTGGGGGATGGTGTATTGGCCCTGCTGGCCATCTGTGAGCGGCTAGTTTCAGCCATCTGCTCGAATACCCTCCAGACGGTATCCGCTCCTCGAGATGTATAGCTGCCTCCACAGGCAACGCTCACTAAACCCTGCATCTCAGGGTTGATACCAGTGAAAAATGATTGGACCAAGATGTTATCATTTAGTCCATGACAGGGACACTTCTGCAGGATGTCCTTGAATCTTTCCCAAGCATCACAAAAAGCTTCATGGGGTAATTGGGAAAAACTCGTAATGCGCGTCCTCATCATGTTAGTTCTACTCAAAGGGTAGAACTTCTTCAAAAACAGGTCCTTGAACTGGGCATATGTGGTGACGGCGATCCCAAGATTCTTCACCCAGTAATCGGCTTTTCCACCCAAGGCAAATGGAAGGGCTTTGAGCCTAATATAATCCTGGCTAACATTATTATGTTTGAGGTTAGCACAGATGAGCTCAAAGTCCCTTAGGAATGCATATGGATCCTCAAAAGCATTCCCATCAAAATGTGGCAGCAGGTTCAGAAAGTGCGTCTTCAACTCAAAGTCAACAGTGGGTTCGGCCGGACTCAAGTAGTTATGAATTTGATATTGTCCGGGGTTGTATGCCGCATCCATTGGTAGTTGGACCCCAACATTTAACTGTCCTAACTGAGCTGTCAGTAATGCTTGTTGCTGCTCAGATGCAGCTAATCTGGCAAGTATCATTTTCATTGGATCTTCATTGTTTCTTCTTCCTCTTCTTTCTTCTTTGGAGGCATTTTACTTGTGTCTTCTATATGGTCTGAATCAGCAATGTGTTCTTGATTAGAAGAGGATTTATGAATCAAGATATTCTCATCGAGGCGAAGGTCTTCCTCGGTGAGGTGGGAAGAGAGAAAGAGAATGGTTTGAGAGTAACCATCCCGAGAGTGGGTGATCCTGGGCTCAAGAGGGTCATGAGTCCAGGTTGGTCCACGTTGCGCATGGACCTATGAAGACATACTTCTTGGAGGGTTCAATGGTAAATTCGCAAAGTCCGAATAATTACCCCCCCAATCAGTCATCTTCGATATAAAAAAGAACAGATTTAGAACACGATATTTCAATGAGGTGCTTGTTCTACGGTGCACGTAAATGTGCAGAGTAAACTCACACAATACAAACACAATTCAAACCCTCAATTTTACCAATTCAACACGTGAAGGCCGTAAGAGTTCGGCCGAATTATCTTGTCAATTTTAGTTGGTAAGAAATACAATCTTGGAAAGATTAACGAGCTGTTAGGTGCCCGTATTTTCCTACAGACTGACCCGGTTCTTACGACTAGTTTGGCCTACTTTCAGCCAGTATAGGAGTAAGTACAAGCCGAAGCCCGTTCCTTGAGGACTAAAGCGCCCTCTAAACCTCCCACTCTGTTAAGGAAGTCCGGACCGTATAAATATGGCTATCCGTATTCCTCACTGAAAAGTAGCTAATCGCCTAAAAATAAAGAACCAGTAGTAAGTAAGAAATCCAGACTTGGTTCTATCCTAAGGTCATCTCTCTCTCACTTGCAAGTAAAACAAACAATGAGGGCTTTATGCACCCGAGAATAGGGGTTCTTTTTATTCCAAATATTTTAAATCGACTTGCTCAATTCAGTCCCAATTTTAGAGTTAGGTTATCACTTGAAATTTATGTGAACACACAAGCACGTCTACCGTTTAGTCCCAATTTCCTTTTAACCTTAAGTTATAAAACAAGAGGGGAATCGGAAATCAGAATGCAAACGAGAAACTATGATGCATGCTCAAAAGAAGGTATACTTACAGTGAATCCCAGCACTCTTCATGCATTATGCAGAACATAATTTGTAAATATTACACTAAATGCATGCAGATCGAGAAAACCGCACCTAAACAATGTACTATTAGCGGAGAAGAATTGATTGAATTTGAGCTAAGTAGTACGTGTGTATGTGCGTCTCATTATGAATCTTATCAGATAAGTGAATCTTCCAATATATATGTGACCTAACTTACGATGGGCACAAACAAATTTGATTCTAAACTATAGTGTGCCTAATCCTTAAGTTCGCCACTCAAGTCGAGCCCCACCCTCACCAGAGAGTGAAACAGGTCTCGACACACCACAAATAAAGTCCAAGGCTTTTTACACGCACGAGCTCTCAAACAAGAGCTGCTATAAATGAGAAGGATAAATAATTACAACAATTTACAAAATTTCTCTCAAAAAATAAATTGCTTTTCCTCGTACTTCAGCAGTCGGCGCGCGTCGCGTCCGTCGACCTCCGATGCACTCCAAGTCCACCGGGCCCTCGCAAGGAAAATGAGATTTATGTTAGAGACAGATAAACAACAAGATATATACAAAAATATGAAGAGAAATAATTGCAAAAAAAATGAAATAAATACAAGTGGCTCGGGGGTCAGACTACCTGAGAAAGCGAAAATCTAAATCCAAATTTTAAAATTAGTCCCTAAGCCGTTTGCCTCCCCGGCAACGGCGCCATCTGATGAGTTGCTGAATACGGTAATTAATTCGGTCTCGTTGTAATATGTGTACTTAGCGATTCGGTCAGAACCGAGAGAAGATCTCCGTGAAGAGTGTCTCGGCTTAAATTTATTTCCCGGGCAAGTCCGGGGTCGAACACAAGGAGGCAAAGGAACAACTTGGGTTTAATTTGAAAATGAAAATTTTAGATTTCCAATGCGGCATTTTTTAGATTTTTCTATGCAAAAACCAAAGCAAATGCAAAATGCGGGTGAATTAAGTACTAAGAATTCACACAACTTAGCTAAATTAATTTTAATGTCAAATTAATCCAATTCAACCAAATTATATTTTTCCTAGAGTCCTAATCCAGAGATGAATGCAAGGTACTTTTTTTTTGGAATTTTAGGGGTTAAAATGCAATAACTAAAAATGCACACTTTTTATGGATTTTTTCGCAATTTTTCACGCAAACAGTAAGTAAAAATCATGAAAATTTTACTGAGATTAAAACATGATTAAAGGAAGCTACAATAATATTTTTGGAATTTTTTGATAAGATATGATTTTTTTTATGGATTTTTTTGTAAAATCAGACTGACAGTGAGTAAATAATTCTTAATTAATCCACAATGTCAAACTGATCAGAATGCCAATTATCTCAGAACGATGTTTAGATGATTAATCCAGTAGAGTTGAAATTTCACAAAAAGGATGTACGTGGATTTAAATAAAAATCAAATACTAAAATCACTCTATAATTTATTTCAGGCACAAGACAACTCCATTTTGGATGAAATTTAGATAGTAAGTTCATCACATATCACGACATCATATATAATTTTTGTGGAATTTTTAGATAATCGTTTGTGAGATATAAATTTAAGAGCTCAATTTGGGTAAAATATGCAGAATTTCAGTTACACAATTTTAATTAATTACCCAAATATCATAAAAATATAATTAAATATTTAGATGACAGAGAATAAGTTGCTCAACACAATGCTATTTTTCTTTAAATAAAAATACACCAAATTGAGGTCCAAATTCGAGTACAAACACAGGGGTATTCTTGCAAAACAGAAAGACAATAATTACAACAAAAGTATGTACAGGGACCTAATTATAGTTATATAAACTATATAAGAACTTTATACAATTTTTACAATAAAAGAATTACCTTCTTCTTCCTCCTTAGATACATGATGGAAAGAACCCAAAGTGATGGATGGCGACGGCGGCGTCGGATGCGGCCGGCGGAGGTTGCGCGACCGCTCCCCTGTCGTGAAAGAGAGGGCGGCGAACGGCGGTGATGGCGAGGCGGAGGTTGGCGGTGAGGGCTTTGGGGCGGTTGGAGCTCCGTAAATGGTGGCGGAGGGCGGAAGTGCGATGGCCTAAGGAGGGACGCTGGGCGGAGGGCGGGACTGCTTCACGCGGCTGGAATGAGGCGGAGATCGGCGCCGCCTTGCGCGGAGGGGTGAAGGCGGCGCTGCTGCGGCGGCAACCTCCGGCTATAGCGGGGCTGGTGATGGTTGGGCGGCGGCGGTGGGAACTTCCCCCCACCGCTGCTGCATGTATTATTTTTTTTGTTTTTTTTAAATTTTCTGCTGTAATAAAAGGGATCTTTTTTTGTTTTAATTTTTTTATCTTTTTTTAATTTTCTTTAGACAGGAAATAAGTACACAAAAAGAAGGGGGATGGAAATGATATGATGATGGTGATAAAGATTAAGATCTATAAACAAATGAAGGATGGTGGGTGGTGATATGATGGACTAAAAAAATTACAAAGATAAAAATGAAGACAAGATGAACTAAAATTACCTACGATGAACGCGGATGCCTATGGAGTACTCACGAGAGCACGGTCTTCGCTCAAATTGCCGGCGTGCGATGAGCTCGAGCAGCGCGCAGTTGCGGCTGTGATGTTGGCCTAAAAGCCAACGGATCTCACCGGAGAGAGGGCCGTCGTCGCTCGACCGCGGTTGCGTCGCTGTCACCGATTCAACTCCGGGAACTAGACTCTCCTCACATAAAGATGGATCAAAGGCAAAAATGAGGAGAATGAGAGGTATATAAAGAGAATGGAATGAGAGGTTATTAAAGTGGTGGAGTTGAATGGGAGGTTGATTTATTAATGTAGTTGAATGGGAAGTTGGGAAAAATGGTGGAATAATGGAGTTGAATTGGTGGTTATTATAGAGAATGAAAATTAAATAATAAATAAATAAATAAAGTTCGCTACTTTAAATACAATAAAATAAAAAGAGAAGAGAAATAGTGGAGAATTTACAAGGGAAGACAAACAACATGTACACACATTTTTTTTACTTTTCTAATATGTAATTTTTTGTCTTTTTAATAAGAGATATTTAAAATGGAAAAATACAATAAAATACTACAATTAAAATACAACACAAGTATGATTTTTTTTTGTATTTTGAATAATTAAGAAAGATACAATAAAAAATGAAGAAAGTATGAATATATACATAATGTACAATGTACATCTAGGTCTCAAAACCCAACTTTTGCAAATGAGCTCTGATTTTAATGAAACCACTTTCGTTGGATAGATAATTTTCTAAATTGAACTTTAAAAGTGAGTTCGGTGAATTTGGAGTTCATACGGAGCGGGAATTTGGCTTGGAAGTTGGTATTTACGGCTTTTTCTCTTTGGGATCTAGGAGCATTTATTTGAGATAAATTTTGTTTTGTATTTTTGTATTTTTATATATATATGGTTATGAACACTTTGGAGAAAGAATTAGCCAAAAAGGAGTTGAAATGGAATTATTAAAAATACATGATGTTTTGGGCTATTTACATGTATAAGACTCCTTTATTTTTGCGGCTTTTTATGTGTAATTTATTTTGTACAATCTAATATACAATAATTAGTGTGTTTTATTTACAAGAGGCATTTTGTTAATTTAATGAATTTATGTACATTTTTATGAGCTTTTACTCAGGGATTTTGCTAAGATCAAGATATTGAGATGATGAATCGTAAATTCATCAACCTTTAACTAACCTTTATTAAAAATACCTAAAATTTTAAAATTTGCAAAACCCATAGAAATTTGAAAAGTTTTTTCAAAAAAATCTTAAAAATTTGCAAAACATTTTTTAAAAACCCATAAAAAGTTTAAAACCAGAAATTGTACTTGACAAAAGTATTTACATTTGCATTTACATTTTTTGGAATGATAATG
The DNA here is from genome assembly GCA_037367405.1 of Ottelia alismoides. Lineage (NCBI taxonomy): Eukaryota > Viridiplantae > Streptophyta > Magnoliopsida > Alismatales > Hydrocharitaceae > Ottelia > Ottelia alismoides. Next base: position 215,729 of record JAZKJV010002836.1, read on the forward strand.
ACAATTGATTTAGTTTAAATAAAATCCAAAGATTGAAGCTTGGTTGGTTCTTAATCCACTTATTCACCCGAACCTTATAGGAACTGGAACTGAGGTGCTTCAGGTCTGCTAGACTCAATTATTTAAGACCACATGGCTGGGTTCAATGTCATCTCGACTGCATGTAGAATATTTGATTTATAAAAAGACTATAATATTTCGAGATGCATGCATGACTCTTGGTGATAGTGAACTAACTTGGACACTTTCACCTTAAACTTCACTCAACTCAGAGGAGGTGGTAGATAGCTGGATTTGCTGGCATGAGACTCATATGTAGTCAATTTTATGTGGCCAGTGCCCCAACTCGATCAAGTAGCAACGAGGTCTAAAGACATGATGTTATGGGGTGCAATAAAGCTTCAAATGAGGGATAGACTACTAGCTCAAGTGGAAAACTTCCTTATGTGATTATTGTTATACATTTACCATAAAAAAAGAGAATATCAAATAAATACTACAAAAAATTTATACAGGAAAAAATGAAAGAAAAATCATTTCCCGTCGGAGTCGTGTATCAATAAGCAAGCTTGTTCTTCAAAGTCAAAGATTCTATTTTGCCTACAACTTTTCTCTAACCTTGAGAGAGAATTCGATTGATGAATCTCCATTTCATCACCTTTATTCATTCATTTTGGTCTTAAATTCCTAGTAAAATACATATAAATATCATTAATTTGCATAAAATAACACTCACTATTTAACTTGTAGATATAGTATAAAACATGTATTTAATCCCATAAAATAATAAAGGAAAAGAAAATAAAAGAATGAAGTATTATAAAAACTGAATGAACATAAACCTCGAAACAAAGTCAATATTGACGTGGTCGTTCATGAATAAAGTAGAGGGAGATAGGGCCGATAAATGAATAGAAATATATATAGAAACCATAATTTTATTAACTGTATATAGATCAATATTCGTTTATTTTATTATTCCTTTACACACGTCAAATAAAGATTTGTTCTACCTAAACTTATACATAAAAATACATAGAAAAGTATAAAAATAATTCCAAAGATAATGAATGTACATTGCAGTTGGGACACACAGATGAAAAGGATGTAAATCAAACATCATATATCACTATCATTTCCATACAAGCTCAAAATTTATCGAACACCTTTATTTTTCTGAAAATTAAATTATCTATCTAATGAAGGTAATTTCATTAAAAATGTAGTTAAGATACAAAAGGCAACTTTTTGAGGTCTCATTGTACTATATACCAACATGTTTTATCATTTAATTTATTCGTTACATTTTTATCTTGCTTGTAATTTTATATACTTGTAACTATTATTTGAAATATATTTAAAATATGAAAATAAAATAAAAGCATAAAAAAATTAAAATAAATAATACATTAAAATATATAGGTATATTATACGTTAATACATATACACATATTTATTTAAGTTAACAACTAAAATAAGAAAAAAATAAAGTAAAAATTTGTATATATGTAGTTAAATATATTTAATATATAAAATACGTAAATATAAGAACAAATACTAAAAATACAAAATAAAATAAAATACTTAAAATATAGGTAAAGATACCTATATGTACTTGTAAAAATTAACATCTAATAAATAAGGTTGTTAAAATGAATAAAAATATCCACAAAATATTACATAAAATAAGAAAAAATACGTTTGAAATTGTAATTAATAAAATATTATACTATTTATTATTCATTTAATAATATTTTGTATACTTTTTCTTGATTGGTCATTGTGGACCAATCAGGACCCTTAGACGGTTGACCTTCAGTCAATTGTCCTCTCTTCCCTCTGACACCTGTTAGAGCTCACGAGAGGCCCTTCTTCTCCAATTTTCTCCCTTTACTCCATACATCCTTCCTCCTCGAGCAACCCCCCAACCTGTATCTTTCACAACCCTAACACACACCATATTCTTTGTCTTCACCTACCTCCGCTCCTCTTCACACCATCCTCTTCCCCCTTTTTCCCTTCACCATGTCCATAAATAAGGGCCCTCCTCTTCTTTTCAAGTTTTGATTCCCTATGCACACCTCGTAACTCCAATCCTCGTGTCGCTGAAGAATTCTAGTGATAGCAGAAGAAGACTCTAGGAGATGCGAGCATGGACAAGATGTGGCTGAAGCAGCGATCCAGCTTCGCCGGAAACTGCTTGAAACAAAGCTCTCCGCTCCTTGGTCATTAAGGCAAGGTGCAAGATGTTAGATAACATTTTAGGTAGCAATTTTTTTCATTAGTCTAATTTTTATTGTTGTAACATAATTTCTAATCATAGAGTAAGTTAGAGCAGCTATCTCCCATCCATTTTTCATCGTGAAATCACTATGTTCAACCCACCATTTCACCCCAATTCCATACCTCATCCATTTCTCCATCCCCCATACCACCTACTCCCCTTAATTTCTCACGGATCATGCCCATCGAGTCCGCCTCCTCCATTTTCATCAGCGACCCTCAACTCCACTCCATTTTACACCGCAACCACCTAATAAAGGCCCAGATAGTCTCACCCATGCATTGTCCAGCTTCCTATGCATGTATAGCGTCCAGAGACCCCATCTGAGGGGTTTTTGATTCGAGAATAACACTCCCAGGTGTTCTGAACTCCCATAAGCTCTAGGCCTCTATCGATGGGGCCCTGACTTCTTTGAGCTCTGTTGTGGCAGTGGAACAGCTCTTGGCATCTATCAAGCATCTCAGTAGCCAATTTAAGCTATGTAGGATGAAGCTATGGATCAACAAAGTAGCCCAGGCATCACCTTCATCTACATTCTAGGGGTGCCCAGTTTTGTTCGATTAAGAACGTCCTCCACGCGCTCCAGTTACCGTTAGATTTAGGGCCCAATCAACCAATGGATGATCTAATCTGAGTTTTTAGCCATCGAAGCAGTACCGTGCCATCCTAATTATCCACATATTTAAGTAAAGAAGTCCAGATAACTCAATGGAATGTAATGAGGGTAAATAGCACTTGTGCCCTATCGTATTTTTATATTTATTCTTAGCATGTAAATATTGCATGTACTGTTAATATTTATTGTAGAATTTGGAACTAGATCCTCAAACTTTCTTGCATTTACATTTAGGTCCAATCCACATCATCTCACATGTCTTCCCATGTGAGGCGCTTTTGGGGTAATTATATATATGCTCTTGATGTTTCTGGAATGCTTATTAATGGAAATTTAAGTTTCAAAAAATTACAATTAGGTTCATACCAGTTCAGAGTTTTATTTTTATGTATGTTTGTCTTTATAAATATTTTTATTGCTCTAAAAATTATAGGAAAATTAATTTCAGTGCATGCTACTGTGCTTGTAGACATATATTTTTCACATTTCTTTTAACTAATTTTCTTATTTATTAAAATACAAAAATAATTTTTTATTTCCTGTTTGATTATTAAAATCCTAAAAAATACCAAAACATTTATTAAAGATTCAAAAAAATATTAGGTATATGATGAATCTCTGTTTCATCATCTTTATTCTATCATTTTGGCCTTAAAAACCTCAGTAAATGCATGTAAATAGGCTTAATTCATGCATTTTATTATCCATGCATTATTGTGTAAATAGTGTATAAAATACAATTTTTAAAGATAAAATTATCGAATAAAGAAAAGAAAAGAAAAATAATAAAATATTATAAATATTTCATGACCTGAAACACCGAGACCTAGGCATCTCGATGACTAGGTCGACAAGGAATAAAGTAGGAGGAGTTAAGGGCCAAACTATAATAAATTCCTTATTTATTTCATTCATTCTCTGTTCATTTTAGGAACTATTTTTGGTTCCACTTTTTATACTTAAAAAAAGAAACTTTGAACATGAAAGTTTTAGATAATCAAATATATAAAAATATAAAATTTATTTCATACAAAAATAATGTACAGATAAAAAGTTATGATCTGCATAAATTTCCAAAACCCCAACTTCCCAGACCCATATCTCTCAAATAAAAACTCAAAATACTTAAAAATTACCTTTAATTGTATATAACTTTAAATAAGCTATTTAATGAAGTCGTTTCATATTTTTTGGAGTTACGATTTGAAAGTTGAGTTTTGGACCCCTATTGTATACGTGTATAGATTAAAATATTCATTTTATTTATTATTCATTATTATTATTTTATATTTTTATAATTTTATAAATATTATTTATAATATATATACATATTTAAACAACAATAAAAACATAAAGAAAATGTAAAACTATAATACTTGTATAACATACATAGATTATATACCTATATCTATACCTATATAAATAATACAACTATTTATTTAATTGTATAAATACATCATAAAAATAAAATAAAATATATTTAAGTTTATAAAATTAAGTTATAAATATATAAAATAATAAATTTAAATAATAAAATTAAATATATGAAATAAAAACAAAACATTAAAATATATATAGATAAATATACCTATATAATCCATAAAAGGGAACTTGTAATTCCAAACCTCGAAAAAATAAATAAAAATCATAATAAAATATCTTAGAAGATAATAAACATTTTTTATTAATAATAAAAATTAATAAAATCAGTTATTCTTTTTAATTGAATTTACAAATCTTTTATTTATTTTGTCTTTTTGTGGATGACGTGGCCCAATCAGGCCACGCCATCCGTTGACCAGGGTCAACTCCATGACCCCAGGTCTGTAACCACTAGACCTGCAGCTTCACCCGTTTCCTTGATTTTTTGGGGGTCACATACTTCACCATTTCACCTTGGTCCCTTCTTGACTTTTTCCCTCGTACATTGAGCATAAACGTATGGGGTTTATATCGAGGATTCGATCATCGATTTGCTAGATATATCTAGTTCTTCTCACCACCTCGACAACTATACGTCTGCAATCTCCCATTATGTCATATGACAAAAAACCCTTTTTCTCGTAATTTTCACGCATGATCCGTTGATCGAGGATGAGTTGACCCTTCATGAATATTGATCTATGTGCGTCCATGATCCACGCCTACACATTTCCTAGAGCAGATCGCCATCGATTTGCCCTAGATTTTGCGTTGAATCTCGCCCCTCCTTCACGATATACATAAACCCCTCCATCTTTTCCCTTCATTTTCTGAACCCCTTTTGGTCCCTTGTATGACCCCATCTTCCAGCTCAGGATTGACGCCAATGACAGGGGTGTCTCTAGCTTGGCTAGGCAAACTCAGGCGAGGGCCGAGGCGGTCTCCACCCTCCATCTCCGGCCTTTAGCTATCCATGTTCATGTTGGGCATACTGGCCTTTGAGATCCCGTTTTTCTTATTTCTTTCACTTATTTTTAGCATAGGATAGTCTTAGGATCGATTCCCACCTTATTTTTTGACATTCACCTAACCAATCACCCTTCGTTCCCCCTCGCCAGAGCTAGCTCTAATGAGACTCCACTTCATCGTCCCCCACACTATTTATCCTTCTGGAGGGTCACGACAGTTTGCCCATGACCCCCCTAACTTTGTTAGCAGGTTTAGGAGCATAGCACGCCATGTGGGAGCAGTTTTGACTCTCGTCGGAGGTATATGGAGCCTCTGGGCTTCCTCGACCTCGTTGGCAAGCTCCGACCATCGCCGGAGGATTTTGGTGCTTCAAACCATTAGAGTACCATCCCTATAGGAGCTTGGGTCATTTTGGAGCATCAGATTTCGGTGGAGGAGGAAAATCTGGATAGGGAAGGCTCGCCTCGTCGCGAGTTCTTCCCTATTCTTCGTTGACCCCCATCCACCGTTCCATCAACCATGTTCTTCCAGGCTGAGCTGCCACCGTCCGATCTCCGCACGCAGCCACTGTTCGATTAGATTCGGAGATCTAATCACCACCGTCCTCATCGAACCGTCATCGGGCCCCTTCGTCCTGACACGTGGATTAGTGAAGTAAGGAGTGACGTTCGATCGCGAACCGGTATCGGCCGTCACGAGAGCGACACATATCATAGTCAAGCTCATCCAGCCATCCGCTCCCATTAGGCGTGGGTATTTTGCATTTTCCCCCACCAAATTTTGTATTTAATAATTAGTCTACAAACTTTCCTCCGGCGTATATCTATTTCTGTACTTTTTATAAGTCGCCCCCAAACTTTTCGAAATTATACTTTAGTCCACGCTACTTCACCTCACGTGACCCATCACATGAGGTGGAGATTTTGCAGCAGGACTCCAGGGACTTTTCATATTTCCATTTAGCCCATAAACTCTTTTTTGCAGTCAAAACTTTTTGGATATTTTGCTAGCAAGCTCTCAAGGTTTTTAGAAAGTACAGTTGTGTCCCCGCCAGGTGCACACGTGGTTACCCATGTAATCCTTGGCGTTTTACAAGTATATACTCATGGCTTTGTCATTTAGTTTTGGCCCATTAAATTTTTGTAGGTGTTTAATAATTTTGGGAAATTTACACTTAGGCCCCTTGCTTTTCTTGATCTTTACAAAAATACCCCTACTAGGAGTGTACTTTCTCTTTGCTTCTAGTATTTATTTCATGAATCTATAAAAATCGAAAAAATCCCCAAAAATAGTCATAGTTTCATGTTGCACTGCACATTGACGACATTTTTTTATTTTACATTTTTGAAGCATTTCATTATTTCTAAAAAATAAAAAACAAGCATTTTCATCCCTGTTTGCATTAGAAAATTAATAAAAATTATAAAACCTTTTTGAAAAATTCCAAAAAGTTATATTTCGAATTTATTTAATATTTTACAACTTCAGACCAAAAATCACTAAAAAATATATAAGAAAACTTATAAAACTACAAAACCCCTAAAACCTCTATAAAAATATAAAAATCCTTAAAAAATCACAAAAATACAATTTGTATTCTGAAAAAATTTACTATTATATTTATATAAAAATTAATTTGGATAATTTTTGACTCTGTTTTATATTTTTTATCTCCATTTTAATTTTAGGCATTTATTTTATTCCCAGTTTTGAGTATCTTTAAATTTAAAAGTACCAAAAAATTATAAAAAATAAGAAAAATCGTAAAAACATTAGAAAAACATAAAAAGCACAAAAAGATTTTATTTTCTATATTTTAAACATTTTTTACTTACTTTTATCTCTCTCTTACATATCTTATATATACATTCTCTATATAATTTTATATCTCTATTTAAAGAAAAAGAAAATAGAAAAATATGAAATATTAGAAAAAAATCAGAATATTAAAAATCAAAATCAAATAAAAAATGTATAAAATTAAAACCAACAAAAGTAGCACATATATACAAATACATCACATTCGTTTTTGAGCATTCATTGCCCTGATCTACCTCTTGCTTCCTGTGTTTGACACTCTACACTACTTGCACTATATACATCTTTTGTAGAGTTATAACAAATTTTAACTCTGCATCGCTTTTCATTGTTTAATCATTGTTGTAGGTTAATTGTTGTTAGAATTCAGGTTTCGTGTGAGGTCTACTCCAGGACTATTGATCCGCCTTGTGAATTAACACGACCTCCACAAAATTCGATTCAACAAATGGCATCGTTGTCGGGGATAAAAAACATTTAGATTGGGATTCTCCCATGATTATGATATTATTTGTCTATATTTTTACTCCATTATTTTTCCTTTATTTGATATATATTATTGAGCTGTCTAACCCATCTTTTTATTTATTTTGTGCGATGAATCGTGGATCGAGGGAGGCGCTCTACCCTAGGCGCCTACGCACCCTTGTGAAGCCGGCTTCCGCTTGCGAACCTAGCTCAATGAAGACTTAGAGAAATTTTGTAGACTTAGAACCATTCATTTTATTGTATTTATTTTGTGTAATTTTAAGTGAGAGAGAGAATCTAATTTGTAATAATACAGGTACTCAGGACTTTAGACTTCCGGGCCTAATTTCCAAGTGTTTGTTCACTTGGGAGTTCACCGCGGTTTTTATCGATTTTCATCGCCTTCTTTTATTTTGTTTTCTTGGTTTTATTTTCCTTTGTGTGATTGAGCCCTTAGTTTTAGAATTTCTTGCGATAGATTAAGGCCAAACACCTAATATATTTGCCTGCACCTATAGTCTACGTGTGGACTTAGTCAAATTTTGAATTGCTTCTCACTTAGTCTCAGAACGACCGGACCACGAGAGTTCTCCATATAACGCTTGCAGGATCCATTGCAGTGGGCACTGAGGAGACTCTAAGACCGAACACTTCGGTTCTATTCTAAGTCATTTGATTGGTTCTTCACGATAATAGCAATTTCTGAAACTTAGGGCAATTTCATCAACTTGCATTTTCATATAGATAGGTTTCAATTCTGCTGAGCATCTTTGCATGTTGAGTGTTGGAGGCAAGGTGAGGATTTATGCTTTAGTATACATCATCGTTTTACCTCTTGCATTTCTTTTCCGCCTCTCTACATCTGATTTTGCCAAACTAGGTGCTAAGTAAAATTGACTCCTCGTTAGGCGCATGCATTTTTCACTAAAAATCCAAAAAAAGTGATAACAATAAAATTGGGACCGCTAACATTACTTGACCCTAAAATAGACTAAAAAGAAAAATCTTGTATTGGGGCAAGTAATCCCCTCATTGTCTTCGCTTTTACTTGCTCGTGCACACATTAAGGATTAGCGCCAAATTCCCACTCAGCCCCTAAGTTTTTTGCACAATATTTTGAATTCTCATCTAACTCTAAAATAGATAAGATAAAAAGACTATGTTTCACGGTCTATATCGAGATGAGTAGGTGAATTGCGGATTTGCATTGTGTATTTTGCTTGTGTTTGTTTTGTGTGCATTCTAGATCGTTTCTTCGCATTTGCGTCTTTTTCTCACTACTCTTGATTTGACCATCATGCTCTCCCAATCATTTTCCATTTATTTCGAGATGGCCGACTGGAGCGTATTTTGTCTGGATTTTGCAGATCCCTTGTTCACTCCAACCGATCCACCTCTCTTTTTCTAGGAGGACTTTGCTCTTGATTTTTGTACATATCCGACCAACCCACTATTTCAGGATTCGGACTTTGAACTTCACCAATCATTTCCACCACCATCACCTTCACAGTTTGACAATCCACTCTTCATAGAATATCTAGATTTGGACTGTGATTTTTGTCCACACCCACGACCCACATTCGACATGCCTGATCCTGAAAGTTTGGAGTCACCTCTGATGATTTCCACACTTGAGAACTTGAATCAAATGATGGAGCATATGAACTCAAGGATGAATGATATATTTAGTGTAAATAAAATCCAATATGACATTCCATTCTTTGAGGATTCAGATTCATTTGAGGATTATTATGAGAGCTTGCAATCGTCCAAAATACAAAAAATGAGAAATTTTTAAAAATCCAAAAAGAGTTCGGGAGACCTTTGGTTAATTCAGACTGTGAGGAGAGGGATCCTTTGCTAGATTATTTGACCACACAGCCTTTCACACCCTGTCCCACCTTTGACCCTAGGGATGCCGCTGTACAGAATGCTCTAGGCATGCCTCGTGTATATGTTGATTCCAACTTCCTCCCATGTATGGAGGAAGTCCAAAAACTCAAAAATGTTGACTGAACCCGAAGTGGTGGCTGTTATTCATGAGATCATTGATGCCCCACTTCATCAGGCCATGACCCAATTATCTACTCCTCATCATAAGAAGAGAAAGCAGAGGAGCAGAACTGAGCATCATATATTTACCACGGCCACTACCTACGCCATCACACACCATCCCATTCCTAGGAAAAGGAACACTGCCACACCTTTCATTAGTTGCACCATCTCTGACTTCACATATGATCATAATCTCCTTGACGACGGTGCTTCGATTAGCATACTACCCTTCTCACTGGTACACTCTATTCACCTAGGGCCTCTAAAGAAGATCAGGATGATAGTTCAATTTGCAGATGGATCTATCAAGAGGCTGAAGGGTATCCTTGAAAACATCGTCATTTGTATTCATGGCATGAGATACACCGTTGATTTTATCGTATTGCCCATGGAGACCTCTAATGAGGAGCACTCTCCAATCATCCTGGGACGACCATTCCTCGCCTATGCGAGGGTCTTTATTGATTACAGATCAGGAGAGATTTGCCTTCGTCCTGTTGACGAGAGCGAAGTGTTGATCACCGTACAGACTGCTGACCAGAGACCTGCACCTGATGTGAATACACCTATCTTGGCTGACCTTGAGGACCATGATCTTGATGAGAGGATCAAAGACTTTTATTGTATGTTCAACTCTACTGATACCCAAGAATTCCTCTCCAAGGAGGAATACTTGGAAATCATGGACCTCGGAGTTCCTTCTTCTGGGACTTGGCATTGTGTTGATGACATCTGTGGGATTTACACGATTGATACCATTGAGCGGAGGGTAGATCCAAAGACTAGACAAGATGGATTTGACTTGACTACTTTCACTGATGGGTCCATTCCTGTTCACTTAGATTCAGATGAGACAAAGACTGAATTTGAGTTGGTTGCTTTTAATCAGGAATTCATGCCTTTTGATGAGAAGGATGATATGGTTGAGATTGTAGAGGACGAACAGAGCTTGATTACTTCCACTGATGAGTTCGTTCCTTTTGGTTTTGACCTGTATGAGACCATGCAGGACGACACTGACTACAGTTCTTGCGATGATGATGTGTTTGTCCCATTCCACTTCGATATCAACGAGACTTCCAAGGCCAGACCTAGCCTTACTACTTCCACTACTCCGTATGTGCCTCTTCACCCTATGACTACTAAGGACCTGCACCGTGTCGACCCGGATCGATATGCATCATCTGAGGACCCCGATGTCGACCCTGATCCATTCCTTAGTGGTCTCGCAAGAAGGTTCGCTTTCAACCTTCTTGATCCTTTGTACATCCATCTATGTTGTACGTCTATCTACCATTTCGCTCACCCACTCTGTTCTCGTGTGTGCCTTGCTTAGGATGTACTTTGTCCTAAGTATAGGGGGGTGGATGAGCCGAGTGTTCACTCGTCATTCCATTTCATCACTTATGTTGTTGCCTATACTTAGGGATTCTTTTACCCTAAGTATAGGGGGAGTGGTGTATACATTCTCTCTTCTATCCTTCTTCCATCTTCTGATTTCTTTTCTTCTTTTCTTCTTTTCCTTTTCTATTTTCTTTATCTACCAAAAAGGTACCACCCCTTTTTCTCAATCTTCTATAATTGGGATGTACTTTGTCCTAAGTATAGGGGGGTGTGCTCCCTGATTTCTTCTATTCTTTGGTCCTCTCCACTATCTCCTCTTCTTGTCGATACTTAGGGATATCTTACCTTAAGTAAAGGGGAGACCATCAGAGTATGATCTGTTCATTCCCACCCTTGACTCCCTGCCTTGTATACAGTCTGCTAAACTTAGGATTATTTGATCCTAAGTATAGGGGGGATGGTCAACTTTCGATTTTTTCACTTATTCATTCGTTCATTATACTTTAGACTTGTCTATACTCATTACAAGTTATGCCTTCTCTTTTTCTCTCTGATCTATGAGGACATAGCTCAAGCTAAGTATAGGGGATCATATACACTCTGTATATACTTTAGCCATAACTCATTCTTTCGTATTTTCTTAATAATAATGGCTGATAATACTATTAAAATTCATTAAAAAAGATTCCTCAAGTTCCTTTTGTATTTACTGATTAGTAAATCAGGTGAAAATATTTTTTTGCAAAATGTTTGAAAAATGGTTTTAAAATCTTTTCGAAAAATCTTTTGAAAACTATTTTGAAAATATTTTGTTACATATTTTCAACCATTGTAAAACCATTTTGTTTTATAAAATTTATCTTCTTTGTGTGAAATAAAAATGTTTGAAAAATGTTTTGCAAATGTTTGGAAAATGGTTACAAAAATATTTGAAAAATCTATATATACTGTTTGAAAAACCTTTGCAAAATGATTTTCAAATGTGTGTATATGTTTATAAAAATGTTTGTAAAAATTATTTTGGACTATAGTTTTCTAAAATTGTTTGTAAAATGATTTCAAATAATTTTTAATATAAATATCACCCTAAAGTTCTTTATATTTCTATAAAATTGACCCCTTACCCTTTGTAAATTCTTAAAAACCCTAATTCTTGTAAATAAAAGATGCATCCCTGTGTAAATATTTGTACCTAGTTTTTAGCCAAAATATTTTGTTTTCAAAAATTCCAAAAACACTTGCAAAACTAAAAACCCAAAAACATTTGAAAAATCTTTTTGAAAAATCTAAAAAAGTGCATATGCATCATATTTTCAAAAATCCATAAAAAGTTTAAAATCTTGAAAATTACATCACAAAAATATTTTCTGCATTCTGCATAGCATTAGCATTTTTCTGATCGAGTTCGATGGTTGAACAAGTCCAATAAAATCCGAAGATTGGAGCTTGGATGGACCTTAAATCTACCTTATTAAGATGAACCTTATAGGAACTGGAATTGAGGTACTTCTGGTCTAGTTGACTTAATTCTTTGAGGATCACGAGACTTGATTCAATGGATTCTTGACTAACTAAGTAGAGTATTTCAAAGCACATGCACGACTCTTGTCGATAATGAACTAACTTGGACACCTGCTCCTTTCACTTGGCTCAACTCTATTGGAGTGGTGAGGAGGTTGGATTTGCTAGTATGAGATGCACACAAGTGGAAACATTTGTCCTCCTCTAGGGACGAAAGTGCACTCCAACCCGTTCTGTGATGATGAGTTTTGAGGAAAGGAGAGTGTGGGTTGTAATAAAGCTTTAAAAGAGGGATAGTCTACTGGAAAGAGGAAACTCCTTATGTAAATGCTGATGTGAATAGTATTTCAAAAAAGATCAAAAACTCCAAAAAAGTGGACATGCTTGTACAAAAATAAGAATACCTGCCGGAGTGTACATATTTCTATAGTTCATAAGTAAGCTTGAGTTTCAAAGTCAAATCATATGAGCCTGCAGCTGGATGACTTGACTAAACTGGTCTTGCATCCTCGGATAGGTAGCTACACTGGCTACTGTCCATTCTTCTCTTCACCATTTCCTCTTGACATAGTTGTCACTTGAACTTAGAAGGGAATACCCCGCTCCTCGAGGAATGAGTTATTGGATTGGGGAATCATTGAATTATCATACTGGAGAAGTCAGTTTCTTTGTCATTTCAGTTCGGGAGAGTCACAATCACTTACACTATACGAGTCAGATTCATAGTCATAAGGGCGTGCGTATGAATTGAAGTATTCCGACCTGGCTATTGAGGGGAATTGAGCAGGGTTTTGGGATTCTCGAAGGCTGTTGGATTTCAAATTCGGTTCTCATTAAGGTTCCGCCCGCACTAAAATTTCAAAGGCCCGACTTAAACTCCAAACTTTGATTTTGTGAAGACAAGTTTGATCATTAAATTAAATCCAATTTCTTCTTTTTCTTTTCTTTGTTTTTCTTTTCTGCACTTATTGCATAAGTGTTTACTAGGGACTAGCAAAGGCAAGTATGGGGGACGATGAATCTCCATTTCATCATCTTTATTCTATCATTTTGGCCTTAAAAACCCTTGTAATGGAGTGTAAATAGGCTTAATTCATGCATTTTATCATCCATGCATTATAGTGTAAATAGTGTATAAAATACAGATTTTAAATCCAAATTATAGAATAAAGAAAAGAAAAGAAAAGAAAAAGAATAAAATATTGTAAATATTTTATGACCCAAAACCCTGAGTCCTAGGCATCTCGATGATTAGGTCGACAAGGGAAAAAGTAGGGGGAGATAAGGGCCAAAATACAATAAATTCCTTAGTTATTTAATTTATTATTTACTCATTTTGGGACCTATTTCACTTCAACTTTGTATACTTCAAATAAAGAATCTTTGAACATGAAAGTTATAGAAAATTATATATATAAAAATACAAAATTGATTTCATACAAAAATAATGTACATATAAAAAGTTATGATCTGAATAAATTTCCAAAACCCCAAATTCCCATACCCATATCTCTCAAATAAAAATTCAAAATATATAAAATTGACTTTTAATTGTATATAACTTTAAATAATTTATTTAATGAAGTGGTTTCATATTTTTTGAAGTTACGGTTTGAAAGTTGAGTGTTGAGCCCCTATTGTATACTTGTAACGATTAAACTATTCATTTTATTTATTATTAATTATTTTTATAATTTTATATTTTTATAATTTTGTAAATATTATTTATAATATATATATACATATTAAAACAAGAATAAAAGCATAAAGAAAATGCAAAAATAAAATACTTGTATAACATACATAAATGAAATACCTATATCTATACATATATAGATCATACAAATATTTATTTAGTTGTATAAAATATATCATAAAAAATAAAATAAAATATTTTTATGTTTATAAAATTAAGTTATAAATCTATAAAATATCAAACCAAAATAATAAAATTAAGTATATGAAATAAAAATAAAACATTAAAATATATAGATAAATATACCTATATAGCCAATAAAAGGGAACTCAGAATTCCAAACCTCAAAAAAATAAATAAAAAACATAATAAAATAATTAGGAAAATATAATAATTTTTTATTTAATAACATAAAATTAATAAAATCATTTATTATTTTAAATTGAATTTACAAATCTTTTATTGATTTTTGTCTTTTTGCGAATGACGTGGCCCAATCAGGACACGCCATCCTTTGACCGGGGGTCAACTCCATGACACCAGGTCTGTGACCACTGGACCTGCAGTTTCACCTGTTTCCTTGATTTTTTGGGGTTCGCATCCTTCACCATTTTGCCTAGGTCCCTTCTTGACTTTTTCCCTCATACATTGAGCATACACACTTAGGGTTTATATCGAGGATTCGATCATCAGTTTGCTAGATATATCTAGTTCTTCTCGCCATCTCGACAACTATATATCTGCAATCTCCCGTTCTGTTAGATCACGAAGACCCCTTTTTCTCTAATTTTCATGCATGATCCGTTGCTCGAGGATGAGGTGACCCTTCATAATATTTATCTATGTGCGTCCATGATCCACACCTACACGTTTCCTAGGGCAGATCGTCGTTGATGTGCCCTAGATTTTGTGTTGAATCTCGCCCCTCCTTCATGGTGTACATACACCCCTCCATCTTTTCCCTTCATTTTTTGAACCCCTTTTTGTCCCTTGCTTAGCCCCCTCTTCCATCTCAGAGGGGCGTCTCCAGCTAGGCTAGGCGAGCTCAGGGGAGGGACAAGGCGATCTCCACCCTCCATCTCTAGCCTTTGGCCGTCGAGGTTCATCTCGGGCATACTGGCCTTTGAGATCCCATTTTTCTTATTTCTTACACTTTTTTAGCATAGGATAGTCTTAGGATCGATTCCCACCTTCTTTTTCGACCGTCACCCAACCAATCACCCTCCATTCCTACTCGCTGGAGCTAGCTCTGACGAGACTCCATTTCTCCATTCCCCATGCTATTTCACCTTCTAGAGGTCACGATAGTTTGCCCGCAATCCCCCTAACTTCGTTTGCAGGTTCAGGAGCATAGCAAATCACCTGGGAGCAGTTTTGACTCTCGCCGGAGGTACCTGGAGCCTCTAGGCTTCCTCAATCTTGCTGGCGAGCTCCGGTCGTCGCTGGAGGATTTTTGCTTCCAGCCGTTAGAGGACCATTCCCGGAGGAGCTTGGGGCATTTTGGAGCATCAGATTCCAGTAGAGGAGGAATATCTGGATGGGGAAGGCTCGCCTCGCCGCGTGTTCTTCCTTCTTCTTCATCGACCCCTGTCCACCGTTCGATCAACCCTGTTCTTGCAGGCCGAACAACCGCCATCCGATCTCTGTACGCAGCCACCGTTCAATAAGCTTCGAAGATCTAATCGCCACCGTCCTCTTTGAAACATCATCGAGCCCCTTCGTCCTGACACGTGGATCAGTGAAGTAAGGAGCATTGTTCGATCGCCAACCGGTATCGGCCATCACGAGAGCGATACGTGTCATAGTCAAGTTCATCTAGCCGTTTGCTCTCGTTAGGCGTAGGTATTTTGCATTTTTCCCTTGCAAAATTTTGTATTTAATAATTAGTCTATAAACTTTCCTATGACATATATATTTCTATACTTTTCATAAGTCGACCCCCAAACTTTTCGAAATTATACTTTAGTCCATGCCATATCACCTCAGATGTCCCATCATGTGACGTGGAGATTTTGCGGCTGGACTCCAGGGACTTTTCATATTTCCGTTCAGCCCATAAACTCTTTCTTGCAGTCAAAACTTTTTGGATTTTTTGCTATTAAGCCCCCAAGGTTTTTGGAAATTACAATTGTGTCCCCGCCATGTGCGCATGTGGTTACCCATGTGATCCTTGGTGTTTTGCAGATATATCCTCATGGCTTTCAGCATTTAGTTTTGGCTCATTAAATTTTTGCTGGAGATTAATAATTTTGGGAAATTTACACTTAGGCACCTACTTTTCATGATCTTTACAAAAATACCCCTGCTAGGAGTGTATTTTCTCTTTGCTTCTAGTATTTATTTCATGCATCTATAAAAATTGAAAAAATCTCCAAAAATAGTCATAGTTTCCTGTCGCATTGCACATTGACGCCATATTTTTATTTTGCATTTTTGAAGCATTTCATTATTTATAAAAAATAAAAAACATGCATTTTCATCCCTATTTGCATTAGAAAATTCATAAAAATTACAAACCTTTTCGAAAAATTCCAAAAAAAACATATTTAGTATTTATTTAAGTATTTTACAATTCATACCAAAGATAACTAAAAAATATAAAATAAAACTCGTAAAAAATACATAACCCCTAAAACCTCCATAAAATAATAAATATCCTTAAAAAATCATAAAAATATAGTTTATACTTATGAATTTTACTTATATTATTAAATTTATATAAAAATTAATTTAGAGAAATTTTTACTCTATTTTATATTTTTCATCTCCATTTTAATTTCAGGCATTTATTTTATTCCTTGTTTTGAGTATCTTGAACTGTAAAAACACCAAAAAAACTAGCAATACAAAAAACATTAGAGGAACATAAAAAGCACAAAAAGATTTTATTTTCTGTGTTTTGAAAATTTTTACTTATTTTTTACTCTCTCTTGCATGTTGTATATACATTCTCTATATTGTTTTATATCTCTATTTAAAGAAAAAAGAAAATAGAAAAATATAAAATGTAAAAAGAAAATACAAAATCAGAAAATTAAAAATCAAAAGATAAAAATATATAAAATAAAAATCAAAATAAAAATATATAAAATAAAAATCAAATTTAAAATATATAAAATTAAAAACCCACAAAAAATAGCACATATAGACAAATACATCACATTCATTTTTGAGCATCCATTGCCCGGATCTACCTCTTGCTTCCTGTGTTCGACAGTCTACACTACTTGCACTATATACATCTATTGTACAGTTGTAACAAATTTTAACTCCGCATCACTTTTCATTATTTGATCATTGTTGTAGGTTTATTGTTGTTAGAATTCAGGTTTCGTGTGAGGTCAACTCAATGACTGTTGATTCACCATGTGAATAAACATGACCTCCGTAAAATTCGGTTCTACATTATACTATTGAATCTACCATATAACCAAAAACAACTAAAATTATAAAACCAAAATCCTAAACATTACAAAACCTAAAAACACCATAAAATTAAGTAAAAATTAAGTAAAATCCAAAAATATTATTTTCTATCTTATATTTTTCCTTATATAAATAACATATATTAAAAATACTTTTGTGAGATTTGGATACTATTAATGTTTTTTAAAACCCAAAACAATTCTCTTATATTTCTTTATTATTTTCGTGTACTTTTTAATCAATTCAAATCACTAAAAAATAGGAAAAATCTTATAAAAATTAGCATAAATAGAGAAAATATTGAAAATACAAAACATATTATTTTCTATATTTTAACTATATTTATGTATATTTAAAATTATAAAACACTATATATATCATAGTTAAATATGTATTCTTAAAATAGTTTATATCTTACTTATATAGTATATAATATCATCATATTATATATAAATACATATCATGTTTTAAAAATAAAAGAGAAACTAATGTTTTACAAAATTTAAAAGGAAAATAAAATCTTAAAATATAAAAAATTTGTTATACCACAAAAAATCCATAAAATTAAATATAATTAAAAACCCATAAAATTAAAAAAACTAAAAAATACAAAAAATATCCATTATTAATTATTAATAATGATTAATATATACGCCTATCCTCCGTTGTTATAAATGGTTTCATACTCCACCTTACTTACCCTGTACACATTTATTGTTGAGTTATAATAAATTTTAACACACATTTATTTCATTTAAATATATTATTGTGGGTTAATTGTTGATCTTTTTGCTTGGTTTGGATATCGAGAGCTCAAAAAGGCATCGATACAACGATTAGCAGATCTGATTTGTCAGACACCGCATGCCCTCCAAGACTGGTGTTAGGCACCCCATTTCTGAGCAATAAATCAAAGATATTCTAGTTTTACCTTTTTCCTCTTCCTCGAGTCATACTAATGATTTTGTTCTCCTCCGCGAGGGTTATCTATGGGAGGACAATATATGTTCTCTGTACTCGATTTCACTTTCTGACCATGCATACGATCTACTGAACGATGAAACCGAGTCTGTTTCTTCTCTCCTTGATGACCCTTGCAAAGAAGAGTCATGTCTTGAGATATTCGATGTTTTCTCTGGTTCACCCCCATTATGGACATCATATATCTAGTTTCATAATGAGTATTATGATCTTCATTTTCTTATATTTCAGATATTATGATTGAAGTAAAGGACTCTTTGATTGATCCCTCATTATCCACCTTTGGTTTTCTTGTCTTTACTTATTCACATCATTCTTATCTTGACCGAGGATCCTCTTGGAGCTACCAGTCCTTAGTTTTGTTCCCATTTCTATTTTCCCAATAGTAGACCCCTACTTAGTTTCTTATTTGAGTGTTGGGTTTTGATCCTTTAATTTGTTGTTGTTCACATAATGAGACAACAATGAGACTCTTACATTCACCTTACATATGACATATTGAACTTGCCTACTATGTTGAACTCTAAATTCATCAAACTCACTTTTATTGTACTCATAATTTATAAAACTATCTTTAAAATGAGGATGGCTTTATGAAAATAAGAGTTAATATGTGAAAGTCATCTTTTTAGAGCACTATAGTATCTGCACAAGTGGACATTCTATATATATATATATATATTATTTTATTCCTTGTATTTTATCCTTTATGGTATGTTTAATATATTGTAAGTATTTTCTGGTATTAGAATAAAATCAAATAAATTTGGTAAAAGTTGAAAATCATCAAAAGAATAAATATATGTATATTTATTACCTATATTTGAAATAGCGATTTTGTAGAGGGTTCTACGGTCTCACTAGGAGGGACCGCAGTCGATGTGTTGATCGCTCTAGAAAACCACTAAATTCAACAATTAACCCACAACAAATAATCAAGAAATGAAATAAAGGTGTGGACTTAAATATTATTTTATTTAACTTTACAACAAAGATGTGTATAGTGTGCAAGTATGTGTAGAGTGTTGAATACATGGAGCAAACATGGCAGAACGAGCAAATGATTGCATAAATGATGATTGTGAAAGTTTTGTCTATATGTTCTTTTTTTATCGGTTATGATTTTTGATTTTATTTTTGTTTTATATTTATTATATTGTGATTTTTTAATTTTCTGTTTCTATTTTTTCTTTTTATATTTTTATACTCCTTTTTTTATAAACACAATATAATAATAAATATGAGTATATATACAATATAGACTAGTATAGATATAAATATTAATAAAAAAGTAAAAATAAAGGAAATAAAATCTTTTTGTATTCTATTTTTTTTACTCTTTTTGTGATTTTTTAGGAATGTTTGCTAATTTTTTATATTTTAAAGTGAAAAATACCCTAAATTAGGGTTTAATTTAATAAACTGAAATTAAAATGGAAAGTAAAAATAAAAACTTATGTACAAAATTTCCCAAATAATCTTAATATAAAGAAAATTCAAAACTTGAAAATAGTTTTTTTTGTGATTTTTAGTATTTTTATAGATTTTTATAAGTGTTTTTGGGGTTCTCTATTTTTGAGAGTTTTCTTTGTAATTTTGATGGATTTTTGGTCAAGAGATAGCTAGATTAATATAAAATATATTTTTTGGAATTTTGAAAAAGTTTTTTTATGGATTTTATTATATAAACATGGAATAAGAGGGCTATTTTTTATTTTTCAAAAATAAATGCCTAAGATAAAATGCAAAATAAGGGCTTGAATCTACAACTTGTCATGCACTTAATCTTAATTTTTGGGAGTTTTTGTAGGAATGTAGCTATTTTAAATAAATAGAAACAACAAAAAGAAACTACATTACTAGCAGGGGCATCAAAAAGTTTCTGGATTAAAAAGAATTACCCAAAAGCCAGGGGCCCACCTGCAAAATGTAATCTCACTTGGGGGATCGTATGAGGTGATGTCGCTTGGAACTAATTGCATTTATATAAAACTCAAGAGAATTTATGAAAATATTACAAAATAATTACGTTGCATATGAATGTTTTTAAACAAATAATTAAAATACAAAAGTTGTTGGGGTGAAATGGCAAAATACCCCAACGTGGGGAGATGAACGGGTATGATGCAGTCACTAATCCATGTATCCTCTCTAGAGCGCCCGATGACAGTTGGCCTATCACTTGTTGACATTAGATCCCGCTAGGAGATATGACGGTCTAGAGCTCAATTAATGCAACAACGGCTGCTTTGTTGGACGAATGAAGGGAATCAGACGGTCATGGGGTGACTTGGAAGAGTTGGGATGAAGCTTTGTTCCTCTGAGATTTGATCGATACGGGCACATACATCAGACCTCCAAACTTGTCGCAAAAGGACCCAAAAGCTACATGGTGGCCCCGTATGTCGGTTGGAATGCTCAAAAAGCTCCGACGATGGTCGGATGTCTCACATGACGTCGAAGAAGCACACACGCTTTAGGAACCTCATGATAGTCCCAAAATCATCCCCAGTTGTTCCTTTGGTTTTGAACCTGCACATGAACGAACTAGGTGCTGGAAATGCGAGCCCACGAAGAGCCATTAAGCAATAAATGTTATTGCAAATGTCATTCCCTGATATGAAATGAAGAAAGAATAATTTGCATAATAGGTCCCTTAGTACAATTAGGGTTATGTACCATGGCCATCTTGATGATCATACAGCTGTTGATTCGACTGTTGAATCATAGAGGCTGGTGCTTGGATGAATATCTAAAGAGTTAGATTGAGGACTCATCGAGCACTGTCAAATGATTGTTAAGAGATGATCTCCAGCCTGAGTAGGAGATGACAATCCTTATCTTTAAAGGCTGATATCTGACCGACCTCTTGATGCAGGTCTTCTACATAGGAATAGAGATTCGGAGGTGTCAGATTAGTTAGGTTAAAGAGTTGACTTAACGAGATCGAGATAACCAAAGTCCTATATCGTATGTTGTCATGATATAGGCACGCATCCTCTGACCAGAGACAGATGTGTTACTATATGTCTGAGTATGTACATTTGGCAGACCAATATGTTGATGACCTAACCAATATACACTGGTGTGCTGGTGTGCATGTAAGGGCATATGAGTAATACGATCTCTCAAATGGATCATACATGTTCATTTACTGAACCGGAAGACATGAGCTCACTCATGAGATATTGGGAAGAATCAAATTCCGTGCGCACGGTCGTCTCGCTTTGGAAGCTTGACTGAATTTGTAGGTTTGATATATACTTTTGGAAAGTATATGATCAAGACCTACGTATGATATATGCTTTTGGAAAGTATATGATCGATACCGACTTCCAATGATCGAATGAGAAACTTACTGATAAAACTATGAAGTAGACAGTATAAAGTTGATCAAATACTTCAGGTTTAATCTGAGTCTTCTGGTATGCAGGATGTACAGGTATAAGGAATACCTGAGGGTGACGTGATCATAAACGATTGTATAACCATGACGCTTCCATTCCTAGGGAGTGATGAAACGGGTTTGGATTTTAGTGACTCCTCTCAGTAGAAAAGTAATATGATCTTAGTCCAAATGTTGGACATTGATCTGAATGTTATTCAGATTCAATGAGAAGATTAGATTTACAGTCTTGACTTAATCAAGCATCTATGGGAGGCCCGCGATCTGGATTTGAGATACGATCTCAATATCCAAGTCACTATACGTGGAACAATACAATCGCCCTGTCCTTATCTCCAAGTATATGCGGAGAAAGCGCATTATCCTTGAAGGAGTACATGGATAATTCTATTGTTGATATATGTATCCAAGCATTGAGAAAAATGGATAATTAAATGAGATTTAATTGTCATGATTAATATGAATTCGATTCATATTATAAAGAGAGTTATCTGAGATAATTAAATGTGATTTAATTATCAAAGATGTAAGTAATATGAATGTGATTCATATTATTTGAGAGCAAGAGAAATGAGATCCAAGGTGATTAAATATGATTTAATTACCATGGATATGAATAATGTGGATAGCAATATCCATATTAGTCATATATATTATAAATGTGATTTATAATATATAAGAGAGAGCTATTTGTAATTTACATTTGTTAAGTAAATGTTAATGTGAATTGGATTTACATTGGACATTAAATTGAAAATGTAATTTACATTTTATTTTGGGTTGTGAATGTGATTCACAAATTTCCAATGGCATGATTGCAATGTTTACAAAATAAATTGGATTTATTTTTGTGAAATAATTTGCAACAAAAGTTGTTGCAAATATTGGAGAGAATCATGAGATAATGTAATCTCATGTAATAGGAAAAAGTGCTTCCACCTTCCTTATAGGAAGAGTGGACGACCATAATTCCCATAGGGAATTGGTGGCCGTCCACCCTCCTTATGGAAGGAGGATTGCTTCCTTTCCTATTTCTCCAATGGAGATTGATTTGATAAAAATCAAATTATATTTAATGTATATTTGATTTTTTATGAAATTAATTGTTGTTGTGTTTTTAGCAACAAATCATGACCATTGAAAGAAACACAAATTAATGTGGACCATTGGATTTGTGTTGTCCCATGGATTGAGATCCATGGATCCCAAAACCCTATAAAAGGAGAGGTACCCCATTTCTCTTCTTTACATACAATAGTTAAGACAACAAATCTCTCTCTCTCTCTCTCCCTCTCATGGCCGTCCACCATGGATGCCCTAGAGAGGTTCTCCATCGCCACGGCATCGTCGTTATGCTGTTTGATGGTTTGCTCGTGGATCTCCGTCTCCTTCGGTGCGCCTCGCTCGTGAAGAAGACATCGGATCTCGTGTGTCGAGATCAGGAGATCCGTCGCTTGGATCATTAACATGGATTGCGAGAAGCACGCGGTTCATCCCCGCGTTCGCAAGCGTCTCCTCCGTCAGATCGGACTTGAGACAGGAGGTCTCTTTGTTTAGAGACTCGATCGCAACCACGCTTCAAGAGGTAACCCTAATACTTGTTTGTGGTTTAGATGAAACGATTCGAGAAGTGTTCTTGGATCATGTGGTTTCATCGCATGAAAAATTTTAATTTCCGCTGCACCGAACAACTAGTGCGACTAGTCGTTCCTCGTCGTATCCGATACAATGATCACGCTTCCATGATGCACTTGAGGATATTACCATATCCTTCAAGTGGTATCAGAGCCTTAGGTCGACGGTTTCGAATATGATTCGAAAACCGAGAACGACTTGGGTTCGTTAAGGTCGCGAAAGTTTTTATTGCATTTGATTTCGCAGATCTGTTTAGTAAATAATTTCGGCCATGTTTAAATTGTTTAAGCATGAATTATTTACTTGTATTTGGTTCCCCATTAAATAAGGAAACCATAGGATCTAAGTTTGCGTAAATTTTATTTCGTATGCTCTAGATATGGTTGTTTTAATGAACATGTATGCACTGTTGCAGGAACAGTAGATTTTAACATGATTAAAGAGTTAATTACTGTTATCATATGCATCGAAATGCATGAATCATCACTTAGCTTCTGTCCTAAATCAAGTTAGCAATCTTTGAAAATTGATTTTGTCTAATTTGGATTTAAATTGATTGAGATATGTTAATTTTAGTGAGTAGGGCTCACTACTAAAATTACAGTCCTAATCTAGAACCAAGTGATTGTCAATTAGTGAAATTAAGTGTTAATTTCGTGAAATAATCTTGAAAAATTTTTGTGAATTATTGGAACATGATTATTTGCCTAATTGACTTGGCCTCAACCAATAAATCGATTGGATGTGATCCAAATTATAATTGGAAACACAATCTTCAAACTTGATGCTTGAATAGGATTGGGAATTTGTGTAGCAAATTTCCTTATAATCAAAAATGTTTTGATTATTACTATATGGTATAATTTCGGTTGAAAAAACCGATGATCATTTCAAATACAAATTGATATATCTGGCATTATGCTTTCCCGAGGTGGATATGGTGTCTAGTCGGAGAGCATTGGGGTTGCGGGTTGCAACGTATGTGGTCCGTCCCACTCTCGTCGGTACTGGCAATGACAGCGGGTAGGGACTGTATAATGCTGGAGAAAATCAAGGTGTATTTTCTAATTATTAAAATTCGAATTAACACATATTTTGAGATATTACCATATATATATTCAAGTAAAATAATCAAGTTTGATTGATTGAATTGGATTGATAATTAATTTAATATGATTAATTGATTATGTCCAATTGAGACACTCTATTATGAATAGAGTTATTTCCCTTGGAAGAATTAATTATGTGAATGTGATTCATGATAATTAATTAAAATTTGAATATGATATGGAGGATCACATAAGTGACATCCATGGTCTCCCGTCAAGGCGAAGGGTTCCATCGCCAGGGATTGCATGTGGAAGACGCCTGTCCGAAGTGACAGCTCCTGTATGCAAGCGCATCTGGATCAGGCTCTTTGCTTCTCGAAAGTGTAAGGCCGTATGCGTAGTGACCCCAATATCGTATCCTCATATTATTGGGGCGATATTGGATTGCGCATAGCGAGTACTATTCCTGTTGACGGTTGGTTCAATTAACGACAGGTCAACATCGCCTTAGGGGTAGTGGGCCCGGGTGTTAAAGACCGAATTGGGAAATGCAAGTTGGACTTGCAAGGCGGAATGTGTTCCCGCTTCTTTTTATCCGAGTTGTAGATTCTCTTATTATTGGGATGTAACAAAGATAAGGAAGGAGATCCCAGATCTTGCTGAGATATGTTGGTAAGTATATCTCTTACATTGAAAGTGATTAAGGGAATGAACTTTCAGTGTTGACAAGGCAAGACAACTTTGATATAAAATTCCTAAATCAAAGTAAAATGTGTGTGTGTGTGTATATATATATATATATATAAATTTATGCAAATTTCTTATTTCAGATAATCCTTCATTAAACCCACTCAATTCTATACTCAATAATAACCAGTAAGATATCATGGATTGGATTCATGATCCAGATATTGTGCTTGCAGTTGGACACATAATGTATGTGGTTGCAACATGCAAGTCTCCTCATACTAATGAGAAATGACAATTAAAATAGATAATAGGACTACAACCCTAGGGTTTGTATGTCTCTATTGTCTTGATCTCATCGGATGTACT
The DNA here is from genome assembly GCA_037367405.1 of Ottelia alismoides. NCBI lineage: Eukaryota > Viridiplantae > Streptophyta > Magnoliopsida > Alismatales > Hydrocharitaceae > Ottelia > Ottelia alismoides. Next base: position 241,475 of record JAZKJV010002836.1, read on the forward strand.
TTGGAAGTGACATGTCGATGATGATAACAATTGTTAATTACTCCTTATAAAATCTAAGAAGATGTTCTGGCATACATACGTGCTCTTGACATTTAATCATGAATGACGTGGTTCTCTGCATCGTGTAGAATGGTGGCTCTATAAGTGATGATGTATTCAAATTGTTTGAATACCTACCTTAACCAATGTTTTAAGAGTCTAGATGGATGTAGACATGATGAGTGTCATCATTCCACTATCTATACTCTAGTCATTCATGAAGCTTCATAATATTCATATTATATGAATTTAATGAAGCTTGTATAAATGTTGAAATGCTCTTACATTGAATTCTTTTTGAATTTAATGTAAGAGATCCTTAGTCTTAAGCAATGGTTGCTTATAGATAAAGGGAGTGCAGTGGAAGCATGGGTTGGACCCGAGTAAGAAGTATGGTCAAAGAGTTGACTGTACATCTATGACTTCCATATGTCATCCGAAGAGTTGGATGAATGCCAATACTACAATAAGTTGATGTGTTGATAGTATGACTATCAAGTCTGTCTAGAATCCTTAGAGAAGGACGCATATAGAGCATTGGAATAATCTACATATAAATCATTGAAATTGACTTGCTTAAAGTCTTGTAATTGTCTCTCAATCTTCTACAACACTTGCAATGGGTTGCATATGTTTTAGAAGACTGGAAAAAAATTTGATCTTAAGGTTTATAATTATCCAGATGGACATTGATGCAATTGTTGCAACAATTTCCATTGGATTACTAGACTTCATAATTTCAGTGGGAGAGCCCTTAGTCTTAGAGAATGTCTCTATGACCTAGACATTATAATACACTCATTGTTTGTTTCTAAATATTGAAAATAAACATGAATTCTGGAATGGACCTATCATAAAGAGTTATGATGAAGATATTTTAGAAAGTAATCTAAAATCTAGTGGACTCCAATAAATTAGAAAATTAATGAATGGTTCATTAACATTTCTAAATACTGAAAATAAACCTCAAGATCAACAGGAGGATGAAGATCATTTTACAATGATGGAGCATCAAACCTTGGACATTTGTCTATTGATTTGATCAATAGACTAGTAAGAGATGAAACTTTAGAATGTCTAAAATTTCAAAACTTACATACTTATGAATATTGTATTCAAAAGAAAAAATGTCCAATACACCCTTCTTTGGGAATGGTGTAAGATGTCAAGGTATTTAGGATCTCATACATATTGATGTATGCGGATCATCTATATCATAGTAAACATTATGGATATATGATATCTACTGATGATTATGTATGATATGAGATTTCTTCTCTTCACCTAGAAACCTTTGAAGTGTTCAAAGATTTCACATAATTTTGTTCTACAACCAAGGTTTGAAGGAAGATAAAATGAATTTGATCTAATCTAGGTAGCTTGTACCTGTTAGATGAATTCAAAGAATGCCTTTATGGAGATATGAATATCATTTCTATCTCAATCCTCCTAACACACCATAACTCAATAGAGTTATAGGGAGATACAATTGGATCATATGTGATATGATCTTATCAATGATGAATTTTAGCATAATTATCCCTTAGTTTCCAGGTATATATATGTGTAGTAGAGACTACAGTATATATCCTTAATAAGGTTCCATGCATGCTGGAATCTAGCACTTGAGAGTGCTGCTTCATTAGGAAAATAAAGGATGGTATTGGATACATGCTTTATAACCTTGAGATTCTTAAAATATCTCATCTCTGAGAATATGATTCTTAGAGGTTGAGACTCTTGAGAATCAAGATGAAAATGAAGTGTAGGAACTCATTTAATCTTGAAAAGATAATGAGGCTCCGGAAATTGGAAACTAAAAGGACAATTAAAGATGAAACACTAAGGATTCCATGTGTCAGAGAAATCTGACAATGATTGAACTTCATGTGATGAAGCTTCTGAAGATCATAGCATGGATAGATGGATGTTAGCAATAGAAGTCTAATGTAGACTTCATATACAAGTGTTGTATATGGACCCTCGAGGATCCACCTATATGGGTAAGACCTATAAAGGTGTAAATGGATCTTCAAGAGATAGGGAACCTGATGAGAAAGTAGAGACCTTCAAAGCACGGTTCGTAGCCATGAGCTACACACCGGAAAAGAAGACATTGCTTGCAATGAGACTTGCTCTTCGGTGACCATGCTTAAAATCGTCAGAATATTTCTAAGCTTAGCTACACAACTTGACTATTGCATCTTCAAGATATAAGTCAATATTGCATTCCTCTACGAATACCTCTCTGAGGATATTCACATGAAGTAGCCCCAGGGCTTCATGATTGAGGGCAGCAAGGTGTGCAAGCTAAGGAATCCATCTATGGACTCAAATAAGCCTCTTGAAGTTGGACCATAAGATTTGATGAAATTATAAATGTTATGATTTCAGATGGAATCTTGATGAGCCATGTGAAGCATAGTGGGAGTTCCTTTGTGTTCATCATGCTAAATGTTGATAATATCCTAATCATTTAAAAAATGATATAAGGATAATAATAAATGTTTTATTATATGGTTGTTCCACAAGTTGAGATATGATCTCAAGGATACCTCTTGGATCTTAGTTCTGAAGGTGTTCAGAAGCAAAGAGAAGGGGGTATTGGGACTGTCATAATAGTAGTACACCTTGAACATATTCCATTTTTGGAAAATTTCAAGAAAGGCTTCCATCCCTTAAGATATATTTCTGACCTATCTAAAGAGATAGCACCTCAAAGAGTTGAGGAAGTGAATGCTAGAACTACTTGCACTTGTGCATTAGTTACGAGAAGCTGAGTATATGCTAAATGTGTATAGAAGCCAGATATCTGCCATACAGTGGGAGTAGTAAAGTGTTACTAATTCTACTATAGAGATAAAACACTTGATTGCAGTAATAACAAAACCTTCACATATGATGAGATTTTTGAGATAGTGATCTCAAAGTCTTATCTTCAAAAGTTTAAGTCCTTGTAGATACTGATCTATGAGGGTCTTAACCCTAGATACCTTTGGAGATAGAGATCTTCAGAAATAAGGATATTCTAATAAGGATTATGGAAATATTGGTTATGATAGTTGTTAAGTTGTAGTGTCAAGGACACTATGACTAACAAAATTGAGTATTGGTTGCATGAGATGCAACATTCGCATTAAATGCGAGCACTATTACTGGGGATATGCAAGTGCCGTAAAAGGACTTGGCATAGTCTCGCAGGAACAGAGTGACTGATCAGCTTACCTAGCTATTTTCTAAATAGTCTATGATTGTCACGTGAGTGTGGGTTTAAATGATTAGCCCATCAATGGCTCTTTGGGCTAGTGGGAGATTGTTGGAAATGCGAGCCCACGACGAGCCATTAAGCAATAAATGTTATTGCAAATGTCATTCCCTGATATGACATGAAGAATGAATAATTTGCATAATAGGTCCCTTAGTACAATTAGGGTTATGTACCATGGCCATCTTGATGATCATACAGCTGTTGATTCAACTGTTGAATCATAGAGGCTGGTGCTTGGATGAATATCTAAAGAGTTAGATTGAGGACTGATAACCGCTCCCGCACCTTTGTTAATTCGGTCAGATTAATGTCCAAATTAATTATCAGTTTTCGTTGCAGTCGGTAACGAGAGGGCTAATAAAAAACCACTTAAATTAGATTGAGTTAATTTCAAGAGGCAAATTTTTTTTACTTGGTGAAGTCCAAGGTCGAACTCCGGGAGGCATCTGTCTCCTTAGGTCAAATTTTAGCAAAATCCAATGTTCGATTTTCATAGGGAATATTTTTGGTCTTTTTCGGGTTTTTATGCAATACACATGCAAAATCAGGCCAAATTAAATGTTAATTCAGAAGGTCAAATTAATTCCAAAAATTATCAAACTTGGCCAGATGATGAAATAGGATGAAATTAAGCTACCCTAATTTTTTTAGAATTTTCTGATGCACGAATAATAAAATATGCAGATTTTAGTGAAAATGACTAAACCAATTTTAATAATTACCGAATGATGATATTTCTCAGAAATAAAATTAATCCAAATAGGTCTAATTAAGAGCTATCCAAATCAATGAATTTCATAAAAATACTTTCACGGTTGATTAATGAAAAATCGATTAAGGTTTTCACTAAATGATTTTTCTAAGACAAACTATATTTGCAAATGAGATGATTTTTGGATATGTTGTAGCATAGACTTAGATCTACCAATGATGATTTTTTAAAGATTTTTCGATAAGCAGAAAATACGCAATAAATTAATCAATCAACATGTATAAAATATTGCAATTTCTTCCCAAATTAATTTCATAAATAATATGCAAATCAGAAAAATACAAACAAATGCTAAAGTGGTAGAACAAGAGTTATGCTATCCAATGCAATTTTCGGAATTAAAAATAGACAACAAAATGACAATGAAATAAACGTGCAAATGTAGGGATATGAATGTAATACAGAAAAAAGAAATATGTGCTCAAATGAAGAACAAAGACTTACATGCAATTTGTGGAAACTTCAAATTTTTTTAAAAACTTGCAAAGGGGTGCAAGTGTCCCCTTGGCAAATTCCCACTTTTGTCTTTATTATCCTCTACCTTCTTCTCTGTTTCTTAGACTTGAACAGGGGAGGTCCTTGGGAGCTTGAGGTGGCGGCGTTGGAGCTCGGCGAGGAAGCGGGGTGGACCGCGCGGTTGAGGACGGTTGGGGTGGCGATGAGGCTGGAGTGCGGCCCTCTAGCGTGGTCGGCTGGAGGCGGAGAGGCGTGGCAGAGTTTGGTGAGGAGGTGCGGAGTTGTTGCTGCCTGGCCGCGTGAAGGGAGGAGATGGCGTGGCGTTGAGGAGGCAGAGAGCGACCGGCGGCATGGCTGGTGTTGGCCGGAGGTGCACGAGGAGGTGCAGCGTGGAGTCGGGTTCCCACGCGCGGGTGGCGCGCGGCGGCGCACACGCGCACAGGAGGCGTGGGCTACGGCCTTGGAGGCCGAGGTGAACGACCGTGGGGTCTCTTGTGGCCTGGCGGGGCGGTACGTTGGAGGCTGGCCGCGGGGAGGGAACGCGCGGCTGAGGGAGGAGGTGGCGCGCGGCTGGGGCGACGCAGCCGACGTGGTCGCGGGGTATTGGAGGTGCACGCGCGGTGCAGCGGCACTCAGCGGGCTGGAACCTTCGTGACGAGGTCGGCGGCCACGCGTCGCCACGCTCGTGCCTGGGCACGGTTTGGCTGTTGGCTAGGTGGACAAACGACCGCGATGGCGTTGATGGAGGGTGCTAAGGAGGAAGAAGAAGAGAAGGAGAGAGAGAATGTGGGGATTTCAAGTACTCTGTTTCACATGCATTAGTTTAACGAGCGCAAATAATTGATGAATCAGTTGATGGAAGTTCACCGGAAAAATAAATAAAAATCACCGTTGCATTCGCAACGTGTAATTTGTCCGTTGAAGTGCGATTGATTTTGTGATTCGGTGGGAGGAAGGTGGATAATCGAAGAGAGAGATAATGGAAGTGTAATGAGGAAGAAGAAGAGAGGAAAAAAAGATTACCTGTAGTTGGTGGACGGATGCCTGGGAAGAGGAAGCTTGGAGCTTCCTGGTCATTGCTCACACCTCGGCGGTCGGTGGAGCTCTAGCAGCTGCTATCGGCGGCTGCAACAAGGACCGAGGTTGGTCCTTGGATCTCGCCTGTAAGGACCGATCGTCGCTCGACTTGATATCCAAACCGTTGTCACCGGAGTTGGAGAAGGAGCTCGGGTCCTTTTCCTTAGAAAATGACGGATGGGGAAGAATGTGGGAGATGGAGAGGATATAAAGAGGAGGAGGAGGCGGTTGTAGAGGAGATGGAGAAGGTGGAGGAGATGGGTAGGAATTTTGAGGCGTCGTTGGCTTCCCCCTTAAGTTAAGGGAGAGTGGGAGAGGAATGGGTAGAGAAGAGAGAGAGGGTGCCACTTGGCACGCTAGGATGCGGCCATGTGGTATTTATTTAATTAGTAACCAAAAACCAAGGGATTGACACGTGGCGGCTTCCGGAGCCTCCACGTGTCGCTCTCACAAAAATCCAAATCTAAATGGAAAGAAAAATCAAAAAGATATAATAAAAGGGATTAAATCAAACGGTGGTCAACACGAATGTTGCTCATCTCGACAAGATCTACAACTTTCGTGAAGGGCTGAAAATTAAACGAGATCATCTGTACAAAAGCGTATTTTTGGGCGGTACCTTATAGGTATAAAATATCGCATTTTATCTTTTACAATTTTTTTATCATTTTTATAAATAAGAGAAAAATAAAAATATGAGAATAATATTTACAACTTAATCTAATTTTTTTACATTTTTAATAATAAAGAAAATAAAAAGATAAAATACAGGGGTAAAACGGTCATTATGTACAATGTACAAAAGGGACCCAAAACCCAACTTTTGCATACGAGCTCCGATTTTAATAAAATTGGTCTTGTTTCGAAGGTCTTTGAAATTATATTACTTTAAAAGTGAGTAGACCTCAATCGGACACTGTATGAGAGAGATATGTGCATTTTAAGGTTCATGGTTTCAAACTTGGATTGGGGTTTTATTGGTCGATTTTGCAAGTTAGTATTTTTTTATATTTTTCTTTAATTAGTGTTAGTAGTATATACACTATGGAGTTGATTTTGATTTTATTTGGAGTTAGTATAAAATATATACAAATAGGGTATTTTAGCTAATATACAGGTGAATATTTACAAGTGATATTGGCTTCTTATTTAATGCAAATATGAGTGCTAAAATGCAGATATTATGCTTGCATGTATGAATGTTAATTATGCAAGATAAGGGGAAATATGCTACTATTTACTCGGGAACAAAGCTCTATTTTCAACTTTTAGAGTGATGAATCACAGATTCATCAAGGACTCATCGAACACTGTCAAATGATTGTTAAGAGATGATCTCCAGCCTGAGTAGGAGATGGCAATCCTTATCTTTAAAGGTTGATATCTGACCGACCTCTTGATGCAGGTCCTCTGCATAGGAATAGAGATTCGGAGGTGTCAGATTAGTTAGGTCAAAGAGTTGACTTAACGAGATCGAGATAACCAAAGTCCTATATCGTATGCTGTCATGATATAGGCACGGATCCTCTGACCAGAGACAGATGTGTTACTATATGTCTGAGTATGTACATTTGGCAGACCAATAGGCTGATGACCTAACCAATATATACTGGTGTGCTGTTGTGCATGTAAGGGCATATGAGTAATACGATCTCTCAAAGGGATCATACAGGTTCATTTACTGAATCGGAAGACATGAGCTCACTCATGAGATATTGGGAAGAATCAAATTCCGTGCGCACGGTCGTCTCGCTTTGGATGCTTGACTGAATTTGTAGTTTGATATATACTTTTGGAAAGTATATGATCAAGACCTAGGTATGATATATGCTTTTGGAAAGTATATGATCGATACCGACTTCCAATGATCGAATGAGAAACTTACTGATAAAACTATGAAGTAGACAGTATAAAGTTGATCAAATACTTCAGGTTTAGTCTGAGTCTTCCAATATGCAGGATGTACATGTATTAGGAATACCTGAGGGTGATGTGATCATAAACGATTGTATAACCATGATGCTTCCATTCCTAGGGAGTGATGAAACAGGTTTGGATTCTAGTGACTCCTCTCAGTAGAAAAGTAATATGATCTTAGTCCAACTGTTGGACATTGATCTGAATGTGATTCAGATTCAATGAGAAGATTAGATTTACAGTCTTGATTTAATCAAGCATCTATGGGAGGCCCACAATCTGGATTTGAGATACGATCTCAATATCCAAGTCACTATACATGGAACAATACAATCGCCTTGTCCTTATCTCCAAGTATCTGCGGAGAAAGCGCATTATCCTTGAAGGAGTTCACGGATAATTCTATTGTTGATATATCTATCCAAGCATTGAGAAAAATGGATAATTAAATGAGATTTAATTATCATGATTAATATGAATTCGATTCATATTATAAAGAGAGTTATCTGAGATAATTAAATGTGATTTAATTATCAAAGATGTAAGTAATATGAATGTGATTCATATTATTTGAGAACAAGAGAAATGAGATCCAAGGTGATTAAATATGATTTAATTATCATGGATATGAATAATATGGATAGAAATATCCATATTAGTCATATATATTATAAATGTGATTTACAATATATAAGAGAGAGCTATTTGTAATTTACATTTGTTAATTAAATGTTAATGTGAATTGGACTCACATTGGACATTAAATTGAAAATGTAATTTACATTTTATTTTGGGTTGTGAATGTGATTCACAAATTTCCAATGGCATGATTGCAATGTTCACAAAATAAATTGGATTTATTTTTGTGAAATAATTTGCAACAAAAGTTGTTGCAAATATTGGAGAGAATCATGAGATAATGTAATCTCATGTAATAGGAAAAAGGGCTTCCACCTTCCTTATAGGAAGAGTGGACGGCCCCAATTCCCATAGGGAATTGGTGGCCGTCCACCCTCCTTATGGAAGGAGGATTGCCTCCTTTCCTATTTCTCCAATGGAGATTGATTTGATAAAAATCAAATTATATTTATTGTATATTTGATTTTTTATTAAATTAATTGTTGATGTATTTTTAGCAACAAATCATTACCATTGAAAGAAACACAAATTAATGTGGACCATTGGATTTGTGTTGTCCCCATGGACTGAGATCCATGGATCCCAAAACGCTATAAAAGTAGAGGTACCCCATTGCTCTTCTTTGCACACAATGGTTAAGACAACAAATCTCTCTCTCTCTCTTTCTCTCTCTCTCCCTCTCATGGCCGTCCACCATGGATGCCCTAGAGAGGTTCTTCATCGCCGCGACATCGTCGATATGTTGTCCGATGGTTTGCTCGTGGATCTCCGTCTCCTTCGGTGCGCCTCACTCGTGAAGAAGACGTCGGATCTCGTATGTCGAGATCAGGAGATCCGTCGCTTGGATCATCAACATGGATTGCGAGAAGCACGCGGTTCACTCGCAAGCGTCTCCTCCGTCGGATCGGACTTGAGACAGGAGGTCTCTTTGTTTAAATACTCGAACGCAAACACGCTTCAAGAGGTAACCCTAATACTTGTTTGTGGTTTAGACGAAACGATCCGAGAAGTTTTCTTGGATCATGTGGTTTCGTTGCATGAAAAATTTTAATTTCCGTTGCATCGAACAACTAGTGCGACTAGTCGTTCCTCGTCGTATTCGATACGAAGATCACGTTTCTGTGATGCGCTTGAGGATCTTACCATATCCTTTACTAGGGAGGAGGGAAAACTACCTCATCCCATTAGGAGACAGAAATGGACGCACAACGGATGGTCCGGTGGATCTTCGGTAACGCGAAGAGGTGGCGATCTGAGATACCAAATCAAGATTGATCTAGGTGAGTGGGGTGTGGAACACGGTGCAGAAGTGACGGGGAAAGAAATGAGTGCGAAAGGGCATGTTGGGGACAGGGTTTTGCACGGTGAGAGGTTCACCAGAGCTCAGCTTCGAGGAACTATGATGGTGGGGGATTGTCGATAAATTACGCAATCAAAGCATAAATTAGAAGCATGAAAGGAATCTATGGACTAAAACTATTCTAAAGCCAAAGAAATAAGGTTACCACAGTACCGGGATCCACGAAGAAAGAACCTCGACGGCCGGTGGCTGGAGATGTGGTGGAACGCACTGCCAACTCGCCTTACTTCGCTCAAATTGGCTGGAGGGGAGGCTGTTACCCTCCTCTATCCAGAGCGTAAGAGAGGGGGTGCCGATCTTGGTCAAAAGTGGATCTAAATCGAGAGAGAAGTCGGGTGTGGTTTTTGTACAAGTTGGACAGAATGACTCCAAAGATCGAAGAAAAGCAGGTGAATTAGTGATCCATGGAACGAGGATACATACGGGTGTGTATGTATAGTAATCAGGGAAGAAAGGATGCTAAAGGGTCGATCAAAGATAATGAAAGGATTGAGCCACAAAAATCAAGGAAATCGGGGTCAAAAGCTACATCTGACATAGGCTGCAGGCGGGTCAGAGAGTTGACCCAAGTCAACATTCCCCGCCACCTGGTTGGTCCACGTGGACCAACGAGGAAAAAGTAGACTGAAAAAGGTTTATAAAATCGATATTAATTATTAAATAATTTAATTGATTTTATATTATAAATAAAAATGTTTCTTATTTTATTAATTTATTATTATTATTATTTATTTTTAGAGTTATATAATTACAAGTTACTTTTTAAGGTTACTATATAAGTATATTTTATTTACGTTTTCATGTCTTTTATTTTTATTTTGTATTTTTGAATTTATTATTTTATAAACCTATAACTTATTTTTATATATTAGATATATTTTTATTATATTTTTCTGATATATTATACACACTTAAATAAATAGGTGTATTAATTCTATAAGTATAGTTATTGCTTTTTCATCTATGTAATTTTATGAGTATTTTATTTTAGAGTTTTATTTATGGTTTTATTCCTGTTTTAATATGTACATATATTATAAATAATATTTACAAATTTAAAAAAATAAAAAATACTAAATAAAATGATTATTTTGATCGGGTAAACTATATAGTAGGGGTCCAAAACCTAACTTTCACGCCTTAACTCCAAAAAATATGAAACCACCTTGACTAAATAGCTTATTAAAAGTTATATACAATTAAATATGCTTTTGATATATTTAAAGTTTTTATTTGAGTGATATGGGTATGGGATGTTGAGATTTTAGAATCTTATTTAGATTGTAACTTTTATTCCATATATTATTTTTGTATATAATCAATTTTATGTTTTTTTATATTTTCCTACCTATAATTTCATGAGCAATGTTTCTTTATTTGAGGTCTAAAATATGGAAATTAAAATAGATCCCAAAAAATGAATAAATAAGGAATTAATAAATGTGAATTTTATGCGATTATTGGCCCTTATCTCCCCTTACTTTATTACTTGTCGACCTAGTCATCACGATGCCCAAGTCTTATGGTTTAGGTCATAAAATATCTCCAATATTTTATTCTTTTTCTTTTCTTTATTCTATAATTTTGATATTAAAAATTGTATTTTACACAATATTTATACAATAGAGCATGATTATTAATTTATGCAAATTAACGGTAATTTTATGCATTTACTAGGGTTTTAAGTCCAAAATGATAGAATAAAGTGACGAAATAGAGATTCATCACCTCCCATACTTCCCTTTGCTAGTCCCTAGCAAACACTTATGCAATAAGTGTAGAAACAGAAAAACTATGAAAAGAAAAAGAAAGAAAGTGGAATAAATTTAATTCTCAAACTTATCTTCACAAAATCAAATTTGGAGCTTAAGTCAAATCTTTGGAATTTTAGTGTAGGCGGAATCTTATTGGGAATCAGATTTAAAATCCAACAGCCTTCGAGAGTCTCAAAACTCTGCTCAAATCTCCTCAATAGCCAAGTTGGAATACTTTAACTCATACAAAAACCCTTGTTACTATGAATCTGACATGTATAATGTAAGTGATAGTGGCTCCCATCAACTGAAATGACAAAGAGACTGACTTCTCCAGCATAACAACCCAGCGATTCCCCAATCCAGCAACTCCTTCCTCGAGGAGCAGGGTATTCCCTTCTAAGTTCAAGTGACAACCATCTCACGAGGAGGGGGTGAAGAGAAGAATGTATAGTAGCCAGTGGAGCTACCTATCATAGGATGCAAGACTAGTGTGGTTAAGTCATCTAGATGCATGCTCACATGATTTGACTTTGAAGCTCAAGCTTGCATATTGGCTACACAAATATATACACTTCGGCAGGAATTTTGTTTTCAATTGGGCATGTCCAGTTTTTTGGAGTTTTTCATTTTTTTTTCTTTTTTTCTTTTTTTTGAAATACTATTTACAACAGCATTTACATAAGGAGTTTTTTTTCTCTTGAGACAGTAGACTATCCCTCTTTTGAAGCACTATTGCGAATCACACTCTCTTGTTCTTAGAAATTTACACCACTGGACGGGTTGGGGTTGAAAATGAAGAGACGAGAGTCGCTAAGTAATGGCCTGACAAATCAGGCTCACTGTCGTTGAGGCGACTACTCAAACCTTCTCGTTTATCAACAATTAACCGACACAAATAATCAAGAAATTATAAGAAAGGATTAAAATTTATTATACCCTAATAAGAATGTATAATGACAAGTAAGTAGGGGTCAAGCACTGGAAGCAAAGGAGTAAAGCAGGCTAAACAAAAGTCAAGTGCCCTATGTCTTGTGAATCACTTAGCCAAATTGGACTTTTTTGTGGGTTCTTAATTATATATATATATATATTATTTAATTTTTGATTTTATATTTTTATATTTTGATTTTTAATTTACTGATTTTGTATTTTCTTGTTATATTTTATATTTTTTTATCTTCTTTCTTTTAATAAAGATATAATATATAAGGAATATATATATACACACTAGAGATAAGAGAAAGATAAAAATAGAAACAAAGTACTCAAAATACAGGGAATAAAGTGATTTTGTGATTTTTATATTTTTCTAATATTTTGTGATTTTTTTTCTAATTTTTTCTTATTTTTTGGTATTTTTAAAGGCAAAAATACTAAAAACAAAAAACGAGTTGTTGGCCGAAAGTAAAATGAGGATGAAAAACATAAAGCAGAGTCCAAAATTCCTGAAATCAATTAAAACGTAGAAAATTCAGAGACAAAAAAAGTTTTTTAAGATTTTTGTGGAGTTTTAAAGATTTTTATGAAGGTTTTTGAGGTTTTCTAATTTTTATGAATTTTCTTTTGTATTTTTTTATGAATTTTGGTCTGAAGTTAAAAGACAAGGAAACACACAAAATATTATTTTTTTGGAATTTTTCAAAAATGATTTCTAATTTTTATGTATTTTCTAATGCAAACAATGCTGCAAATGCATGTTTTTTGAATTTTTATAAATAATAAAATGCAATAAAAATGCAAACTAAAGATATAGCATGAATGTAGAATGCAATAGGACATTATACTAATTTTTGTGGATTTTTTACGATTTTATATATGCATGAAATAAATAAAAACAACTAATAGAAAAATCACTAATGGTAGGGGCATATATGTAAATATCCAGAAAGTCAAGGGCCTAAATGCAATTTTTCCAGTTATATATATATATATATATATATATATATATATATATATAGGGTCATATGTGGCTGCCCCCTAGGGGCAGCCAACATGGCTGCCCCCGCCTTATTTGGGCAAATTTTTTTATTTTTTTTGAAAAATAGTACCATGTACATTCATCCCTATATCCCTCCTATATACCATTCGAATTTCGTCAGAAACAGAGACTCCTACGGCCTCCATCCGGACAGTAATTTTTTAACGGTAACATGATTTTTTTAAATCGATACCATCGAGATGGAGGCCGTAGGAGTCTCTGTTTCTGACGAAATTCGAATGGCATATAGGAGGGATATATGGATGAATATACATGGTTTTATTTTTCAAAAAAAATTAAAAAAACGCCGAAAAATGGGTCGGGGGCAGCCATGTTGGCTGCCCCCAGGGGGCAGCCCCATTTTTTCCATATATATATATATATAGAACTGATTAATGAAGTTCCAGGATCATTCACCAATAGCCAAAAATGCAAGGGTATGCCTGCAAAAATCCCACAATGCACGTTCTACGCACGCGCCTAGCAGGGACCTAACATCAGACAACAAAAACCTAAGGGGACATTTTGCAATTTCCCAAAAAATAATTCAACGTAACAAAATAGTTCCTGGATTAAAGGGCAATACACAAAGTTTCAAGGGGTCCTGTGCAAAAATTCCACACCACACATGCGTGAGTCACATGAGGTGACGTGGACAAGGACTAAAGTGTAAAAGTGAAAAGTGTAGGGGCCTAGTTGTAAATATTACCAAATAAAAACAACAACAGAAGAAAGTTTAGGTACTAAACAGTAAATACAAAAACCGTTGGGCGAGAAAGGGCAAAATATCCAGCACGGGCATAGATCGGACGGTGGCGGCGCCTTCACTTGCCACGTGTCCGCCCGAGGATGTGCGATGACGCTTGGCCTCCAACGACAGAGATTAAATGACTAGACTAGGATCGACATGCGCTGACGGCGTCAAAAAGCTCTGGGGGTTACCAGAGCTCTCCCAGGAGGTCGGTGGAGCTTGAAGCTCCGAGCTACCACCGGCTGGGCTCCAAAATTGCCCCAGGCACGCGTTATCCTCTAATATCTACAAGAGATGGTTACAAGAGTCGTAGGCAAACTGCCACGACCCTCCTACGGGCTAAAAAATGTGACCGGCGGTGTGGGGGTGTTTCAACGTCGTTCGACGAAACTTGATGCCAGCCAGACGCAAAATCTGATGAGTTTTTCCGCTGATTGAGGGCGATATGATGAAGGGGGAGTGTGAAAGAGATATATGGCTATCCTAAGGGTCAGAGGGAGTGCAGAACAAGGAAGAAGAAACCTTACCGAGGTGGCGTAGGAAGATGGCTCCGGGAGACCTCCGGCGAGGGGATGCGCGTCGATTCGACACCACTAAGGCCTCCAAAAACACGCAACCGGCTCCTGATGTCACCAGGAAGGGTACTCGAGTGCTAGATCTAGGGTTTAGGAGTGGAAGAGTGATCAAAGATGGAAGGAAAGTCGGGGGGTGATTTTGAATGGGTGACGGTCGCGGTGATGAGGCTCTAAAGAACAAGGCAAATCTTTGCGAATTGATGATGCTCGACCCAAGAGAACCTAGGGCGTATAAGTTGGTTCTACGAGGAACAAAAGTCATGAAGATGTTAACACAAGATAATGAAGGAAACCGCCTCGAAAAAACTGCGAAGATAGTTTAAAAAACATTCTGACACAGAGCAGGCGCTGGGTCAGAGAGTTGACCGCATGTCAACTTTCCAGCCTGCCTGGTTGGTCTACGTGGACCAACCGGGAAAAAGCCTGGAAAATAGTTTTGTAAAATCAATTAAAAATAGCTAGTGAATTTTTAAATTTTCTATTATAAAATAAAAAATGTTTATTATTTTATAAAGTATTTTATTATGATTTTTATTTATTTTCATGAGGTACAAAAATACAAATCACCTTTTTAGGCTTATATATAGGTATATTCATATATGTATTTTAATAATTTAATTTATTTTATATATTTAATTTTTTTTTATTTTTTTATTATTTTATACATTTATAAAATAGTTTCTACACTTAAATATATTTTTATTTTATTTTTTCTGAAGTGTTTTGTATACTTACTAAAATGGAAGTATTAATTATACAAGTATACTTTATAGGTATTATACTTATGTATTATAGACAAATATTTTATTTTGTGTCTTCTTTGTGTTTTTATTCTGATTTTAATATACACATTTATTGTAAATAATATTTACAAAAAAATATAAAATTATAAAATTATAAAAATAATGAATAGTTAATAAAATGAATATTTTAGTATGTACAAGCATACAATAGGGGTCCAAAACTCAACTTTCAAACCGTAGCTCCACACAATGCGAAACCACCTTCATTAAATAGCTTATTGAAAATTATATACAATTAAAGGTGATTTTGATGCGTTTTGAGTTTTTATTTTGGAGATACAGGTCTAGGAAGTTGGGATTCTGGAATCTTATTTAGATCATAACTTTTTATCTATACATTGTTTTTGAGTGAACTTAATTTTGTATTTTTATATGTTTAGTTATCTAAAACTTTCTTGTACAAAGTTTTTTTTATTTAAGGTATAAAAAGTGGAACCAAAAATAGGTTCCAAAATGAATAAAAAATGGATTAAATAAAATGGATTTCTATTGTATTTTGTCCCTTATCTCCCCCTACTTTATCCCTTATCGACCTAGTCATCGAGTGTCCTAGGTCTCGGGGTTTCAGGTCAAAATATTTACAATATTTTATTCTTTTTTCTTTTCTTTTCTTTATTCTATAATTTTGGCTTTAAAAACCGCATTTTATACACTATCTACATAATGATGCATGAATACTAAAACAACTTAATTAAGTCTATTTACACGCATTTCTAGGTTTTTTAAGTCCAAAATGATAGAATAAAGATGATGAAACATAGATTCATCATCCCCCAATACTTGCCTTTTCTATTCCCTAGCAAAATGCAATAAGTGCATAAAAAAACAAAGAAAAGAAAAAGAAGAAAGATGGATTAAATGTAATTATCAAACTTGTCTTCACAAAATCAAAGTTTGGAGCTTAAGTCGAACCTTTGGAATTTTAGTGCGGGTGGAACGTTAATGGGAATCAGATTTGAAATCCAACAGCCTTCGAGAATCCCAAAACTCTACTCAAGTCCCCTCAATAGCCAGGTCAGAAATATTTCAAATCATACGCAAACCCTTATGACTATGAATCTGACTCGTATAGTGTAAGTGATAGCGCCTCTCCCCAACTGGAATGACAAAGAGACTGACTTCTCCAATATGACAACCTAATAATTCCCCAATCCAACAACTCATTCCTCGAGGAGCGGGCTATTCCCTTCTAAGTTCAAGGGGCAACCAGCTCAAGAGGAGGGGGGGGAAGAGAAGAATGGACGGTAGCCAGTGTAGCTACCTATCTTAGGATGCAAGACCAGTGTAGTCAAGTCATCCAGCTACAGGCTCACATGATTTGACTCTAAAGCTCAAGCTTTCTTATTAACTATACAAATATGTACATTCCGACAGGCATTTTTATTTTTGTATAGGCCCATCCACTTTTTTGAAGTTTTTCTTTTTGCAATATATATATATATATATATATTGAAATACTATATACATCAGCATTTACATAGGGAGTTTTTCCTCTTGGGCCAGTAGACTATCCCTCTTTAGAAGCTTTATTGTAACCCACAATCTCCTGTCCTCAAAACTCATCACCACCAGATGGGTTGGGGTGCACTTCCCTCCCTGGAGGAGGACAAGTGTTTCCACCTGTGTGCGTCTCATACCGGTAAATCCAACCTCCTCACCACTCCAACTGAGTTGAGCCAAGTGAAAGGTGCAGGTGTCCAAGTTAGGTCATTATCAACAAGAGTCATGCGTGTGCTCCGAAATACTCTACTTAGGCAATCAAGAATCTATTGAACCAAGTTTTGTGATCCTGAGAGAATTAAGTCAACTCGACCTGAAATACCTCAATTCCAGTTCCTATAAGGTTCCTGTTAATTAGGTAGATTTATGGTCCAACCAAGCTCCAATCTTCAGATTTTACTTAGACTCGTTTAACTATCAAACTCAATCTGAAAAATGCGAATGTTATGCAAATGCCATGCTGAAAATCTTTTTGTGAAGCAATTTTCAAAGATTTTGAACTTTTTATGGATTGTTATAAAGATGATGCACATGCATTTTTTGGGTTTTCAAAAAGATTTTTCAAATGTTTTTGGATTTTAGTTTTGCAAATGTTTTTTGGGATTTTTGAAAGACAAAATTTTTGGCTAAAAACTGGTACAAATATTTACACGGGGATGCATCTTGTATTTACAAGAATTAGATTTTTAAGAATTTAAAAAAGGGTAAGTGGTCAATTTTATAGGTATAAACATACATAATTTTAGATGA
The DNA here is from genome assembly GCA_037367405.1 of Ottelia alismoides. Taxonomy (NCBI): domain Eukaryota; kingdom Viridiplantae; phylum Streptophyta; class Magnoliopsida; order Alismatales; family Hydrocharitaceae; genus Ottelia; species Ottelia alismoides. The sequence goes on from JAZKJV010002836.1 coordinate 259,117, forward strand.
GATGTATGTATTCCTCAAACTTATTTGATAGAGGTTTTTCAAACAGATTTTGAAAACTATAGTCCAAAATAGTTTTTACAAACATTTTTACAAACATGTACACACATTTGAAAATCATTTTTGCAAAGGCTTTTTAAACAATATATATAGGCTTTTCAAATATTTTTGCAACCATTTTTCAAACCATTTGCAAATCATTTTTCAAACCTTTTTATTTCACACAAAGAAAATATTTTTTTCAAACAAAATATTTTACAAATTTTGAAAATATGTAACAAAACATTTTCCAAATAGTTTTCAAAAGATTTTCAAAAGGATTTTCGAATTATTTTTCAAACATTTTGCAAAAAGTAGTTTCACATGATTTATTAATCAGTAAGTACAAAAAGAATTTGAGGAATAATAACATCTTTTTATTAAGGTTTTTAATGAATTTTAATTATTTTAATTACCCATATTTATTAAGTAAATACTAAAGTACGGGTTATGGCTAAAGTATGTACCTAGTATATACGACCCCCTATACTTAGCTTGATATATGTCCTCATAGATCGGAGAGAAAAGAGAAGACAAAACTCGTACTTAGTATAGAAAAGTCTAAAGAATAAATGAATAAGAGATGAAATGAATAAATGAACGAGAAGTCGACCGTCCCCCCTATACTTAGGATCAAATAATCCTAAGTATAACAGACTGTACACAAAGCAGAGAGGGTCAAGGATGGGAATGAACAGATCGTACTCAGATTATCTCCCCCTATACTTAGGGTAAGATAGTTCTAAGTATAGACAAGAAGAGGAGACAGTGGAGAGGATCAAAGAATAGAAATACTTGGGGTGCACACCCCCTATACTTAGGACAACGTACGTCCTAAGTATAGGAGACTGACAAAAAGAGGCGACACCTTTTCGATAGATAAAGAAGATAGAAGAGGAAAAGAAGAAAAGAAGAAAAGAAGGAAAGAGATCAGAAGATGGAATATCAACAACTCGGGATGCACATCCCCCCTATACTTAGGATAAAGTGCATCCTAAGTGTAGCAGTGATGAAGGGGACGACATTTTATGTAGAATAAGATAGAAGAGAGGGAAAAGAAGAAAAAAGAGAAGTCATTCAAAAGTGCTTTGCTCTGCTTCGCCTTTTTCTGCCACTTTGGAACTATCAGTCTTATCCTTGTATATCATTTGAATAGAGTCAAGGACAGATATGAATGTATCATGTTCAAGGTAAGGCTTCAGAAGTTGTCCATTGACTACAAATGGTTGTGCATCAGCTGACAGATTAGATATCAATACACTTCCATTGTCACGCACATGCTTAACCATAAACGGCCTAGTCCATTTGCTCTTCAATTTGCCTAGAAAGATCTTTAAATTCGCATCAAACAACCACACCTTCTGACCTAGCTTGAAGGACTTGCGGCGTTGTCATGCCATGTTTTGACCCTCTCCTTGTACATCAAGTTGTTGTCGTATGCATAATCTCTAAATTCCAATAATCTGTTTAGATCCAATTTTCGGTTCTTCCCTACTTGCTCAGAATCCAAATTACATATGTTAATGGCCCATAAAGATTTGTGAATTAATTCAATGGGCAGATGACATGGATTGCCATACACAAGGCGGTAGGGAGACATTCCCAAGGGTGACTTGTACATTGTTCTGTAGGCCCAAAGAACAGAATCAAGCAGCTGAGACCAGTTTTTACGATCCGGACGCACAAGGTTCTGTAGAATTGTCTTGATCTCCCTGTTTCAACATTCAGCTAAGCCATTAGACTACGGGTGGTAGGGTAAAGAAACACGATGTTCAATACAAAATTCCTGAGTCAGCTTTTTCATCTGTCTGTTTATGAAATGACTACTCCCGTTGGATATAAGAATCTTGGGAATCCGGAACCGTGCTATGATGTGATCTCTCAAGAATCGACAGACAGTCCTACTGTCGGCGGTTCGGGCGGGGATAGCCTCCACCCAGCGACTTACATAGTCGACAACAAGCAGAATGTATTCATAACCCAGGCTGCTAGGAAATGGGCCCATAAAGTCAATGCTCCATGCGTCGAAGATGTCTGATATCTGAATGAATTTTAGAGGCATCGTGTCTCTCATTCCTATGGTCCCGCCCATCTTTTGACAGTCAGTACAACATTTGACATAGTCATATGCATCTTTGAATAGTAAAGGCCACCAGAGGCCACTCTAAAGAACTTTTGCTACCGTTTGTCTACTTGAATGATGTCCTCCAGAATCTTGGTCATGACATAAGGAGAGGACACTTGGAACTTCCTCCTGAGGAATGCAGCTTCTCTAGATACAATCTGCACCCTCACAAAATGAGTATGGATCTTCCCACTTTTAGAAATGTATTTTAGACAGGAATGTGTCTATTTTCAACTTCGGCCAATCCTGTGGGATTTTCTTGGTCACCGGATAATTCATAATGTCTGCATACCATGGAAACAAGGTGAATGACAGAATTACTTCGTCAAGAAAGGTCTCTGTGATTGGCTGCAGGCTCAGCTCAGGAGATTCCGACTCAGGAAGCCTCGATAGATGATCGACCACCACATTCTTTACCCCAGGTTTATCTTTAATTTCCATGTCAAATTCCTGGAGGAGAAGGATCCACCGAATAAGGCATGGTTTGGCGTCCTTCTTCTGCTGTAAGTATCAGATGGTCGAATGATTAGTGTAGATGATCACTTTGGATCCAAGAAGATAGGATCTGAACTTCTCAAAGGCAAAAACTACCTCTTGCAGCTCTTTTTCGGTGACAGTAGAGTTTCACTGAGCTTCATCGAGCGTTCGGCTAGCGTAGTTAATTGCGAATGGTGCATTATCTTTCCTCTGTCCAAGTACAACACCAATGGCATAATCTGACGCGTCAGTCATTATCTCAAAAGGATGAGTCCAGATTGGTGGCTGTGAGACAGGGGCCTGCATGATAAGTTCTTTCAGCTCATTGAAGGCGAGGATCACACTGTCATCCACAATGAATTCATTCTCCTTGTTGAGCAACTCAGTCAATGGTCTGGCCAGTTTGCTGAAATCTTTGATTAATCATTGGTAAAAACCAACATGGCCCAAGAATGACCTGACTTGTTTGATTGTTGTAGGTGGCTCAAGTTTGCAAATTACCTCTACCTTGGCTGGGACAACCTCCATGCCACGTTTAAAAACAACGTGACCCAACACGATTCCTTCGGTCACCATGAAGTTGCTCTTCTCCCACGAGAGAACGAGATTTACTTCGCAGCACCTCCGTAAGACTCGGTCTAAATAATCCAGACATTGATCGAATGAATCCTCGTAAACCGAAAAGTCATCCATAAAGACTTAAAAAAAGTTGCCCGCCATGTCGGCAAAAACTGCTAGCATACACCATTGAAATGTGGCTGGGGCATTGCAGAGCCCGAACGGCATCTGTTTGAAGGCATATGTACCAAAAGGACAGGTGAACGTGGTCTTCTCTTGATCTTCAAGAGCAATAGCAACTTGATTTTATCCAAAGTACCCACCCAAGAAGCAGAAGTATTCCTTTGCGGCCAATCTCTCCAAGATCTGGTCGTTGAAGGGTAAGGAAAGTGGTCCTTCTTGGTGGTGAGATTAAGTCTTCTGTAGTCCATGCATACTCGCCAAGAAGTGGGTACTCTGGTTGCAATCTCCTCTCCTTTGCCATTCTTTACAATAGTGATCCCTGATTTCTTTGGCACCACATGCAGAGGGCTCACCCATTTGCTCTCGGAGATGGGATAAATAAATCCCGCATCACACCATTTCTGGATTTCTTTCATAACAACCTCCCGCAGATTAGGATTTAATCTTCTCTGAAGTTCTCGAGAGGGCTTGCAATCTTCCTCTAGGAAAATGCGATGCGAGCACAGTGATGGATTGATCCCATGGAGATCCGAAGTTCGCCATCCTATCGCCTTGCCGTTGCATTCAAGAACCTCCCTCAAACGAGATTCTTGGTCTTCGGTCAGATGCGCATTGATAATGACTGGGTACATGTTAGGTTCTCCCACAAGAAAGGCATATTTCATGTTGGAGGGTAAAGGTTTCAACTCTGGTGGGGTCGGAGATGCTTCAGAAGTGACTTCATCTGTTAATGCAGGTGGTGATTCTTTCATCTATTCGGTGTCCACCATACTTTGTTCTGCCTCCTTATTCAAATCTAGACACAATATTTCAATTATTTCCTTTTCATTATAAGATTCTTTAACAATTTGCTCTTGATCTTGAAGGTACATCACCCACACGGAAGTCGCATGCAACGTATCAGCAAACACCTCATCCTGATCGATAAGGGGAAATTCGACTGCGGTCTCCAATCCCTCCTCAGGACAGAGGAGTTCATGGATCTCATTGTCACCCAAGAGTAAGTTGGTATCTTGAATTTCTGCCAGAAAGTCATAGTCATCAGAATACTCAATCACCCTTGCACACGATGCAGATGTTCGTTCAACTGGTGCTCCCTCGGGCATGGTCTCTACTTCGATTGTTTCATTGCCAGCACCAAAAGTGATTTCTCCAATCCTATAATTCATCACTACGTTTGACGTCTGCAGGAATGGTTGTCCAAGTATGATTGGGGTAAGGAGAAATGGAGCAGGGACGTCCATATCTAGTACCACAAAATCGACCGGGAACTTCTTCCCCTGAACCATGACTATTACGTCCTCCAACAGGCCCCTAGGCCACTTAACTGATTTGTCTGCGAATTGCATAATCATCTTTGTAGGTTTGAGCGGTCCTAACCTTAATTCTATAAGAAGTGAGGCTGGCATCAGATTGACAGAAGATCCGCTGTCGAGTAGTGTTCGTTCAAATTCCTGATTAAACATATGACAACACACAAGATGTGCTCCCATATCTGGCTTTTTATCCGGGAGGTTGCTGATGTCATTAACTGTGGCCATTGTGAGGATATGCTTTTCGGACTTGCCACCTTTATTCCTGGAATTATGAGGGTGAGGCCTGCACTTGGTTGTGCATGCATCTTTTAATATTTTCTTTACAGCTGGCATGTACTCAAGAGCTTTCATCAATGTCATGTTCAATGGCATGTTCAATGGCATCTTTTAATCTTTTTGTGTTTTTTCATTGCTTCTGGGAAAGGAATATTTACAGAATCTCCACCAATGTCTTTCAAAACTGTATCCATGTCATTGTTTATAGGTAGATGGCAAAAAGGAATAGAATCATCTGCAGTATGTGGATAAAACTGCAGGCTCTGCTTCTGGTGCTGGTGTTGGACTCGCTGCAGGTGCAAGATTCCTCCTATCCGGAGCTAAGGCTGAGGCAGATGCAAACGTCTCCAATGCTAGCCTTTCTCCACCGAGGCTGCTTCTATCTTTTTGTGTTTTGTTGTTTTCTTCATTTTTTTGTGATTTTCTGGTTGGCGGTACTGCTCCGAAAATACTACTTGGCCCTTGCGTCGGCCGAACTGACGATTCCCGTCCGATGCAATGTGCTTTCCCTTTGCCATCGCCGATGGCTGGAGTGTCCTACTGCTCCTGAGAGTAATAACATTAGATAAAAAGCAATTTAATTCACCTAAATCTATTTGGACACTACCGACTACCTGCTCCTTGCGTCAGAAATTGTTCGGGTTATCCTCGACTTGAGCAGGTATGGCTGTCTTCACAGCCGTCAAGTCTTCGATCTTTTGGTTCATCTCAACCATGTTCTTCATTAACTACTCAAGGCAAGCAAGGGCCGGATTGACCGGCACAATCTCAAAAGAATCCCCCTGCTGGGGTCTAGGATGCTGGTATGGATGGTGAGACTGTGACTGGTAACCATGCGAGAATTGGTGAGGAGGAGGGTTGGAGGAATACTTGAGTTCTGTTGATGATAAGGAGCAGCCAGTTGCTGATGATATCCTTGACCACGATATCCGGACTGCTGAGGACCATGTTGATAATTCTGCCTCCAGGTGTTTCCCTAAGACTGAGGTTGGTACTGATATGAGGGCTAGAAGGGTCTCCCACCCTGCTGTGAATGGTGTCAGTTGCGCTTCATTGTTCCATACACCATTGATTTCCTGGATCAGTGGTGCGGGTGGAGAGAGCTGCTCGAAGTAAGCTGGTTGGGACTCTGGTTGGTATACAACCATCTGTGTCTATGGCTGCGAGGGATGCTCCGAAACCTGCACATAATACACGTGCTGAATCGGTTGGGGCTGTGGTGGAGTCGGCTGAGGGTTTTGATGCAGTACATGCTCCTTCTTCTCAGCAATTGACTCGACAGTAGTAGACACAGTGTTGCACATGTTGGTGTTCAAGGCACGAACGAGTTTCTCCAGCTGCTTGGAAATCAAATCGAGATTTTCCAAGCCCTGGGTCCTTTTCTCAATTACTGATAATTTCTCGAGGTCTTGCGACCTCTTCTCGATGATGTCCACCTTAGACAGATGGCTCCCAATGATGCTCAAGTTGGAGCTTTCATCCTTGTCTTCGGTGTGAGTAGCCATATTCACAGGATTGCGGATGGCAGTTAGCACCTTCATGTATGCTCGTGACGAGGATTGAGTGGCTTCTCCTTCAACCATTTCCTCGAAGACGTTCCACACCATGTCCTCGTCCTTGTTAAAATGTGAACCGCCGCAAGCGGCATTGACGAGCTTTTGGCTTTATAGTGTGAGCCCACCAAAGAAATGTTGTACAAGACTGGTCTTTGGGATTTCGTGGTGGGGACACTTCTCCTGGAGATGCTTGAATCTTTCCCATGATTCATGGATAGTTTCGTGGGGTTGCTGGCAGAAACTGGAGATATGGGCACGCATCTGATTTAGTCGACCAAGAGGGTAGAATGGAGAAATGCAGACTTTAACTCCTCCCAGGTCGTAACCACCTTCCCTAGGTGGTCTACCCAATATAGGGCCTTGTCTTGAAGGATGAAGGGAAAGGCGGTCATCTTGACTACGCCCAAAGGAATTCCAAGGTAGTGGGCCATAGCACAGATGCAACCGAACTTCTTAAGATGAATGTAATTTCCTTAGTGGTGTTCCCATGGAAAGTAGCGAGCAGAGACAAAAACTATGGCTTTAGCTTGAAGTGGGCGTAGATTCGTGGAATTTGTATCCACTCAGTGATGCAGCCCGCACCAGGGTTGTATGTCTCCTTTAGCGTCAGCTTTGGCTGCAGTGGGTCTACGTCCACTCGGTCAAATTCGGGTCCTCGCATGAGAATTAATCCTCATGATTGAACTCATGATCCAGATTATGTTCATCCTCCCATTGGCCATCTCTTACATCGGTCCTCCTCCTTTGATCATTCAACATCTCTTGGAAGGCGGTGTGGGCTAGGGCTGGTTAGTCAGTTGCTGCTGAATGGCTTTTATGGAAGCTAGTAATTGACTGTTAACATCGTTCTGCATGGTGTACTGCCCTTCCCCTGGATTGTCTTCAACTTCAGGTTGGGGTTGTGGTCCCATTCCTCTTCCACCGGCCATCTCAGATTCTGCTTTATTTGTTGGCTCGGAATCGGGCTCTAGGTCTGCACATGGAAGAATGCCCCATTCAGTCTGAATTGTAGCACCAGATGTAGAAAAATATTCTGTATTAAGGTCAACACAGAACTTTGTTAAGGACGGTGATGTGTAGGGAGTGAAATCAATGGCCATCCAAAATGGATAGAGTTCGAGACAAGAGTGATCCCAGTTTATTGAAGAAGACGGGGAGTCTGGAGATCGGTTCGCAGAGTCTGAACCGGGTTCTCAGGAATTGCCTCGAATTATTAGAGAAGGTGAGCGAATGGAACTGATGTGGGTGTCGACAGAGTCTCGATTAAACTTTCCATTCGTCTCCATCTCGAAGGTCAAGCGGAGGATCGATGCGGATGAAGATACAGGGGTCAATGAGGAACAAATGGAGTGTAAGACAGTAAAAGGTTCATAATGAGCAAGGGTCAAATGGAAGGAGAACAAAAATGTTGCAAAGACGTAGTGTTTTTGATCTTGACCTTAATTCGACTAATCAATCAAAGCTCAAAGCAATGGATTCACCAACTCGACCCGTGAAGCTGTGAAGGTTCGACAATTATCCTTGTGAGTTTTAGATTTGATTTTCAGGCAATTATCTTTTAACGAGTCCTTAGAGCGCTACGCCTATAGGAGAGAGTACTGTCAGAAAAGTATCCCGTACTTGTCCTCCTCCTGTGTAACATGTAGTCTGCACTTTTTAAGCTCCTTGTAAGCCTTCCTGGATCCCTATTCAGCCAAAGAATAGAGAGAGGAAACCGATAGGCGAAACCAATACTTCAGATCTTGCTCGCAACGAAATCACCCGTGAGCATGCAAGAATCTACTAGGACGCAAGATAATGAGACAGACACCCCCGTGAAGGCGTGGCCTATGATCCATAATTCGGACAAGGTCAATGCTCTCCACAATAGAGAGTCATCAATGCCGACCTAGCCCTACTCGTCTACGTATGATAGAAGCGACAATACTTCAGAAATCCAGGCGATACACAAGGCAGCCACAGACTGGGTTTTGGGCTCTAATCCTTACTACATCGCTCACCTCACTATGGAGGAAACCTTCCTATGCAACCTTAAAACAAATGAGGGCTTTGCTTATCACAAGGTAATGAGTCCAATTTATCGATTTTATTTAGGTCAAGTATTTTTAGCAGTCCCTTTTTAATTTTTTTGTTGTTATCACTTGTTTTGAGTCAATTCAATACAAGCGCCTAACAATTTTATCTTTTCTTTGACTTCTATTGATCCAAAAACAAAGGGAGAAGGTCGTCAAAGCAATGCAAGGCACCACTAAGATGGAAATCCCACCTTAGTGCCTAAATGATGAATGCTCAGTTAGAAAACTTACAGTGCTTCCCAGCTCTCTCCATGCGGGATGCAAAACAAGAATTTATAAACCTATACTATATGCCGATATGCACAAGGAAACCACCCTAAGCAGGAAATTGCTACCATGAAGAACCAAATGCTAAACACACAAAGCGAAACCTAGTAGTCCGATCTTGGAATCTCCTCGGTA